>MU968411.1:71192279-71654562 GCA_034641835.2 Pinus albicaulis
GGGTTTCGCTGCTCCGAACAGGTCATCGTGGAATTTTCACTATAACTGTTTTTCTACGATGTTTCAGAAGCTGAAATTTTTAGGGTGTGAAGCCGAAATCCTGAGGAATATTTTCTAAAAATTTTAGAGCTTGGTTCGCAATATTTTCGAAGATATGATCTGTGGAAGTTAGGTCTTTTTTCAGGCTCCTAAACAGGTCATCGTGGAATTTGCACTATAAATTTTTTCTATGAAGTTTTAGAATCTGAAATTCCTATGGTACGAAGTTGAAATCCTGAATAAATTCGTCAAAACATTTCAGAGCTTGGTTCACAATATTTTTGGAGATATGATCTGTGGAAGGTAGTGCGTTTTCAATCTCCTGAATTTCATCTCAAAGAGGTGATCGTGGGAAAATTTCAATAACTCTCTCTCTGGGCATCGGATTGGAGTGCCGTAAAATGTGGTCACAATTAAATGGACTTTATTTTCTTGGCTATCAATTTTGGAGATGAAGGATGAAAAAGATACACATGGCAAGTCGTACAAATTCGCTCGACTGAAACAGTCCATAATTATGTCATTGTGGGAGATTGGACACAACTTTGTCTTGGAGAATCCAAATCAAGTCAGACTGGTGGAATGTGAAAGATAATTTGGAGGGCTACGTTGGTACCGAAAATCAAATATTGAAGTGCTGAAATCACAAATATAATACAATTTCAATATCGAGCTCCTCAAAAGCAAGAAAAAGGTGTGTATTTTTTTTTCCGAGTTACATAAGTCTTGTTAGAAGAATCAATTTGAATTGATTTGAAGGGCATATTGTAGAATAGATATCAGTATTGGGTTCTAAAATATGCCCCGTAAAAATAATTCAACACCCATTAAGCCTTCAGAAGGCTCTACTATGACTCATGAAGATGAAGAATTGCAACATGATCTATCAAAATTACAAGAGCAAGTGCAACAAATTTCACTCTCGCAAAGAGAAACAAAAAATGAAATGGGAGTTTTGAAGAAAGGTGTGGAAGCTGAGATGGATGGCATGCAAGCTAAGATGGATGGCATGGAAGCTGGCATGGAAGCTAAGATGGAAAACATGAAGAATGATCTAAAAACAGACATCGAAGGTTTGACAAAGTTGATACAAGAAATGTTTCCTAATGGTGAAAAGATAGTAGAAGAACCTCATGATGAGAAAAAAATAAATGTTAATCGTGATTTGATAAACTCTAATGTTGGCGGGAAGAACCACCATATTCCAAAAATGGATATGAGGAAGTTTGATGGAAAGGATCATGTAACATGGATACTACAGATGGAGCAATATTTTGATCTCCATAACGTGCAAAACACAGAAAAGGTATGCATTGCAACTTTACATTTAGAACAAAATACGTTTGTATGGTATCGATGGCTTTGCTCCCGTAAAAAAATTGTCACTTGGTCAATTTTTACAGAAGAAATGATAGCACATTATGAGGATAAAAAGAGCAACACCTTCTTTAGCCAATTGATAAATCTCAAACAAAAGGGTTTAGTGGGGCAACACATTAAGGAATTCCAAAAATTGAATATAAGGGTAATTGATATTCCAGAGGAACACATGATCGATCTCTTCATAGGCACTTTAAAGGATAATATCCAACATGAAGTTCATGTTTTGGAACCAGATTCATTGGAGAAGGCATTCAGGTTGGCAAGAAAAGTTGAATGTAAAATAATGGCGACAAGGAAGCCTACCACTCAATTCTATAAAGAAGGAAGTGTTGCTATGCCTAGATTTCCACAACCTACAAGGTTGACACCACAACAATTGGAAGAAAAAAGAGCAAAAGGGCTTTGCTACGGTTGTGATAGAAAATACACTAAAGGTCATAAGTGTGCTGAGAAGAAATTATTTTACATAGATTGTGAAGAGGAAGAAGAAAATGAACAAGAAGAGGATATACACCAGGAACCGACCCTAGAAGAGGAAGAAATGAATCCGACCATATCATGTAATGCACTGGCAGGAATTACCACTCCTCAAACTCTCAAGATAGCAGGACAGATCAAGAAGAAAAAGGTAATAGTGTTGATTGATTCGGGTAGCACCCATAATTTTATTCATTGTAAGGTAGCCAAGGAATTAAATTGTTTCCTATACCCAGCACCAGAATGTCAAGTGATGGTTGCAAATGGAGGAACTATAAATTGCTCTGGAAAATACCATAATATCAAGCTAACCATGGGGGAATATGTATTGACTAGTCCAATGCTTTCCATTCCTATGGGAGGCGCTGATGTTGTACTAGGAGTACAATGGTTACAATCTTTGGGGACGGTAGCTTTTAATTTTCAAGAACTTTTCTTGAAATTTTTTTCAGAAGGAAAGGAAGTCGAATTACGGGGTATTGAAGGGAAGCCGGGAAGGATAATAAGCTATAATGTCATGAAAAAGATTCTAAATAAAGAACAACGAGGCGTAATTGCATAATTATGCTCACTACAAGTTCCGACATCAAAATCATCTATTTCTGCAGATCTCCAACAAGTCTTGGACAATCATTCCAAGGTGTTTGAAACTCCCAAAGGACTCCCACCTATTCGTGATCATGATCATGCTATTCATTTGATTCGAGGAAGTGTTCCTCCAAACATCAGGCCTTATAGATATCCTTACTTCCAAAAGAGAAAAATTGAACGTATGATTGCAGAAATGTTAGAGGCGGGTATAATTCAACCTAGTCAAAGTTCTTTCTCTGCTCCTGTAGTATTGGTACACAAGAAAGATGGATCATGGCGAATGTGTCCGGATTATAGGGAGCTCAATAAGCTCACCATTAAAGATAAATTTCCCATTCCTGTGATTGATGAATTATTTTATGAATTACATGGAGCAATTTATTTTACGAAGTTGGATCTTCATTCAGGATATCATCAAATTAGAATGAAGACTGAAGATATTCCAAAAATAGAATTTCGAACTCATGAGGGTCATTATGAATTTTTGGTCATGCCTTTTGGCCTTACCAATGCACCTTCTACATTTCAAGGGTTGATGAATTCCATTTTAAAACCCTTCCTTATAAAATTTGTGCTAGTATTTTTTGATGATATACTAATCTACAACAGGTCTTGGAAGGATCATGTTGAACATGTTGACAGGGTACTCAAACTATTGCAGGAGAAACAGTTATATGCAAAAACATCCAAATGTTTCTTTGGAGTAGAAGAGGTGGAATATCTGGGTCATATTATATCTCATGAGGGTGTTAAAGTAGACCCTAACAAAATTAAAGCCATTAAGGAATGGAAATTCCCCACGACCATAAAGCAGTTGCGAGGATTTCTTGGGTTAACAGGGTATTATCACAAGTTTGTTAAGAATTATGGGAGAATAGCAGCACCTCTAACAACATTATTGAAGAAAGATGCATTTTCATGGACTCCTGAAGCAACTAAGGCCTTTGAACATCTTAAAGATGAAATGTGCCTAGCACCGATCTTAGCTACGCCAGACTTCACAAAAACCTTTATTGTGGAATGTGATGCCTCAGGAAATGGAATTGGTGCAGTTTTAATGCAGGAAGGAAGACCCATTGCTTTTGAAAGTCGTCCAATCAAAGGAAAGTATTTACAGAAACCTATTTATGAGAAGGAAATGTTAGCAATACTGCATGCACTAAAGAAATGGCGAACTTACTTAATGGGAAGACACTTCAAGGTAAAAACTGATCATGATAGTCTTAAACACTTTTTGGAACAAAGACTATCGTCAGAAGAGCAGCAAAAATGGGTCACAAAGATGTTGGGTTATGAATTTTAAATAATCTACAAAAAAGGAAAGCTTAATGTTGTTGCAGATGCACTCTCAAGAAAGAATGAAGAGGTGGAAGCATTGCTTTGTGCCCTTTCTATTATCCAACCAGATTGGATAACTAAAGAAAGAGATGAATGGAAGAAATACAAAGATGTATGGACACTCATTCAAAAGTTGCAGCAAGATCCTAGTACATCTGATACATTTAGTTGGAAAAATGATTCCTTATGGTACAAAGATCACTTATATCTTTGTAATAATTCCCAACTAGAACAAAATATTCTTCCGGAATTGCACACTTCTCCTTTAGGAGGACACTCAAGATTTTTAAAAACTTACCACAGGGTGAAGAAAGAATTTTTTTGGGATGGCCTTAAATCTGATATTTAAAAGTTTGTGGCGGAATGTTTGGTTTGCCAGTAGAATAAAGTGGAGACAATTAAGACCCCGGGACTTCTACAACCTTTATCCATTCCAAGTCAACGTTGGGAGGATATTTCAATGGATTTTATCATAGGTTTACCTAAGTCCAAAGGAAAGAATGTCATTATGGTGGTAGTTGATAGACTTACCAAGCATGCACACTTTTGTGCATTATCTCATCCATTTAAAGCAAGTACAGTTGCTACTACATTTATGGACATAATTCAAAAGCTACATGGAAGCCCAAGGGTTATTGTGAGAAACAGAGATCCCATTTTTACTGGAAATTTTTGGACGGAGTTATTTTCTTGTTTGGGTACTCGATTAGCTCATAGCTCATCTTATAATCCTCAATCTGATGGTCAAACTGAGATAGTAAATAAATGTTTGGAAGGATATCTTCGTTGTTTTGTATCTGATAAACAAACACAATGGGTCAAGTGGTTACCTCCCGCTGAATGGTGGTATAACACCTCCTTCCATACTGCAGCAAAAATGACCCCATTTATGGCACTTTATGGATATCATCCACCATCGATCACATCATCTTTAAGGGAAAATTCGAAGGTTCAAGCAGTGGAAGATCACATCGAGCATCAGCAAGAAGTTCTCCAACTCTTAAAGGATAACCTGAATTTGGCACAAAATCGAATGAAACAACGGGCAGATCAACATCGTAGCGAGAGAAGTTTTGATGTAGGAGATTGGGTATTTTTACGGCTACAACCATACAAACAAATGTCCCTCAAGCAAGCAAAGAAGGATAATAAATTATCGCCAAAGTACTATGGTCCTTACAAGGTGTTGCAAAAGAGTGGTACTATGGCATACAAATTGGAGCTTCCTGCTTCTTCGCGAGTACATCCAGTTTTCCATGTTTCATGCTTAAAGAAGGTTATAGGTGAAAATCCTCTAGTTCAAACAATATTTCCAGAACTTGATGAGGAAGGAAAAATCATATTGGAACCTGAAGCGGTCACGAAAACAAGAACTCGACAACTATGGAATCGATCAATTTCAGAGTATCTCATCAAGTGGAAGAACTTACCCACTGAAGATTCTACATGGGAGGATGAAAATTTTATATAGAAGCACCTACAGCTACTCAAGCGTTGAGGACAAATTTTTTTTGAAGGAGAGGGGCATGTTAAGTCCCTATATTACTAGTATAGTCCCTTATTGTTGTTAGTGCAACCCCCTTATTGTTATTATTGTACCCTTGTAACCCCCATGTTGTTATTATTGTGCCCTTAAATTATTATTTTTAGGTCGGCTAGGATTACATTGTGGCCCACTAGGATTACATTATGGCCCTGTTAGCCACCTATAATATTTTGTTATACCAAAAGGTGGCTAAATCTTTTTGGAGCCTCCAAGGAACAATTTTATCACTAAAAATTGTTGGCTCTTGAAGTCTCTCTAAGGCCTCATGCCTCTGTCCAGATCCCTTATTGTTGTTTACATCCTAAAAGCCTCTGAAATCCTTCAAAAATCCCAAGTTAAATACTGCTGCAGAACCCCTTGGTCCCCTTCCTTTTCTTCCTCACTAACCTCATTTTCTATTCTCCTTTTCCCATCAAAAACCCACAATTTCATGTTTCTCCCTTTCCATTTCATTAAAATCACTTTTATAAGGTTAAAAACCCACTTTTTAACCTTACCGAAACCTTCATTTCCTTCAAGAAACCCTTCAAAAACCATGAAAATACATGTTTTTATGTATAGAACTTAAGCCCCTCGAGCTTAAGCCCTTAGCCCCTTTTCTTCCATATGTCCGCACCTTGGAACCAATTTTTAACCCTTTGGTGCTTATCACAAAGAGCAGATCGTAGAATTTCCAAATTGTTATTTTTTAAACTGATGCATCGCAAATATTTGCGCTGCGATCCATCGCAGATCGCAATTTTCAGTTTTCCTCTAAAAAGCTCATCGCAAGTTTCTACGATGCGATCCATCGCATATCGCAAATCGCATGTTTCGTTGTTTAAACAATTTGATCCATCGCAAATATTTGCGATGAAATCTGATCGCATCGCAAATATTTGCGATGTGACCGCTCCAATCGCATTTTTCCCTAGCACTCATCGCAAATTGAAATATCACATTTTCTCTCCGTCGCATAAATCCGCCATCTCATTTTCCACCTTTTGCGATTTACGATCGATCCCGCTGGGCCCACCATATGATACCCCCGCCTTTCATATAAAAACTCTTTTTCCTTTGTAAAGTCGAAAATGATATATTTTGTGGTTTACAAAGGTTTTACCCATTACATCCCGCCACTGCATCTCCGCCGTCGATCTGCACCCCCGCTCCATGATCCAACAACCCTGCTTCCTCTGCACAACCTCCAATGCAGTTTAACCTATAAACGCAGGATTTCATAACCTTCGTTTGTATTTTGCAGGGTTTAATTTTTTCCGCTATATTCAAAAGGAAATTCGAAAGATGAGGGTGACGACCCCGCCTCTTTTGATTTGTCAAAGGAAATCGGCCATAGGGTGCAAATTCACATTTTCATCAGTGTTTCATGAGGCATTGATGCCATATAACCCTGCGCAGCCCTGTGTAACAGCGAAGCACCAAGAATCCGGCACAGTCAAAGAGTATCAGCTGTAGAAGACCATAAATGTGCCAGCACAGAGAATTGAAGACAATTTTATGGGGATTACGGCTAAGATTGTTATCAAAAGCCTAATCCCCCAATCTGAAACACAGTCTGCAGAATACCTAAAGTGTTTTAGTGACAACAAACCCTCCACCGCCACAAAAAGGAGGCGAATTGATTCCTCCCAGTGACTAAACGCCACCTGTTGCCTCAAACCTTTCAAACCAGGGCCGAAGTTATTGCAAAGGAAGATGTTTTGCCTCAACGCAGCCAAGAAGTTACTTCTGCAAGGAACTTAATGCGAGAAATATTTGCAGAGTTATTTCAACATCACGCCAAACCTCAAAGGTCAACAAATTCTTTCCAGCAGACCTGACAGTTAATGTAAAATAGTTAATACAAAGAACCACCTGTAAACTTCTTCATCGAGCCCCTCAAAGGGCCAAGAAGTCTTGAATCTGTATTAATTACTTTAGCAGATCTTTTATCAGATCTCACCTCCTCATTCTTCTATAAATACTTCTATAGAAGATGAGAAACTGTTGGTCACTACATATCTGTAGCATGTAAATAGTTTTCTGAAGCTGCTGTAAGCTCTGTTTGTAAGAGAAAATACCTAAGTTGAGTTGAGAAGCCTGAAGCTGTAAAGAACCATTGGACTTAAAGATTGTAACTGGTTTGGAACATCAATACAAGCTGATTTATGGGATCCTGGTCTATGTTGACGGTGATGTTATTCTCATTTTTAACTTGTTATTTTGTTTCTGTTTTCATTTTGTTTCATTTTCCACTGTAAAGAACAGTTTAAACAGGGTTAGGGCCTACTGTATATCAGTAACCTTCTCTGGCTGAGAAATCTTTACTTGAATGTTTTCTTCCAATCTGTGTTATTTAGGAATGATTTAATTCGGTTTAGACATAAGAATGCTGGTGTTCCCACGTCTTATTGTCTTAGCTGAATGTTAGTCTTGAATGTTACTTTCTGCATATGTTGTGTGAGGATGAACTGGAAGGAAGATATGGTTAGCCCTGGTCCCAGACTTGTCTGCATAACTGTCTGATTGTTTCCCTAGAATGTGTTAAAAGTTGACTAGTTTCAAAGTAGTTATAAGATCTTATGCCATTCTATGTTATCTTTGTGATTTTTTTGAAAGTAGCCAAGTAAGGAAGAGCTAGGAGAGGACTTGCGGTGAGCCCGGCCCGCTAGTTTCTACTCCAAAAGTTGCCTTCAAGCTTCCCTTTCTGTTTTATATGTTTTCTATTGAAAGTGTATCAAAGGCTGGATAGTTTGAAAGTACTAACCAGATCCTAGTTTGCTTTCACGTCTATCTTAAGTTCCTGGTCAAAGGCTGGCTAGTTTGAAAGTACTTACCAGATCCTAGACTGCTCTTTATTCTGCATCTGTTTATTTCCCCTTCTTAATGTATCATTCCATTCTATAAATCAAACTTTAAAGAGATCCTTAGACATAGATGACTTGCCCCATAGACCACTCTTGAACCTTGTTGTTTCAATTAAAACCCTACTATGACTCCATAGCCCAATGGATTGAAGCTGTTTCTTACCTATCTTTCTTAGTTGAATCAATTTTCGCTTTCATTCATCTTCACCCTTCATTTAGACTTCCTTCACCTTCATTTATCTTTGTCCAACCAAAGCAAACAAAACCCTTGGTCTTCATAACTAGCCTAATATCATTACCCTAAACTTCAAAGACAAATCCATCTTTGTACATATTGGAGAGATCCCTCTCCGGATTCAGGAGGGCTAGATCTAGAATCCCAAAGTTGGTTGAAATGATGTTAAATCTGTGATCGGACTTTTCCAATATTTCTTATTACAGAGACCTAACATTTATGGCGACTCCGCTAGGGAAGAACCCCGAATCATTTTCATTTAAAGATAATCATACGACATCAGAGATTTGGTTCATAGAGCATTTGCTTTATTAACCAGCTGGAGTCACCTAAAATTTCTGGCAACTCAGCTGGGGACTATTTTTGAGTTCATAGTTTCTTGGCCAACTTTTATAGACTCTTTAGTTTTCCATACAATGACAAAAACTCAGAAAAAACCAAAAATATTTCAGATTGGTATGCAATAAACATGGTGGTGGAACCATAAAACATTTTACCTCCTTTAGGGCTAAAAATTTTCCACCTGGCGACTCCACACTCTGAAACTCCCAGAAGACCAAATGACTCCACTGGTAGAAGACCCTGAACTGATTGACCAGACACAGTAACCTCTTTCTGGATTTACAAACATGATTCCAAGAATACAACGAAGATATGCCCCAATGAGTAGAGATCATATCCCTGGGTTTCCACATAAGATTCCCCAGGTGAATTGGGATGACAACCTGCCTGTTTTTCAAGGTGAAAAGTTTGATAACCCTTTATTACATCTTATCAAGTTTCACATACATGTATGGAGGTTGAAAGTTGAATGGCATGAAGACTGCCTAATGAAAATGTTCATGTTAACATTAGAAGGAAAAGCTAGGGATTGGTATGAATGCTTAAGATCTAGTAGTTTGTTTTCTTTAAGATACCTTGAATATGTGTTCTACGAGAACTACGAAGAAAACACTATGTCATTATCACGGGGTGAAATATATTATGATCCATCACAAAAAATCACCCAACACATTATAGATAATGAGGAAGCTTTGGAAGAGATGCATCCTGAAGATCTTTTAACAGCCATTCATGAGTTTAATCTCCTGTTGAAAAATTTTAAGAATATAGATGAATTAGTTGAGGAAGAGATGATCCAATAAATAATGGACGTTCCTCAAGATATCCCTGAAAACTCAAATATTGATTCATCATCCCTTATAGCTGAGGCTCAAGAAGACATCCAGCCTCAAAATCAGTCTTCGCAAGAGACAGAGAATTGTTGTACTTCTGTTCAAAGGGACATGGAAACATCTTCCCCTTTGACAGAGAAGGAAATAGAATAGACTATTTATAAACAGTCAGTCTCTGAAACTTTTTTCAAAACAAACACTCTTGCCCATTCGCATAGAGAAATTTTTTGTACAGATTTAGAAAATTATTTTGTAAATCATAATGAAGAGAGACCTGTTGATAACCCAATATGTTCGACTGATGAAATTTTTTATTCCGATGATTTTCCAAATTTCGATCAGTCTGATGATGATGATGAGTTTCAAGAAAAAATTAATCATGCAGGGCAACCTGTGTTCGATTGGTGTTATGAGTTTCACCATCATCAACTTGAAAGCAGAAATCACCCATTTCAATCTATCACAAATCGCTTTCACATAATTGGGAATCAACAACTTTTCAACTCAGAAGGTGAAGAGAAGAGAAATAAATAAATTTTTGAGTAAAAGGATCTTCCTCTTGAAAAAGAGGAAACCTTGAAGTACTCCGCTTCTCAAGAATATAATAACCTCTTCACAGAATTTAATCCACTGAATACGAGCATACAAGGGCCACAAGAGGACAACACTGTCAAATATGATGAGTCCTCCAGTTCAGAAGATGATGAAGATGAAGGAGAAAAACAAATAGAAGACTATCCTGCTGTGGATATATCATCTTATAGAGAAGAAACTTCTCCCTTCACTGATATTAGTCTGTCATTTAAAGAGCCTGAATTTATATCAGAAGCAAGCATAGATTCAAAGAAAGAAGATATTTCACTGTTTTCTATTTTGCAGGTTAATAATGATGATACTTCCAAGCTACATACTGAAGAGATAGTCCTCAAATTTGATGTCTTGGAAGTAGATGATCTACCAATTGTGGAGGACCAAAAGGAAGAGAATCTTCATCTTTTCTTTGTTGATCCTATGGAAGACTGTGTGGAAATCCCGACTGGCTCAAATTATCAAGCATTGATCCTTTGCAAAAGCCAAAGACATGAAAAGTTGTCACCTTCTGTGATAGCCTCGGTTTTGAAAATTAATCTTCAAAATATATTATGGATACCTCTGACAAGCAGCCAGAGTTTCTTCTTCTTCTTGACATTACTCAGCTGGCTGCATTGGCATTTTTGTATCATATGATGAATGTAAATACTCCATGTTTAGAATAGGTTAGATAGGAATGTCAATAAAGCTCAGTTCCGAGCATGTAGTTAGTTGTTGTTTTCTACTTTGAAGAAAATTCAAGAATCCAAAAATACAAAAACAAAGAAAGAATGAAAAGAGGGCAGAAATGAAAACAAGAAAGGCACAACCCCATGCCAAAAAGAGAAATAAATCTGAAAGTGTGCAAGCTCAAATGCCACTCCTCAAAACACACTTCTAGTTAGTCAAACTGCCTAATCTTGACTAATTAGCTTTAAATTTTCTGTTGATAGGATAGTGAATTCGATTTTCCAAACTATTCAATCTTGGCTTATCAGTAGACAGATTAGGATAGAAATGAAGGTTCAAACAAACTCAAAATCTGAACCAAAGTTTCCAAAGAGAGATGACTCAAAACTGTTTTATTTTCTGAGTCATAAAAGAGAAAAACTGGTTCTAATTTTCCCAAAATATGAATCAGATATCAAGGAAGAGACAGCTCAAACAAAAGAAAAAACAGAGATGTGAAAAAAAGAGAAGGCCATGATGAGAAACTTTCAGATCTTAAGCATTCCATTTTTTATTTTAATTTTCTGCAAATAATAATCTATGTGCAGCTTGTTCTTATGTCATAGATCACAGCAAGTCAAACAACTCAATCTTGACTTGACTGTTTTTAAATTTCTGTTGTAGAATTTAGAGAATGAAAGTTTGTTGGACAGTTTAATCCCAACAGACAGTAGATTAGGTAGAGAAATATCTGAGCTCAACTGTTTAATATGAGTTCAGGGAGAAATAAGGAGTAGAAATAGATTATATTTCCTTCTTTCAAAAGAATAAAATGTTGTGAATAGATTTTGCCAATCCAAGTGCACTCTCATGAAGAGAAAATGCTAGATCAGTAGGATTGGGTAGGTAGAAAGTTTGTATTGATGAAGGACCATTGTTTTCATGGCTGCTAAATATGTTTTCAAACAAAATCTTCCAGCAAAGGAAGGGCAGCCCAATGGATCAGGCACAAGTCAGCGTCCCAGAGAAATCAAGTCTGAATTCTTGATGCCTTCAAGAAGGCACCATCCCCAAGTGGAGCCACTGTTAGCCACCTATAATATTTTGTTATACTAAAATGTGGCTAAATATTTTTGGAGCCTCCAAGGAACAATTTTATTATTAAAAATTGTTGGCTCTTGAAGTCTCTCTAAGGCCTCATGCTTCTGTCCAGATCCCTTATTTCTGTTTACATCCTAAAAACCTCTGAAATCCTTCAAAAATCCCAAGTTAAATACTGCTGCAGAAGCCCTTGGTCCCCTTCCTTTTCTTCCTCACTAACCTCATTTTCTATTCTCCTTTTCCCATGAAAAACCCACAATTTCATGTTTCTCCCTTTCCATTTCATTAAAATCACTTTTATAAGGTTAAAAACCCACTTTTTAACGTTACCAAAACCTTCATTTCCTTCAAGAAACCCTTCGAAAACCATGAAAATACATGTTTTTATGTATAGAACTTAAGCCCCTCGAGCTTAAGCCCTTAGCCCCTTTTCTTCCATACGCCCGCACCTTGGAACCAAGTTTTAACCCTTTGGCGCTTATCGCAAAGTGCAGATCGCAGAATTTCCAAATTGTTATTTTTTAAACTGATGCATCTCAAATATTTGCGTTGCGATCCATAACAGATCGCAGATCGTGTGAATTTTGATTCCTCTAAAATCTCTATGAGGTTACGCGAATACGATCCTCTTTTCTCTCATAAATGAATGTTTCATTGTTTAAACGGAGTTTGATCCATCGCAAATATTGGATCTGCGGCCCAGCTCCAATCGCATTTTTCCCATTTTCATGTAAATTGCAATATAGCATTTTCTCTCAAATCGCATAAATCCGCTACATACTTTTTCCACATTTTTCGATTTACAGTGGTCTTCCCACCTTATGATACCCCCGCCTTCATATAAAAACCCTTTTTTCCTTTGTAAAATTGAAAATGATATATTTTGTGGTTTACAAGGTTTTACCCGATTACATCCCACGCATCTTTCCATGATTTACCCACGCTCCATGACCCAACGACCACAGCACCACTCACTTTAACCTCAATGCGGTTGCTTACCAACGCAGGATTTCATAACCTTCGTTTGTATTTTGCAGGGTTTAATTTTTTCCGCTATATTCAAAAGGAAATTCGAAAGATGAGGGTGACGACCCCGCCTCTTTTGATTTGTCAAAGGAAATCGGCCATAGGGTGCAAATTCACATTTTCATCAGTGTTTCATGAGGCATTGATGCCATATAACCCTGCGCAGCCCTGTGTAACAGCGAAGCACCAAGAATCCGGCACAGTCAAAGAGTATCAGCTGTAGAAGACCATAAATGTGCCAGCACAGAGAATTGAAGACAATTTTATGGGGATTACGGCTAAGATTGTTATCAAAAGCCTAATCCCCCAATCTGAAACACAGTCTGCAGAATACCTAAAGTGTTTTAGTGACAACAAACCCTCCACCGCCACAAAAAGGAGGCGAATTGATTCCTCCCAGTGACTAAACGCCACCTGTTGCCTCAAACCTTTCAAACCAGGGCCGAAGTTATTGCAAAGGAAGATGTTTTGCCTCAACGCAGCCAAGAAGTTACTTCTGCAAGGAACTTAATGCGAGAAATATTTGCAGAGTTATTTCAACATCACGCCAAACCTCAAAGGTCAACAAATTCTTTCCAGCAGACCTGACAGTTAATGTAAAATAGTTAATACAAAGAACCACCTGTAAACTTCTTCATCGAGCCCCTCAAAGGGCCAAGAAGTCTTGAATCTGTATTAATTACTTTAGCAGATCTTTTATCAGATCTCACCTCCTCATTCTTCTATAAATACTTCTATAGAAGATGAGAAACTGTTGGTCACTACATATCTGTAGCATGTAAATAGTTTTCTGAAGCTGCTGTAAGCTCTGTTTGTAAGAGAAAATACCTAAGTTGAGTTGAGAAGCCTGAAGCTGTAAAGAACCATTGGACTTAAAGATTGTAACTGGTTTGGAACATCAATACAAGCTGATTTATGGGATCCTGGTCTATGTTCACGGTGATGTTATTATCATTTGTAACTTGTTATTTTGTTTTTGTTTTCATTTTGATTCATTTTCCACTGTAAAGAATAGTTTAAACAGGGTTAGGGCCTACTATATATCAGTAACCTTCTCTGGTTGAGAAATATTTACTTGAATGTTTTCTTCCAATCTGTGTTATTTAGGAATGATTTAATTCAGTTTAGACATAGGAATGATGGCATTCCCTCATCTTATTTTCTTAGCTGAATGTTAGTCTTGAATGTTACTTTCTGCATATGTTGTGTGAGGATGAACTGGAAGGAAGATATGGTTAGCCCTGGTCCCAGACTTGTCTGCATAATTGTCTGATTGTTTCCCTAGAATGTGTTAAAATCTGACTAGTTTCAAAGTACTTATCAGATCTTAGGCCATTCTGTGTTATCTTTGTGATTGTCTTGAAAGTAGCCAAGTAAGGAAGAGCTAGGAGAGGACTTGTGGTGAGCCCGGCCCGCTCGTTTCTACTCCAAAAGTTTCCTTCAAGCTTCCCTTTGTGTTTTATATGTTTTCTATTGAAAGTGTATCAAAGGCTGGATAGTTTGAAAGTACTTACCAGATCCTAGTTTTCTTTCATGTCTTTCTTAAGTGCCTGGTCAAAGGCTGGCTAGTTTTAAAGTACTTACGAGATCCTGGACTGCTCTTTGTTCTGCATCTGTTTATTTCCCCTTCTTAATGTATCATTCCATTCCATAAATCAAAATTTAAATAGATCCTTAGACATAGATGACTTGCCCCATAGACCACTCTTGAACCTTGTTGTTTCAATTAAAACCCTACTATGACTCCATAGCCCAATGGATTGAAGCTGTTTCTTACCTATCTTTCTTAGCTGAATCAATTTTCGCTTTCATTCATCTTCACCCTTCATTTAGACTTCCTTCACCTTCATTTATCTTTGTCCAACCAAAGCAAACAAAACCCTTGGCCTTCATAACTAGCCTAATATCATTACCCTAAACTTCAAAGACAAATCCATCTTTGTACATATTGGAGAGATCCCTCTCCGGATTCAGGAGGGCTAGATCCTACAATCCCAAAGTTGGTTGAAATGATGTTAGCTCTATGATCGAACTTTTGGAAATCTTGCTTATTACAGAGACCTAACAGGCCCCATGGACTCCTATATATAGAAATGAGGTTTTGTAAATTGTATCATCCAAGAATTGTTCATTTATTTAATGTATTGGAGGTTTCCCCCTTGAAGTGGCTCATTTCTAAGGCGTTGATATCTCTTTTCTTCTCTTTTTGGAGCTGGTTACACAATAGTCCGATTCTGGCGATGAAATGGATCTTGTAGCCTTTTTTATCATAAGATGAGAAAGAAGGACCCGCAGATGAGGGGTTACGATTCAGAAACGGTGAAATAGAAATTTTCACGCAGAGATATTGTACGAATGAAAGGACACCCTCTTTGCGGTAGAGTTCCGAAATTGAAGAGATTAACCAAGGCATCCAAGTAGAAAATGCGAGCTAAGAAGGCTCCTACAGGAAACAAGGGAAGAAAAAAAAAGGTTACTGTGCCAGTTGCAAGCTAAGGATGAGGCCTTGGAAAAATTGCAACGAAACCAACCTGAGGTAAAAATCAACCCTTAAATATCATGTAATTTTCATGATGATGAATTCGTTGCTTTTGAAAGACATAGTACAAGGATCAGATCCAAACTTCTGAAGAATATGGGGTATCAGAGGAAAGGCGTCGACATCAATGGCCAAGGCATCATAAACCGCATCGAATTCGAGGGATTTTCACGTCATGGAGGACTCAGATACACCAGGAAGGAAGTGGGAGAAAGCTCCAACACAGCTTATGACTAGCCAGTGACAGATGATGAAATCCCTTCGTCACAGTCCACTGATAGTGAGGGCACCATGGACACTTATCGGAGGAATACCAGGAGAAAGAACCCCAAGGTGACCCAGAAAGTTTGGGGGAAAAATAATCATTGTAGTCATTGCAATGAAGTGGGACACCAACAAGCCATGTGTCTGATGATCTATACCCTGAAATCATCGATAAAGGAGACGAAAGGCGACAATTTTCAACAAATGAGTACACCAAATTCATGGTGGTCTGCTTTATTAAGTTGGGTTTTTTATAGGTAGTAGCTTATTACGAATAAAATTGTAAATCATACGTTGTAAGTAAATGTAAACGTGGTGGTGTGTTTCCCATCACTTCGAAATGAAACGATGATGTATTGGCCTTTCATTATGAGTAGTTGAGGTATTGATTGTTTTTAAGTAATCCTTGGCCAATGAGTATGTGTTATAAACTCTTGGCAAGGAGGGGTTTTTAGGTCATGTGTGGTGTGCATGGTTACAAATGATGTATCAGTTTGCATGCAGGAGATTGAAAGTGTGCTTTCAATGAAAAAGCAGTGTACTGGGCATGTTAATGCTTTTGGAGGTCCAAAATCTATTTAGTGGGGAGGAATGATCTAGGTGGATCAAATAGGTCCAAGTACAAGTGGCTTGAGTGCAAGGGCTCAAAAATCAAAGTTTCAGAAATGTGGAAAAGGTAGTCTCAAGTTGAAAATCTCGTCCTTTTGATTCCAACAACGTAGACAAAACTGAATTCTGAGTCTATATGAAGGAGTTAGGAGCAGTCAAAGTTTGAGGGTTGACTTGGTGATGTGGTAGCTTAAGGAGGTGAACAATTTGCAGAAACCCAACCACCGGATTCTGGCTAACTCCTAATGGATTTTGGGTGAAATTTTGGGTCCCTTAATTTGACTTCTTTGGTCAAATTCTAGAAAATTTAACATTTATTAGTTTATTTTAAAGGATAAAATAAAATACTAAAAAAAAAAGGTAGGGCGGGCGATGACCCCCACCCTACCCATCAGGCTGTATTAAAAAAAATTAATTAAAATAAAGGGGGCGGTGGCCATGACCTAACTGAACCCACACTACATGGAAGCCATATGTATAGTATGGGTGGGCGAGGGTTTTCAACCCCACCGCCCAACCCAACCCACACCATGTATCATAATTAAGTTTCCAGAGTTAAGGGGTGGGCTACCCAATGTGGGCCCTCCCCCCCAATGTACCACATTTAAATATATGTGGGGTTTAAAAAAAGAACATGGCACGATTTTTAAAACCATACTCAGCCTTATTACGGAGGGGGCGGGGTTTTACCATTCGACCCCCTCCCTCAAACGACGGATCTCAAACAAACTTGCCAATAATAGACTTGGTAAAGTCCGCCGACACTCCAATATTTAAAACCTACAATTCATAAGTGTGCCTAGGAAAGCTAGGAGTGGCATGGAGTATGAGACAGAGTGGAGCCATGAGGGCTTTGCAAGAGGGGTGCAGAACCATGAACTGATTCATTTTCTAGAGGTTCCATATTTTCACTTTGTCATAATAGGAAAAAATTTATATGGATTATACACCTCTCGGGGCTATGAATTCAATGGTGCTATCCATTTATTCATGAGAGGTCTCCAATTTTTGGGAAATTTCAGCTATGGAGGTATAAGGGTGTAATTTTGAATTTATGCTTGTATTTTCCTTTTATTTTCCACTTAATGAAAGAGTGCCTCCCCACTCATTGAGTAGGGCCCAGAGACGTAGTCCCTCCTGGATGAAATTTGATATCAATTTCGTGTCTTCTTGCATGATTTTATGCGCTTCTCCCTTCTTATGTTTATGCCTTTTAAGTTTCATGGTGAAGACGCAATTTCACATGAAATTCCTTGATACATCTCACAACAAAATATTTTGGATGAACTAGGTAGGGTCTCAAGGCCTTTTAGTTGAGAAATATTCACCCAAAAAAGATTCTACAAATTGATTTTTATTTTTACCTTCGTTAAAATACTTGCGCACTTTTTACGGGAGAAAATATCACAGGATTGTGTAGGCCACAATGTTCAAAACTACACATGCACAAGAAATGGCTAGGAAAAAAGTGCAAGTGCTTGAAAATAGGTTTTTAAGTAATGTAATCTAGGCTTCTTGTTGTCTTTGGGATTGTTTTGCTTCCAAATTTTTATAGGAATTCTTGGAACACTTCATTGGAAAATGAGAAATCTGGATTGGCGGTAATTTTTACAATGGTGAAAACATGATGTGTAATTGTGATAATAAGGTAAAGGAAGCCAAACTCCAAGTCTACACAATGAAATTTGAATAATTAAAGATGACTGAGGACAAGGACATTAAATTTTTTTTTCCTTCGCATGGATGAGATATTCAACACCATAAGAGGACTTCATGAAACAATTGGCAATTTATATGTAGTTCAAAAGGTTATTATATCTTTTCCTTTCAGAGTCAATTCCAAAGTAACAACCATTGAAGAGATGCAATATATCAACACAGTAACATTGGATAAACTACATTAAACACCGACAACATATGAAATGACAAGCCCAAAAGGAAAATCTACTTGAAAGGAGGTAACCTTCAAAGCTAAAAAGAGGATAAAAGAATATAAATGAAGCATGAGCTATGGATTTGATGAATAAAAATCCAAGTTTGTTAGAAAATTAAAGAGAGAATCTAGAAAATAAAAAGGTAAGCTTCCCTCTAAATGCCTTAACGATGGAAAGTAGGTCGTAGTGCATCTAAATTTCCATATAAGGAATAAAATAATGAATATGATCATAAAGAGTAGAATAAATATAGGAAAGTAAAGAAGGAAAATAAGTTAAGAAGAATTTATATACCCAAGAAGACAACATTTCCTTAGAAGATGATTATGAATAGTCTTCTTATGAATAAATAATAAAAGAAAGAACAAAATACTTCATGTTCACGGCCTTAGACACTCTAGATGAAGGACAGGTAAAATTTGATAAAGAAGAGGTTGAAGTAGATATGGAAGGTGAATTGATTAGGGTGTTAGGAGAAATTCAAAGGCTTGTAAAAAGGAATAAGAAGAAGAAAGAGATGCTAGTAAAATTTGAGAAAGAAAAGGATAGCTTTGAAGATTCATCACTTCTTATTTTGCAAGTTAAGTTGGATGAAGCAAGGATAATTGAAGATTCGTTGTTATAATAGTTGAAAGGGAAGGGCAAGGAGCATGAAAAGCTAGAATAATAAATAGTCTCTCTTAGAAAGGAATTCGAGAAAACCAAGACATAAAAGAACTAGAACTTAATGTTTTTAAAGGTTCTAAAAGGTTAGACTAAATTATAAGTATTTAGAGATATCCTCTCATTAAAATTAGTCTAGGATTTGAAGGAGATTCAAGCACCAAGAAAGTTGAATACAAATAACCAAACAACTATGTTGAAGTAGTTAAAAGACCTCGTAACATTGAAACCAAAGGAAATGAAAGGAACTAGTAGCAGCAAAAGAAATGCTATATCATAAATTCAAAGAGAAATGTAGATCAAGTGATAACTTAGCAAAGGTCTCACCCCATCAAAGAGAAGGTTTCCAAAAAATTAGGAAATCATATCCTGAAATAAAAATTGCTCACAAATGCCAAAATATTTTCTATGGTTATTATCTTTCAATTACAAATTTTGGACATATGGATGTAGATTTTAGACCATATATTGGAAACAACAGTATAAGAAATGAAACAAAAACAATTATTAGTTATACTAAGATAAAATATTTGTGAATTAACGAAGCAGTAATCTTAGGGACAACAATATTTTTGATACTTTATTTGATGAGGTTGAACGTTATAAATGTCATAACCATGAACATAGGGTAGCTAAGTGTAGAACCATAAAATTCAAATTTTCTCCTCGGATCAAGAAAAATCAAGAGGAACCCAAGATATGGATGAAGAAAAGGAAGAAATAAATGAAGAGTTTGACATTGTATTGTATTCCTAAAAAAAAAGTAGCTATTGTTATGTGGATAGTGGATGCTCTAAACATATGACTGGTGATCACATAAAATTATTAATGTTAAGAGAAGATAAGACGAGCAACATTATTTTTGGAAATGATGCTCGAGGAAAGATCATGGATATTTATCTTGGTAAATGGAAGAGGATAATCCAGTAATGTTATGTTTGCGAATGGAATCAAGCACAACTTGCTGAGTGTAATTAAAATGTGTGACCCGTTTTCTGATGTCATCTTTTTCTCTAAAGGTTGCAAAATAAAAAAATTAGACACAAGGGAAGTAGTGGCTAAAGATACAAGAATGAAAATTAGTGTTACATACTAAATGAAGAAAATGAGAAATTATACATAGGGAAATTTGATGAGTGTTGGTTATGGCACATAGATTTCAGACACCTGAATTTTTACCACATCGTTAAGCTAAAAAAAAAGGAAGTTGTGACAGACTTAACAAAAATTCAAATCCAATAAATAAAATCTATAAATCATGTCAAGTTTTCAAGCGAGTTCAAGTTCCCTTAAAGACCAAAGAAAACTCAACTACCAGACCCTTAGAACTAGTTAATACATACCTAAACATACCCTCAATAATTCAGACTCCAAGTGGTCAATGATATTTTATGTTAATAATTGTTGACTATAGTAGGCTCACATGGGTAGCATTTTTAATGGAGAAGTATTAAGCATTTGAAAATTTCAATACCTTTAAAGCCATGTCTAAACACCAAATTGAATTCAAATTAAGTTTCTACGATTACAAAAGGGTGGAGAGTTTACATCAAAAGAATTTGATGATTACTATGAAGAGCATTGAATAAGAAGAGAATTAACCTTTCCTAACACCCCATAATAGAGTGTTGTGGCTGAAAGATAAAATGGGTCAATACAACAAATGACAAGAGTAATGTTGCATGAAATAAATATCCCAAACACATTTTTGGATGAAAATTTTCATACAACAGTCCATATTCTATATAATTCTCACTTTAGACCAAGCAGTGAAAAAACCCCTATGAACTCTAGTATGGAAAATTGGCCACATTAAAGGACTTTAAAATATTTGGAAATAGGTGCTACCTAAAGAAAAATAATGAAAATTTGGGTAAGTTTTATGAAAGAGCTAATCAACGGATATTTCTAGGGTACTCAACCAACAGTGAAGGCTACAAATTATATAGTTTTGTTACCTCTTAGTTTTGTATGAACCTTGGGTTGGTAGTTTAAGTTGTTCCATGAGAGATTTCATTCAGTTTTTTAGTTTCCTTAATTGTAAAAAAATTTACTATTTTTAGCAGTTTTTCAGGTCATGAACTTCCAAAGCCGTTTTGAGGCTCTAAATGACATTGTTTGGGAAAATTGAGAGCAACATTGGTCTTTGACCGATGTTTCTCACAAAAAATTTGTAGTCCTCCTAATGTTGCTCCCACAAAAGTTGTAGTCCTTAGATAGATATTTTTAACGAGGTATTTTGCATGTCAAACAAAGATCATATGCCAAAGTTACATCATTGGGAAGTTGATGTACCAATTTATCCAAATGGGACCTGTATTTTTGGCGCTTCATCTCCTACGGTTAGGTTTTTGGATGTTTAGAGTTTTGATTTTTTTTCAATAATAAAAAGGCATTTGAGCCTCATTGTAACATAATTCATAGGCCTATATCCACCACATCACTTCTCAAAGATAAGCTACTAATGCCCTGGCTAGTTTATTTCCATTTTATCTCTAAGCATATTTCAGTTATGTGATATTAATGAAATGAAGTCTTATTTCTGTTACATATATGTATTTATGTGTACTTTCTGTATTTTAGTCTCTTCCTGCATAAGTCTGGATCACAACTTCAGTAATAAGGTAGTTGATGCCAAAATGATTTTGTTTGATTAGCATTTTTTTTTTGTTTTAAATAATCAAGGTAGATTTTTCTTTAACTAGCGATGACATCTATATTTATTCAAAATTTCTCTCGTTTCAATACCAAGTTATTTGCATGACTCCTAATTTCTTTATTTTCTTCCATGTGGATTGAATATTAATTTGTTTAGTTTGAACCATAAATGCGAGCTAAATTAAAAACTTTGATACAATACAATGTGCCATACATTAGAATCAAAATTAGGATCTTTAAAGTTAAATCCATTTTTAAATAATTAGAAGTTATTTATTAAAGTATTTTTATTCAAGTTTTAAGATAAACCTGGCACATCCTATTACTCTGTTGATATAATATGCAATAATTTCCATATGGCTACTAAAGGGAAAAAGGAAAAAAGAAAAAAAAGGAAGGTGAGTATAAGAGATTGATTTCAAACCAACCAAAGGAAGTGTAATTTGTAATGGAGATAACATAATAACGTTAACCAAATCTCACCATCTAGAAATATCAACTAGAAGGAGGAAGTTGTCTATGAGCAACCAACCAATCATGGAAATCCAAGGTACTAAAAATGTTAAGCTATTGATTAATGCACACACCTCCAACACTATTAGGTTTAATAGACCTCATACATAAATTGTTGAATCTAATGGAATACGGGGAAATAATTTGGCATAGCAAGGATTGGGATGAAAGGGAATAAGAAGAACTTTTCCAAAGTACAAAGTTAAAAAAAAAATCATACACCATGCAACAACTAGATCTCCAATGGTTCCTTGTAAAAAAGTAGATATAACATACAAAGGTTAGCACAAAGAAATTTTTGAGTGATTAAGGGAGTGGCTTGGATCATTCACGTTTCTTGATTTTCAAACCTATTCCAAGTTGTAAAAGGTATTCATTTCACTAATGAGTGACTTAATTTTTTATATATATGAATATAACTATACTAACATTCTGCCAAGTGGTTTGTGGTTTGAAGAGATAGAGAGCTTTCACAGCCTTAAACAACAAACATTCTCCATCATACACCGTAATAAGGATATCCATTTGTAACCAGTTTGATGAGCATTATCTTTGATGAAAATTATTCAACTCGTGTGAAGATAATGATGATGCAGGAACAAAGTTTTGCAAAAACCAACTCGAATCTCTTAAGTGGAAGTGAGAGAGGTGGCATTATCGTTGTGGTTTTAAGCTTTACTTTAGAAATACTCGTTAAAAGAAATATAGTTTATTTGGTTTCTTGTTATTTTAAAATTGGTTAAAAAAAATAAAAATAAGAATAACAACATTTTCTGATATAATACAATATAATACATTATATATAATGAAAATAATTATATACCAAATTAAAGAAAATATAAATTAGAAATAAATTTAAAAATAAATAAAAATATGCCATGCACATATTCAAATTTCATTATATATAATTATATATTAAATTAGAGAAAATATAAATTAGAAATAAATTTAAAAATAAATAAAATATCCAATGCACATATTCAAATTACAAATGATTGAAATAAGAGTTAAAGTTAGCATTGATAATGAAAAATGATTTTTTTATCACTAAGAAGTTATAAATTTTAGATCAACAATTTTTACAAATCCCAGAAAGAATTTAGACTAGAAAATTAAAAACAATTAAACTAGAGAATTCAAAACAATTTTAAATGTCATAGATTCATATAAAGTTCATTGAATGTTATAAAGTCAAATAAATATTTCATAATCCACTTGGACCACTTTAAGGATAATGCAATGAATAACTGATTTAAAAAAATAAAAATAAAACAAATACACAAATTAGCATTTATACAAATTCTAATGAGTGTAAACAAAAACTACTCTTAATCACCTTGAAGAATGAGTAAAAAATCTAGTCTTACTTTTCCTTTTGTGTGATTCCATAAAATATTATTTATTGTACACAAAATTGTAATCTCATATAAATATAAAATATGAATAAGGAAATCAATATTTCCAACTCTCAAAGCTTCAACACCTTTTGTGAAAATATTTTTTCTTTCCTCAATAATTCTTCATTCCCTTTTGTATTGCTCTTTTTTAGTTATTTTATACTTTATTGTACACAAATTTGTAATCCCATGTAAATATAAAATATGAATAAGGAAATATTTCCAACTCTCAAAGCTTCAACACCTTTTATGAAAATATTTTTCTCTTTCCTGAATATTCTTCGTTCCCTTTTGTATAGCTCTTTTTTTAGTTATTTTATAGTCATTAGTTTTTTTTTTTTCAAACTGATTAATGGAAATAGGTAAGAGGAACATCATCATTAGAGTAAGTTTATATAGATAAGAGGTAATGATATCTTTAATTAAAATAAGAATCAATCCTACTATTTTTAACCCTAAATTTATTTATATATCTAAGAAATGCATTTGTATTGTAACTTTCATTTTCATATTTAATCCTTAAAATGCATTATCTTGAAACCATAAACCTACGAATTTTTCAAAAAATGTCAACAAAACTCCTTGTTTCTCCATGTTTTCCCATATGGAAAACAAAATCATATCATTCATTCAAAGCATGTCTAATGTCATAATAAAAAATCATCACCCAACACTCATAAATAGATGATCTATAAATATGTGCCCTCAAACTTAACAAAATAAAGACAAGTAATGTGATATTTAAAAATATATGTCCTTTTTTTCCACCATCTTGCCATATTACATTCAGTATTTTCCATTTCCTTATTGGGAACCTCTTGAGCCTCCACTAAAGATTTCATGTAATAACAATAAAGAAATATCTTTCCATTCAAAATAAAGAACTAAAACTATATTTTTTTGCTTTCTTTTTTTATCCTTTTCATATCAAATTAATATTGACCAAAATAGTAAAATGAAAGGCATGTACAACATTATATGGTCAAAGTTTCAATGAAATTTTTGTATTTCTTAGCCATGGTAAATTCAATAAGGTAAAACTCTTTCAAATGTAGTTACCCATTATTACTTGCTAGTTGAGTGAAATGGCATGGAAACCAATTTTTAACCCAATTAAATTATGAGTTGTAATGGAGTTTATATAATTAATTTTTCAAAAAAAAATTAATCATTTATGTGTTGGCATGCACAAGGCATGCTAGCAAACCTTTTTTTTATGGTGATTAAACCTAGCTCAAGAATGTGACTAATTTGGATGTCAAATAGAATTATAATGAGAATATGATTTATCCATAACATAGACATAGGAACCCCATTTAGAAAGAAGAGACAAAAATTTACCATATCCAAACAATAAATAAATGTGTTTTTCATGACAATGTAGAAAAAAAAAATTCCATACATCTTCATTGTTGTGGCTTCTTCCAAATGATGAGCTACACCCTATATTAAGCTCTTTAAAAGCAAAAGGAATGTCAAAAATATGGATTAAGTACCCACAAATTGAGTCTTTCCATAAGAACCTTCAAAATATTTCTAAGAAATTCACCTATAAACCAAAGCTTACCCTATATTTCTTGATATCATACATTTTCTATCTCAATCACATTGTAATAAATGTTGGTTGTTGTTCCTTATTTTACCAAATTTGCATTCATCCTCTATTTTATATTTCATATTTATATTTTTTGAATTTTCTATTAGCCATCAAATGTTATTGTGGAAATAATTATTTCAACAACAATTATGGAATATCCTTGAGGGTTAGCTCAATTGGTTCAGTTCCTATTGTTAAAGCACCTTGCTAATGGTAGGTCGCACAGTAAATTCTCCTTGAAATCCTTGGGGTTAGGATTTGCTGATAAGATGATGATGATGTGATGTGATCCCTTTGGGAAGATCTGCCTAGATATTTCCTTGAGGGAAAATAAAAACAACAATTATGGAATAAGAATTAACTATGTAAAGAAATAAGATATATGCTCCCTCAATTTCATGTATTATTTGCACATGCCTATATATATACACCCTTATGTAATAACACTTATTGAAGTTTTCACATATGTATTCATTGAAATCTATAATTTCCAAATTAATTATGTTATTAACTACATAAAACTCCATAATAAGATCCTAAATTACTAGCTATTTTCATATTAGATCTGAGACTTTTGTGATCCATAAAGTAGATAAACGTCTTTTCGGATTAATCACATCATTAGGATTTGGTTGACATTTTAAACCAACTAATGTGGTTCATCCTTAGGAAAAGGTGAAAAATCCAACCGATCTTATTGAATAAATGGTGTGAATGCATCATTGCTCGGAATTAGCCATTGAAAACTAGCCATTTAAAAACTAGTCATTTAAAAATTAGCTGTTAATTAGTTAAAAATATGGGAAAATACCAGAATCAATGATGCATCCCTACATATTCTGAGAAATGTAAGATCTGAATTTTCCTTGGCCACTTGTAATCGAGCTCGCTCAAAATGATGAGCCTTATCAACCATTTCCCTTCCGTGTAGGGTAATAATGTTAGATCTAAGACTTTTGTGATCCATAAAGTAGATAAATGTATTTTTGGATTAATAAAATCATTATAATTTGGTCGATGTTTCAAAAAAACTAATGTGGTTCATCCTCAGGACAAGGTTAAAAATCCAACCGATTTTAATGACTAGTTTTTAAACAGTTAGTTTTTAACGACTAGTTTTTAAAACATATAGTTTTTAGCGACTTATTTTAGGCAATGATGCATCCAAACTATTTATTCAATAAGATCGATTGGATTTTTCACCTTGTCCTGAGGATGAAACACATTATTTGGTTTGAAACATCGACCAAATCCTAATGATGTGATTAATCTAAAAATACACCTATCTACTTTATGGATCATAAAAGTCTCAGATCTAACGTCATTTCCCTACACAGAAGGGAAACAACTGATAAGGCTCATCATTTTGAGCAATCTTGATTACAAGTGGCTAAGAAAAAGTATGATCATATGTTTCTCAAAATATGTAGGGATGCATAATTGATTCCAGTATTTGCTCGCATTTTTAACTAATTAACGACTAGCTTTTAAATGACTAGTTTTTAATGGCTATTTTTTAAGACGACTAATTTTCAACATCTAATTCTAGGAAATGATGCATCCACACTATTTATTCAATAAGATCGGTTGGAATTTTTACCTTGTCCTGAGGATGGATCACATTATTTGGTTCGAAACATCGACCGAATCCTAATGATGTGATTAATATGAAAAGACATTTATCTAGTTATTTTCATATTTACGATATTGTAGGAGAAGATAGAAGATCATATTTTATCTAAGTAATTGAAATTATTTTCATGTTAAACAATTTGGGCCATATATGAGTCAACATATAGTTTGAGTACCAATTATGAATGAAATCACTAAAGGAGGTAAAAATTTCAATTGTGCTACTACGCTTTTTAAATCACTTATAGAAACCAATGGAAAGCTTAATTGGATGCTCTCAATAACCCTAGAATTTTACATTTATTCTCACATGCTAGATGTGATTGGTACATTTTTTTTTGTTTATTTCATATATTTATGGAATAAAATATAACAATTCTGATGTGCACTTATCTATAATATTTTCCTTGCACCATTATTTGAACTCATTTTTTGCAAAAAAAAAGTACCCAAGGATATCTTCATAAGCTATAAAAGTGTTGAAAAACATTGGAAATTGATACTTGGATGAAAAATTTACCTATATAAGAGATTTATAATATCACATAGGAACATCATACACTTCCAACGTATTTGGCAAACATATCTATTTGGTTTTCATGCCCATCTAATAAAACAACAAAAAAAGTTATGCTAAACCTATCCATAATATATAATATGTATATTCTAATTGATTCAACTCGGGGAAAGATTAAATAAAAAATCATCGAGCCATATGATTTAAACTTATAAATAATTAAAATGCATAATCCACTGGGAATTGTTGCAAAGGTAAAAAATGATAATATTTCCCATTACTTTTATCAAGAGAATAAAGTTGAGAATCTCATGGGAGAGAACTGACTTATGAAAAAACTTTGAATATTTTTCAAGTCATTTCCAAATAGGAATAAAGAATTAATAAGTTACAAGAGATAATATGGTGAGGCATGCTCTTGAAGAAAAGAGACGAGAATAAGAAAATTAAATATGTGAGGCATTGCAAAAGCCCAGATTAGAAGATGAGGTCAAATAAAGAGAATAAACATAGAGAAAAGATTCCAAAAAGAATAATTGGAAAATAAAAAGGAAGAAAATGCTAAAGCTATAGTTAATTTGGTATCAAAGAACGTAGAAGTAGAAAAGAAAGCCAAAATTGAAGCGTAAGCTAAAGACTTAGTATGGAAATAAGTTGATGAAAAATATAAGAAGTAAAGGAGAATTGAAGAAGAATTAAGAAGAAAAATAAAAATAACACTTAAATACAAGAGACCATACAAGAAGAAAATGAGCTAGTACAATAGACCAATATCAATGAAAACATAATAGGAAACAAACCTATTCTACACATACAAAAGAATTCTTCACCACCAAAACTTTTTCTAGTACTTTTGGTCTAGGCATGGTTTCAGGAGGTGATGAACATATTCAAAATATAATAGATGGAGTTATTGATTTGGAATTTTTTTCACTTGAAAAAAATGGGAAGCAAGTAATACAGAAGAATCATGTAGAATAAAATAAACGAATATTTTGAACTGATACTCACCACTAAAAATGTGGTGATGGATAAAAGAAATTTGATTTTAGCTTCCTTTAATTCTACTAGATTAAAAATTTCTCAAATGTACATAAAGCTATAGATATGGAAAAGAAATATAGAGAAGTATGAATGAAAATTAAAGTTGGTGGAAAATCAAGTCAATTACTACAAAGATACCAAGTATAAAAATACAAAATTTATTGATTTTGCTTTCATGATGAAAGATGAATCGAAAAATTCCTAGAGAGAGTTCTATGATAAAGCCCAACTTAAAGCCTATGGCCAACATATTGATGCTGGCATGACCCATATTCAAGAATGGGAGCCTAGTTATTGGCGAGCTCAATTATATTTTTCTAAAGTGAAAGATTTAGATTCTCTTTAGAGGACATTCTCATATGAATAACTATTTTCACACTTAAATAATTTGAAGAAATAGAGTTTGTTCTAAGATATTATAAATAAGAAGATTTCACTGTTGTCAAGGGAGTCACTCATGAGTCAATGCATGTTGCTCTGTCATGAAAGGTTATAGAGAATGTGGAAAGCAATTTCCATTAGCTATCTTTTGGGACAAAAATATAATTTATTTCCACAGGGGTAGGTATCTGAGGCGCTAGAATATTTTTTTCCCCAAAAATATACATCAAATCAAACTTTTTAGGCATGGACTACATATATAAGGAGATGGAGGACAAACAATGAAGACGCTTCCTGAAGCACAAGTGGTAGTGTTATAGAGGAGGACATCCAAACAAATGAGGATCAACATCTGAATTAGTAGGAAATGAAAAATTTCTTGAGGAATCCGATAACCATGAAGGGGAACTAAACAGATAGTGAAATGTATCAAGATGATTAATTCAATGAATCCCGTGAAGATCACCTTATTATTTTATGTAAATATGATAAATTCAATTGTATATGGGCCTTTTTATCGTTGCATGTTTGCATTCATTTTCATGAAATGTAGATGAATGCTAATTCACAGCTAGCTAAGTCATTTGGATATACTTTAGTTTTGAAGTGTGTGATTTGTGTAACTATTTTCTTAATTTACCAAATTTTGTAATGATATAAATATTTTCCTTTATAATGTCATTTTTTCATATGTAAGAAAAACTTGTTTTATTTTGTTTATCACACATATCATTTCTCTATAGTCTTAATCATGGTATTATTATCAATTGTTCATTTTCAAAACTTTCTATAATACAATCTTTTACTTAAATGGCTAATTTTATATTCTCAAGTAACTTTTTACTTAGAATTTAAAGAATTAATATATTTGGTGCTATGTTTAGCTAATTGGTTTGTGAGTTTATTGTGGGAATCATTCCATAATTTTCACATTATCCTAAATGCATCTCATTTATTACATTTAAACTAACTAAATGCTGGATTGATCCACAACTAGTAAAAATAGTCACAACCATCTAAAGTTTTTCATGCCATAAATTAAATGGATTCCCTATTCCAAATAGTGTAAGATTTAACTAAAACATTTTATTAGAAATAATCACCACTGATTACACATGATCATTCATCACTACCAATAGTTTAGTTTTTGCATTAGGAGGTATCATGAAAAGATGATGTTTGCGGAGCCATATTTTTAAGAAGACATTAATAAATCATGTCTCCTCTTCATATTCCTTCATGGGAACATGCCTTGAGTTTTTCATGACTAGTGCATGGCATCCCAAGAAAGGTAGTAAAACTCTTGTCACAATTAATGCAATTTAATTGTGAGGGACATATCTCTATATTCATATACATTCAATCAGGTGAACTTAAATTTTGTCTACTAAACAAACTAAACAACCTTTTATAAATTGTTGGATGTAGTTTATTCTCCCTCATTTTTGAAAGATTTATTTAGACTTTGTAGAGGGAAATATCAAGAAAAATGATTAATAGTTGTAAGTAGCTAATGGATGTTTTTATAACAACTAAGATTTTTTTTTTTTTTTTTTTAAGAAGTATGAAAAGATAAAATAAATCTATTGATAATTTTATATCTGGAATTACATAGAAATAATATAATTTTTGAGATTGACAAATCTCTGAAAAAAAATTCACAATTTTTAAATAATATTCTAATATTTTTTACTAATTTGAAATAAGAAGAAAACCCCTTTGTCCAAGAATAAGATTCATGGTGTCACTCTCATATTCCTCCTAAATATTTAAAGAAAGAAATTTCAGCTTGTGATCAAGGTGATATTCTATTAGGCATTAAGATGCAAACTAATATTGAAAACCAAAAAAATTGGATGATAATGTAAGCCGTGATTTATAGGAGATATTTTACACTATCTCGTTTCAAATAAATACTTGTATCAACAAAGTGCATATCAGAATAAGAACCCATTTTCATAGAAAAAATCTATTGGTTTCCAAGTTTCACGTAAACTACAATTTGATTGTGCAGAACAATGCTTGGAAAATATTTTGAATAATGATTCTTTACTCATTTTTCAACAAATAATTAATTTTTTAAAACGTCTTCAAATTTGTTAAAGAACACAATATTTTATTTTCTTTAATACTACACTATGAAAAAAAAAATTAGAAGTAGGAAAGAGGAAATCATTATCTGTTGTTTGGAATTCATTAAGCATAAATTGTGGGTCAATTGAAAATTTATATAAACTCTATATCAGCTTATGGTCTCAACAATAAGGAGGAAAAAGAATATAGTCTCAACAAGGAGGAAAAATAATATATTGTTGATTGTGCATACACTACTTTTTAGGATAATAACCCATTCTTTGGTTCTAACATTCTCTGGGTAACTCTTTGTACTAATTCTCATTTACAAGGATATCAAAATTATTTTACAAATATCTATTTATATCTTAATTTCGGAAATAAAAAACAAAATGAAATTGGGTTAAGATATAAAAATATTAAAGATATAATTTTTTTGAATGTTTCATTTTAGATTCACTAATTACAAACTTTCTCAAAAGGAAAGAAGGAGAACCTTCCATTTTTATACTATAAAAGAAATAACCATGGAGTTACTAAAAAAAAATTCTTATTTACCTATATCTTGCAATCTAAAATCCAAGAACCAAGTGAATGAAAGGTTATTTTTGATAACATTTTATTTGATGATGACATTTCTTTGTTAGAAGTGGGCTTGTAAGGATCTACCACTCCTTGACCATATGTAGGATGAGATTATAAATAATCAAAAGAAAAACTTAATTACATGGGAAGTGGGTTATGTTATATGAAATACAATTTTAGATCCCCAAGAGGAAGTAATTATAGTCGTACAACCTATCATTATGTATAACAAAGGAAATAATGATGTAGATGAAGAATTAATGTCAACCAATATTATTTCGAAACCTCCAATTATTCATCGTGAGTAGGAATGTCTCTTACTTTTAGATTCCTTTCAATATTTCAATATTTATCATAATTATTTTTAGGACATCATTGGAACTTGGTTGGAGTCATCATTTTCTGAAATTATTCAACAAAGTGGTTAGAATATACTGCTCCTTACTATGAATTAATTTCTTGATACTATAACTCTTTTGATCCTTCATGATGGAGCATTTCAATCATTTAAATCTATCTAAATATTTCATTTTCCTTTAAGTTTAAAGATATTTGGTTACTATGTTAGCATTATGATTTCACCTAAGGTACATATGCCAGTGGTTAGAATAGGTTAGAATAGGATAATATAATTAGTTTTGTCTAGCTTTTGTTTTGTTTTGTTAATGAATTTATCCTTAATAGATCTTAATACTTTCAATCCATGCATATAGATGCTTTACTTTCCATTTATTTGTTCCACTATTTATTTTTTTATGTAACCAGATCACAAAAAAAAAAGAAAACATAGATCAATGACTTGAAAATAAAACCTTTGAGGGGAAACCTCCTTTTACATCACATAAATGAACAATTCTTGGATGGTACAAAATGCAATACCTCCTTGGTATATATAGGAGTCTAAAGGGTCACAATATAATCAAGGCCTGCATAACAATAAAAATGTAAAGGCACAGAAATAACAATAGTGGGATTCTATGGGACACAAAATAATAATATGGGTGATACATGGGGCACAACCATAACAATATGGGAGCTACACTAGTATTATAAGGACCTAACATGTCCTTCTCCTTCAAAAAGGTGTTTTAATAAATACTTGAGTAGTTTGGAGGCTTATGTATAAAATACTCATCCTCAGAATCTTCACCAGGTAACTTCTTCCACTTAATGAGATACTCTGAAATTGATCGATTTCCTAGTTGTCAAGTTCTTGTTTCTGTGACTGCTTTACACTCAAATATGGGTTTTCCTTCCACTTCAGGTTCTAAAAATGCTATTTGAATGGGGAGATTGTCAACTATAACCTTATTTATGAGTGAATGATGGAAAAATTGGTGTACTCGAGAAGATCTCTGTAGCTCCAATTTGTATGCCATAGTACCAATCTTTGCAAACATGTTGTAAGGACCATAATACTTGGGCGATAATTTTTTATCCTTTTTATCTTGCTTGAGGTGCATTTTTTTGTATGGTTTTAGTCTTAAAAATACCCAATCTCCTACGTCAAAACTACTTTCACCGCGATGTTGATTTACCTGTTGTTTCATTTGATTTTGCACCAAAGTTAGGCTATCTTTTAAGAGTTGGATAACTTGTTGTTGATTCGTAATGTGACATTCCACTTCTTGAACCTTATAATTTTCTCTTAAAGATGATGGGATGGATGGTGGATGATATCCATGAAGTTCCATAAATGAGGTTATTTTTGTTTTGGTATGGAAGGAAGTGTTATACAACCATTCTCCAAGAGGTAAACATTTGATCCATTGTGTTTGTTTATCAGATACAAATCAATGAAAATATCCTTCCAAACATTTGTTCACTACCTCAGTTTTTCCGTCGGATTAAGGATGATAAGTTGAGCTATGAGCTAATTGAGTACCAGAACAAGAAAATAGTTTTGTCCAAAAATTTCCAATGAAAATGGGTTCTGTATCACTTACAATAATATTTGGAACTCCATATAGATTTTGAATTATTTCCATAAATGCAGTAGTTACTGTATTGGATTTGAAAGGATGATATAGTGCACAAAAGTGTGCATACATGACGAGTATATCAACTACCACCATGATGAATCTCTTTCCTTTGGACTTGGGTAAAAATTTGATAAAATCCATTGGGACCTTCTCCCAACGATGAATTTGAATGAATAAAGGTTGTGACAGACCCGAGGTCTTAATTATCTCAAGTTTAGTTTGTTGGAAAATGAAACATTCTTCCAAAAACTTCTAAATACCAGGTATAATGACATCATAAAATAATTTCTTGCTGACCTTATGGTAAGTTTTTAAAAATCTATAGTGCCCACCTAAAGGAGAGGTGTGTATTTCCAAAAGAATATTTTTTCTGAGTTGGGAGTTATTACATATATATAAGAAATTTAAATACCATAATGTATCATTTATTTAGATAAATGTATCTTATGTACTAGGATCTTGCTACAATTTTTGAATGAGCGTGCACACCCTTTCGCCACTCTTCCATTCATCTGACTCTTCAATTATCCAATCATGTTGGGTAATATAAATGGCACAAAAAAATGCTTCCACATCCTCATTCCTTCTTTAAAGTGTGTCTGCAACAACATTTTTATTCCCCTTTTTGTAGACGATTTCAAGGTCATAACCCAACATATTTGTGGCCCATTGTTTCCTATCTCTTGCAACTAATATTTTCTCCAAAAAGTATTTAATACTATGATTATATGTTTTTACCCTAAAGTGCATTCCCATTTCTTTAGGGCATGTAGTATTTCCAACATTTACTTCTCATAAATAGTTTTGTTTAAATAGTTTTCCTTTATTGGAAGACTTTCAAAAGAAGCATGTCTTCCTTCTTGCATTAAAACAACGCCAAATCCATTTCCTGAGGCATCACATTCCACAATTAATGTCTTTGTGAAGTTTTACCATGAAACCAAGACTGAAGCTTGGAAAATTTCCTCTTTAAGATGTTCAAAAGCCTAGGTTGTCTCTAGAGTCCAAAAAAATGCATCGATATTTAGTAATGTTGTTAGGGGTGTTGTTATTTTCCTATAATTCTTAACAAACTTGCACTAATATCTTGTCAACCCAAGAAATCATTGAAGCTTCTTTAGTGTTATAGGGATTTTCCATTCCTTGATGGCTTTAATTTTGTTAATGTCTACCTCAACACCCTCATGAGATACAATATGACCCAAATATTCCACCTCTTATACCCGAAAGAAAGATTTGGAGGGTTTTTCATACAATTGTTTCTTCTCCAATAGTTTAAGCACCCTATCGACATGTTGAACATAATATTTCCAAGAATTTTTGTAGGTTAGTATATCATCAAAAGATACTAACAAAAATTTTCTAAGAAAGAGTTTGAAATTGGAATTCATCAAACCTTGAAATTTGGAAGGTGAATTAGTAAGGCTAAAAGGCATGCCAAAAAATTCATAATGACCTTCATGAGTTTTAAATGTTATTTATTGGATGTCTTTTTTCTGTATTCTAAGTTGATGATATCTCGACCAAATATGTAGCTTGGTGAAGTAATTTATTCCATGTAATTCATCCAATAATTCATCAATGACAAGAATGAGAAATTTATCTTAAGAGTGAGCTTATTGAGCTCTCTATAATTTGGACACATATGCCATGACTTTTCCTTCTTGTGCACCAATAATACTGGACAAGAAAAAAAATATTTGGCTAGGTTTAATTATACATTCCTCTAACATTTATGAAACTATGCATTCAATTTCACTCTCCTAGGCATACATATATCTTTAAGGTTTGATGTTTGGATGAACACATCGTGGAATCAATTGAATATCATGAGCATGATAAAGAATAGGTCATCTACACCTCGACCTCTTCCATCCCTTAATTAATATAATTAATTATTAATTATATTAATTAAGGAATGGGACAATTCCAATTATTTTATTACATTAATTAATTATTTTAAGTTAAATTAATTAACTTAATTTAAATTAATTTAGTTAATTTAATTTAGCATCATCCTATTATATTCCTTTATTGATAACATTAATTATTAGCAAATTTAAAATCTATAAAATAATTTTAATATAAATTTTTAATATGAAATTATAACTATAAGAATTTAAACATAAAATTTATTAATTTATAATAATTAAATATACTAATTATTTTCCAAATTATAATAATTAAATCTATTAAATAATTTTTCAATTTGTATTAATATTTATTGATTTTATCTCATAAAAGTGGACCATTTTTGTTCACTCCCTCTCATATTTATATTATCTATTTTGCACTCTCTTCTACTCAAATTTTCTCCTAACCATGTGTCTTGGTTTAGAAGTGAAACTTCGATGATTAAAATATCTACTGTGGATCAATTTTTGACATCACAACTACAAGATCATTACCACAAAAATATTCCAACACTAATAGTGTGCTTCTATGCGATACAAAAATAGTAATATGGAGGCTACATGAGACACAATAGTAAAATTATAAGATCTACACTAGTATTATAGGGACCTAACATCTTTGTAGATAGATTTTTGTTTTTACTTACTAAACAATTTAGGTTTTAACCATGTAAAAATAATACCTTCAAATGAATTCTTATAAAATAGAAAACATACAATGGTGAGAATAGAAAATATACATAGATATTTTTCTCTTGGAACCCAAAACTAAGAAAACTAGATTGATTTTTCATTATATTCATTTCAATATTAAAATACATTACATTCATTTTGAAACATTCATAACCTCCAATCCATTATCCTTGGATTAGAACATAACCATAGTTCCTTTGATCGGATTTACAAAACCATGGAAAAAATTGTCATGTGTAAAACCATCTACAAAACCATGAGTGATTTTCCCAAAAAAAGACGGTATTTTCATGAACCCCATGTAGGGGGGCTACCACTCCCCTTTGACCCCCTAAATTGTGGGGGCTTCAAACACCCCCCTTCCCCAACCCCCATGATGCAACATATTGCGCAATTATATTTGTGCAAAGAATATAACACATACAAAACAACACAATTTGGTTTTCCTCTAGATCCAAAGGTTTGGATTTTTCTTAACTCTACATATAAGCCATAAAAAAAACCACAATAAAGTATTATAGGTTGTTTATTAGATAAAGGAGATACTTTTCAATCCAAAAATCCTAACAAAAATGATCGAAACATTTAAATCGAACCCTGAGAATTCGAAAACAAGTCACTTTCATTTCAAAATTGTTTTTGAACTTTATTTCAATGATTTACATTTTCCCAAGGTGTCATGATTCATGTTTTTTTACAATTATTTTAATCTTGTATGGATTTTCCACTTGATTAACTTGTTTGTATCTTCCTTCATTATTATGTGTAGGGAATTTTAAAATAGTAGGCATACTTGCTAGTCTTTGTAATATTTCATTTTACTTCTTAGTAGCATCCTAAAATAATATGTATATAAATGTTGCATGCGACTTGAAGGCTAAAATAGTGGTGTAATTGAGACTTTCCAAAATAATAAATTTTAAGAAGAACTTGAAAATCTAGTTAAGTGTTGATTCACCAAACTTGATATACTTTTCCCTCACTTTAAAGGATAATATCATATAAAGGGATTTTAGTAAAAAATACAAGGTTAAAAAACATTTTATGGCATATTATTATTTATGTATGGCTAGTCCTTCATTGATAATATGTAGTATGTAAAAGCCACTATCCTCATCCACTATGAAAAAAAGAGGATTGGGGAAGGAAGTTAAATATACAAGTGGGTCATGGAGATAAATACAGTAGTTATATGAAGATTCATTAGTAGAAAATTAATTTCGATGATACTACGGTGACTCCACTGAGGATATAGACACTTGTGGGTGGTAGAGAAATGATACAAGGAAAGGAAGAAACATGGCTACTCAAAATATTCAACTCCATTTTGAATAAAAATTCCTTACTATGATTGATACTTGGAACATTAGGTAAAGCTTTGAAGGAAATTAAAACAATATTTTCTATATTTCGAAAAACCTACCAAGTCATTGAAGCTATGTGATTGAGGTAATATGGATTCAAGCTAAAGGGGAGAAATTATATAAGACATGAATTAAAAAAGTATGATCTCTTCAAAGTTTTCTAGATTCCTATTCAAATAAATGATTGAATAAGTAATGCTTCATATATTCATGGATTTTCATACTATGTTATCGTCTTTTGAACTCTGAACAACCCAAAGTTTTGGGTAAAATATAGGGCCCACAAATTTTTATCATTGGAAAGGATATGTTCTTTATTTTGTGTTACTCATTGAACTTAGTTTTATTTTTGCTTGTGCCAATGTTTTTTGCCTTTAGATGGTCAACTTATATGGGATTTCATGTTTCAATTGTTTCATTTTGATTTAAGTTTTTTCTTAGGATTTATTCCTTATTTAGTTTTGGTTTCCTTCCTTCTTGTCTTGAAATATTTAAAATATTGATTGGGACCAATACTTAGATTAAGTGTCTTCTTAACTTGTTTCACTTGGTCAACTCCTCTATTTTGGTATTAGAGCCAATTGCAAAATTAAGCCTCATTTCCCCAACTTCGATGTGGATAGGTTGAAATTTGGGAATCGACTCTAATCAATAAATTTTGTAAAATGAATGAGTCTAGATTATGGAATTAGTCCCAATATCTAGATTTGTCCATTCCTATTCAAATATTCCTTCAAGTTACAATTTCTAGAATTAGGTGTTGTAGAGGCTAAATCATTGAGTGGCTATGAGCTCAAGAATTGCATTTCTAAAGTGTGAAAATTAGGTTGCAAAAAAAAAACTTAAGAAAAAATAAATTAGTGAAGGGGATTATTAAGGGTATTTAATTGAATCAAAGAAAGAATATGTGGTTGCAGAGCAAGGAGAAATAAATTGGTGATTTGACAATTGTGTTGGATATATATTAACTAAAGAGATTCATATCTAGGGTATAAAATTGAAAAAAGAGGGATACAAAAGGATGAGAAAGTAGCTACTTTCACATCAGGGAGCTGGAGCTTCCTTCATGTTGGTGCTTGTAAAGAAAAGGGGGTTAGTACCTCCAACATATTGGTTCCTGCAAATAGTGGGAGTTGGTGCTTGAAAACAAATGGGGGTTGGAGATTCAAATGAGTATTTACGTACATAAAGGAATGAAATATGAAGGTGGATATTTCTTTTACATCATAATAAATAATAAATTATCATTTTATCATGTATGGTTTTCCACATAAGATTCTTGTTTTAAAATGTTATGTGATTACCGCATTATTGCTAGATTGTTGATTGTGATTAATTGGTTAAATAATTGTTAAAAATTTTAAAATAATAATTCACCCCCTCTCAATATTTTCCTAGTTTCCAACATTTGGTATTAGATTTTTTTCTTTCACGAAAAATCTAACAACTAGAAGTTAGATCCTAGATAATGGCTAACCAGGATGGAAACTACACCAAAAAATTCCCCTTTTTCAGTAGAATGAATTAAGAATTTTGGAAGGTAATAATGACAACCCACACAATGTATCTTTCTGGAGATGTTACGGATATAGTGTAGAATAGTTATAAAAATCCATATGTATTGGTTAGTAGAGATGATATGATTTATTTCACTCACAATGATAAAGCATTGAATGCAATCATAGAAGGTTTACTTTAATCCAATTTGGTTAAAGTAATTCACTGCAAAAAAACCAAACATACATGGGATAAGGTGAGGATTTTCCATTAAGGTGATTGTTATGGAAAAAAAATTTCTCTTGCAGACAAGAGCAATTTCCCTAGATTCAAATTCAAATCTAGAAACAAATAGACAAGTAAATTGAATATTTCCTTAGTTTATAACTTAAATATGATGTATGAAATGTGCAAGAATGTCTTACCTCTCTATGAAATACTTGTGGATGTCCCTTCATGATTTCAAAAGAATTTCCTTGTTGCTTCAAAAGAATATCTTCTTGAAAAGAACCAAACAAGGAATAAAAGCATAACATAGATAAATATTTAAGAAAAAAAGTGAATGGAAATTACAACATAGAATATATCATAACATTAATCTAATACACAATTATAAACTATTCAAAATATCAAGGAGCTTTGCAATGAGAATCATAACAAGTGAAAATAGGAAAGAAGCAACTTCTTGTATTAATATTGAATAAGAAGGAGAAATACAACCTCAACCTTGATGATGCAAGCCTCCTCCTGATAATCTATAATCCTTCCTTCAATGATAATATTCTAGCCCCAATATGAAATCATAAGATTACATTCCGAAATTCCCCCTTACCCTCTGGTTTGTGTTGAATTTATAGGCCAAGAGGAGGAGGTTTAAGATTCTCTTCTGAAGGGATGAGATTCATAAATAGATGGATTAGGGTTCCACAAAGAGAGGGAGTTTTATCAATGAGTAAGGGAATGAGGCCCAAGTAGTGATCGAAATGGATTGAATAGGTCCAAGTACAAGTGGCTTGAGTAGAAAAGCTCAAAAATCAAAGTGTCATAAATGTGGGAAAATTAGTGTCAAGTTGAAGATCTCATCTTTCTGATTCCAATGGTGCAGACGACACTCAATGCCAAGTTCTTATGAAGGAGTTAGGAGTTGTCAAATTTTGAGGGTTGACTTGATGATGCAGCGACTTAAGGAGGAGAGAAGTTTGTGGAAACCCAGCCACTGGATTCTGGCCAACTCTGGCCAGATTCCGAGCGAAATTGTGGGTCCGTTAATTTGTCTCCTTTGATCAAATTATAGAAAATTTAAAAAATGAATAGTTTGTTTTAAACGATAAAAAAAATATTAAAAAAAGGGTAGGGTTGACCATGACCCCCGACCTACCCATTGGATCCATTTTACAAAAAAATAATTAAAATAAAGGGGGTCGAAGGCCATGACCCCGCCACGCCCACAATACAAGTCAACCATATATATAATATGGGTGGGTGGGGGTTTTCAACCCCACTGCCCAACACAACCCACGCTGCTATAGGGTAAACTGCTTAGGTTGTTGGTTTTTGAATATCCCTCTCAGGGCTTTCCGTTTAGGTTTTAACCCTGAACAGAAATTATCTACACACAAATCTTATAACAGAAATAAACAATAGCAAGAGCATAAAACATAAAATAGATAAACATAGAGATTTTTCCCCTGGATCCCAAATCGGGACGACCAGCTTGATTTTTCATTATATTCCTTTTAGTGTTACAACACATATATATACATGTCGGAGCATACATAAACCCCAATCCATTAACCCTGGATTAGAACATAACCGTAGTTCCCTTGACTGGATCTATAAAAATACCAGGGGCCGAAAACCATCGAACCCCAAAACCATGTGCAAAACCATGCACAAAACCATGGACGCAGACTACCCAACATTCTCCCACTTGTTGTTTTCTTTCCACAGGGGGTCATAGGAGAGCTTAATCATTGGCCCAATTCTTGAACACCCACTTTTTCTCTACACCAAGAGAACTTTTGAGTGCTCACAGACTTTGTCAATGCATCTGCAACATTCTTAAAAGTGTCCACCTTTACCAGTAACACCCTTTTAGCCTCAACCATATCTCTAAAAAAGTGATATTTAACATCAATGTGCTTTGTCTTTGAATGATAAGCAGGGTTCTTAGCCAAGAAAATTGCACTTTGGCTATCACAGTCTATCCTTATAGCTTATTGTACCAACCCCATACTTGAACACAATCTCTGCAACCAAACTGCTTCCTTGCTTGCATGAGTGGCTACTATGTATTCTACCTCTGTAGTTGAAAGAGCCACTACAGACTGTCTTTTACTCATCCAACTGACTGCGCCTCCAAATAGGCTAAACACATACCCACTTGTAGATCTTCTTTGGTCGAGATCTCTAGCCTAGTCTGCATCAACAAAACCACGAATGTCCAACATTCTTTCCAATCCTGGTCTTCCCTGGTAGCACAAGCCATAATCACTAGTGCCACGTAAATATCTGAAAACCCTCTTCACTGTTGTCCAATGCTCCTTCCCTGGGTTTGACATAAACCTGCTCAATACTCCCACTGCATGTGCAATGTCTGGTCTAGTACAGACCATTGCATACATCAAGCTACCCACTGCACTTGCATATGGAACACGAGACATATACTCCTCTTCTTCTTGTGTCTTGGGACACTGTTCAGCAGACAGCTTTACACCTACGGGAATAGGAACATTCACCGGTTTACTATCCTGCATATTGAACCTCTGCAATATAGTCTCGACATACTTCCTCTGGTTTAACCAGAGCTTCCTCTTTGCCAGATCTCTCTTAATTTCCATGCCCAAAATATAGTTTGCAGCACCCAGATCCTTCATGTCGAATTTGGAGAACAGTTGGGTCTTCAAATCTTGGATAATTTCCTTGTCATTTCCAATCAACAACATATCATCCACATACAAGACCAGATATATAACACGATCACCAATTAATTTAAAATAAACACAATGATCTTCCTTGCTTCTGGTGAAGCCAAGTCCCCGTATATAGGTATCAAATTTCTAATACCACATCCTTGGTGACTGTTTTAACCCATACAGAGACTTATTCAACCTGCATACTATTTCTTTCTTACCCTTCATCATAAAGCCTTCAAGTTGCTTCATGTAGATCTCCTCTTCTAGATCCCCGTGAAGAAAAGCTGTCTTCACATCCATCTGTTCTATCTCAAAATCAAATGCAGCAGCAACAGATAAAAGTAATCTAATAGAAGTAACCTTGGCAACAGGAGAAAAAATATCACCAAAATCAATTCCTGGCACCTGGGAATAACCTTTCGCTACCAACCGAGCTTTGTATTTCTCCACCTTGCCTTCTACATTCATCTTCTTCTTAAACACCCATTTGCTCCCAATGGGCTTCCTTCCGGCCGGCAACTCCACCAAATCCCATGCATCGTTTTTGTGCAAGGATGCCATTTCATCAACCATGGCCTCCTTCCAGAGTTTTCCATCCTCTGAATCTACTGCCTCCCTGACAGTTCTGGGTTCATCATCAGTTATAGTCAAGGAAAAACCTGAACAGAAAGCAGATGGACTATACCTTTCTGGTTGCCTTCTTTCCCGAACTAATCTTCTCAAAGATGGAGTTTGTGGCTCTTCATCTTCTGAGTCTTCTTCTGTTGTAGAGTCTGATTCATCCTCCTTTAGCTCAAACTCTATCTTCTCAGGTTCCTTTGGTAGGACTTCATGTTTAACAACATATTTCACTTCTCTAAACACCACATCTCGGCTGTACACAACCTTCCTTGTTTCTGGGTTCCAAAGCTTGTAACCCTTTAAGCCATCCTTATACCCAATAAAGATGCACCTTTCAGATTTATTATCCAACTTGGTCCTTTTCTCCTTTGGAACATGTACATATGCATCACATCCAAATGCCCTTAGATGTGAAAGAGAGGGTTTCTTACCAGTCCATACCTCATGTGGAGTCTTATCCTCCAATTTTGATGAAGGTGATCTGTTAACTAAGTAACATGCAGTCTCCACTGCCTCTGCCCAGAATTCTTGTCCTAACCCGGTACCACTGAGCATGCTTCTTGCCTTTCCCATCAGTGTTCTGTTCATTCTTTCTGCAACTCCGTTTTGCTGAGGTGTGTATGGAGTAGTCTTCTGCCGTGCTATGCCACACTTCTTACAGAACTCTTCAAATTCCTTCTTGCAAAACTCCCCACCATTATCTGTCCTCGGTGCCTTTATCTTCTTCTCTGTCTGGTTTTCCACCAGAGCCTTAAATTCTTTAAATTTGTCAAAGACTTCAGATTTCTTCCTCAAGAAATATATCCATGTGTTCCTTGAGAAGTCATCTATGAATGAAACATAGTACACAGACTTTCCCAGTGATGGAACTGACACAGGCCCAAACACATCACTGTGCACAAGTTCTAATATCTTGTTTGACCTCTTAGCACCAGAAGGAAAACTCACCCGATTCTGCTTCCCATATACACAATGTTCACAGAAATCGAAATCCAGAGAACAATTAGACATACCTTCTACCATACCATTTCTGTGCAGTATCTGAAGGCCCTTCTCTCCAATATGTCCAAGCCTTTGATGCCATAACATGGTATTTTCTCCAGAGACAACTAGGGTTTCTGCTCCACTTTCAGGAACCATAGAACTGTTACACCCATCAATAATAGTGCTACCTTGTAGCTTGTACAGAGTTCCAGTCCAAACTCACCGCATTAATACCAGTGCTCCTCGAACCATCTTGCAGGCATCTTTCTCGAACACTGTTTTTACACCTGCATCATCCATCTTGCTTACAGAAATCAAATTTCTGGCCAATGCAGGAATATGCAGAACACCAGGAAGTGTTCTAATCCTTCCACCTTGCAGCTTCAGCTTGACCTTTCCACATACGATGATTCTGGCCCTCCTATCATCCCCTAGGAAGACATCACCACCATCATATTTATCATACTCGCAGAACCACTCCCTATGGGGAGTGAAGTGAAAGGATGCACCTGAGTCAATCAACCATGACTCATGATCTACATGTGTATTTGAAGAAGCCAAATACACATCCCCACCTTCATCCGAGGTGGTTTTTGCCTCTGCAGAAGGAGCATCATCAGATCCCTTTCCTTTCTCGGGAGCTTTAGATCTGCAGTCCTTTTTGTAGTGCCCTTCCTTTCCGCATTTCCAGCACACCTTTACAAACTTTCCAAGAGATTTAGATCTCCCTCTAGATTTAGATCTCCCACTCGAAACCTTATTCTTATTTCTGTTCTGGGACCTTCCTCGTACAGATAAGGCATCTCCATTCTGACCCTCCATATTTCTCCGTCTCATTTCCTCCGACAGCAAGGCTGAGACAATGTCATCAAAATTCAAGGTAGTTGTATTGCAACCTATTGCAATAACCAGACTGTCCCACGAGTCTGGTAGAGAACACAACAAACTGATGCACTTATCTTCATCTGAGATTTTAATATCAACAGATGACAGCTGACTTACCATAGTATTGAAGGCGTTCAGATGCTCTGTCACCGAGTCTCCATCCTTCATCCTCGGGTTATACAGCTTTTTCCGCAGGAACAACTTATTCACCAGAGACTTAGATTGGTACAAAGTCCCAAGTTTTTCCCACAAATTCTTCATCGTAGCTTCCCCAGATACATTCAACAATACTGAATCTGAGACACACAACCGTATTGTGCTCTTAGCCTTCCGATCCAGTTTCTTCCAGTCTTCATCTGACATTGCCGTTGGTTTAGTACATGGATCTACCGCGATCCACTGATCTTTATCCACCAGCAGATCCTCCATCTTGAGCTTCCATAACTCAAAACTCTGACCATTAAATTTCTCGATCTCTATCTTTCCGCCGCTCGCCATATTCTTTCACCGCAAGAATCGATCCCGCAAATCTCCCACTGCACAGGGTCTACCACAGGCCCGAGCAAAAAACCCTCAACAACGAAGGCGTCCCCTTGAATCCGAAACAGCTCTGATACCAAATGTAGGTTTTAACCCTGAACAGAAATTATCTACACACGAATCTTATAACAGAAATAAACAATAGCAAGAGCATAAAACATAAAACAGATAAACACAGAGATTTTTCCCTTGGATCCCAAATCGGGACGACCAGCTTGATTTTTCATTATATTCCTTTTAGTGTTACAACACATATATATACATGCCGGAGCATACATAAACCATAATCCATTAACCCTGGATTAGAACATAACCGTAGTTCCCTTGACCGGATCTACAAAAATACTAGGGGTCGAAAACCATCGAACCCCAAAACCATGTGCAAAACCATGCACAAAACCATGGACGCAGACTACCCAGCGGAAATTAAGGAACCAAAATTTTCGCCGGGGCGCTGCCCTGGACCCTAACAGGGGGGGCTACCGCCCCCCCTGTGACCCCCCCGTTGCGCCCAGCACAAAAGGGGGGCTATCGTCCCCCCTCTTACCCCCCCGTGCATGCTTAGTCATGGAAAGAATATAACACATACCCAACATTCCGGTGCCCAAGGCAGACAGTAAGATTAGCTGTGTTGTTCACAAAGATGGCATGAGCATGTTCATATTAACTTTGCTTAACTTAATGGAATACGATAGAGAATTACCTCTTTGACGATCTTGGAGTCCCTTAGAGAGTGCTAGGCAGCGGAACAAGAGTCCTTCTTCGCTGGCTCCAAATATTAGTCCTGCAATCAGTCAAAGCACCCGTGTAATTTGTAACATAACATATATCCTATTAATCAAGTCAATATATAATGAACTACTAAATTCTACACATCTGAGCCATTCATATCATGCAATGTAAACGTTCAAATGAGAATGACAATATTAAGCATTGAATGGAAAAAACGAACACAGTTCTATTGATTTTGAAAGAAGGAGGATTACAACCATCCGTTGTACCAAGCCCTCCTCAGTCTCCCAATCTCTCTTATCTCTCAAGTGAAGAATTATAGGTCAACAAGCTCTCTAGGAACCTCTTGGACTCTTGGCCTTCACAACACAACACTATTCTCTATTCCACAAGTATACCAAAACCTTTAGCAATCCTTCGACCTTCAATTAAGAGCCTTCAGCTCCTTCTTATAGGAGAGGGAGAAAGCCATTGTTGCCCTTCTCCTTCCACTAGTTTGGAATGGAAAAAACTTAGATGTTTCTTTAATCTCTATGCTTTTGCCTCCTTTGGAGTTCAGTCTTGTTATAGCAATGACCAATAATGAACTGATGCTCTAAATTTTCTTTTGTGAACTGACTCTCTTGTGAGGGAAAGCCGGAGATTCAAATCATTCTCCGTGAGATTTTCCCGATTCAAACTTAAAACACAGGTAACACTTCCCTCCAGTGTAAACAGAGCGTTGCCCTAGCCACTAACGTGGCTCATTCACTGATTAACTGCGTTATAACGCTCTTGTTCTGTTATAGACTTGCGTTACCTTGGCAGAAATAGGTTTAATTTGGGTCTTTGTACTCCTTCCATATTTGTCTTCCCCTCTTAGTTGATGAGGAGGTATTTTGACCTGTAACACATGCCTCCTAAAGTGTGAGGTCAGAGACGAAGATGATGGCCGAAATACTTTATAATTTTTGTAGAGATAGAGAGATTGAAAGACTGAGGAAAACCTGAAACAACAACATATGTCAGAAAATATAGTATTTTGCTTGAGTCGGGCATTTCCCATGCTCAGTAGCTTAAACAACATGATTTCTCTAGAATAGAGATATGAATAATCTGTCCACCGATAGGCACAATGTGGAAGTGTCTGTCATAACAGGATCAGGATGAAAAAGCTGTCTCCATAAACAATATCGCAACTTGGGGAAGGAAACACAACTTTAATTATGTAACCTTTGCCCCAAGGTCTTGATCGCCGATTCACTTAAACTGCATATTTCTCAACATGTGAATGAAGGAGTTGTCGTCGAACATGTGATAAATCATCTGATTACCAGTCAATAACGAAACCGTTAACAGATGTGAAGGTGGCCACCAATAATGATGATGGTCCCTAAGATGCACAATACAATCTAGCGAGTGTGAATAAAATGAGTTGAAGTTGAACACTCGTAGAATCATTCGACCAGGAGCCAATGATGAAGACCCCTGATCAAACAAAGGGCTACCTGCCACTGAGGTCTGCAAGTATCCAGGTATTGATGGGTTTCTGGATCAACTTCCTAGATAAGATGTTGAATTCGATAGGAAGAGATCTGTCGAAAGGTAGGCACTGAGGCGTCCTACATCAGTCAACACGAAACGAAAACCAACTGATTTTGTTTATGATTGAGATAGTGAAGAGGAAATGGGAACGTGAGACGACAAATAATTTCTGGCATAATGAGCGGTTTGGTTGATAACAGGAGCAGTATATAGTGAGATTTTCTTGAACAATAGAAGGCACTCTAGCAGGGTACTAGGCAGCTGAAGCTTGATGAACACCAAAGAGTGTGGTTAGGATTTTACCAGTGCAGGGTCACTGGGAAATGAAGGCTAATACTCATAGATGGTAGGGTTCGGCTAACTGTGAAAGAGTTTTCTGGGAAGTGCCATGTTCAAGAATTTTTCTGCCAAATCGACCTTTTTGAAAATGTAACAGAGGTAGTATCCATTTTGTCCAAATTTTTCCCCGTCTGATTAAGATTAGCGAGTCTAGACGGGTAAAATCTGTGAATTTTTCATGTTTAGAGAGTCTGAAAAATGTCAAGAAAGACAACTCTGTGCTCCATCTGATTAGGTTTAACGAGTCCAGATGAGTAAACTCGGTGAATTTTTCATGTTTAGAGAGTCTGAAAAATGTCAAGAAAGACAACTCTATGTCTTCTCTGATTAGGTTTAACGAGTCCAGACGAGTAAACTCGGTGAATTTTTCATGTTTAGAGAGTCTGAAAAATATCCTAAAAGACAACTCCATTGGGGTACCTTTGTCATGTCTTGATAACCGGGCATGGCAAAGGGATAATAGTAAGCCCAAAATAGTTCATGTTCCGTAAGTTAGTCCATCGAAACCGGAAAAGTGAGAAATCTATGTTCGATAGACGTCTACCTCATTTTGTTATGAGTACGAGGAGACGGAGTGAAATCAATACTCTTTGTGAAATGTTAACGAGTCCGACAAAGAAAAAATCGATTACGTCCGTGAAATTTTAACGAGTCACGTGGAGAAAAGTCGATTACCTCCGTGAAATTTTAACGAGTCATGCGGAGAAAACTCGATTACTTTTTCAATTTAAAGAGCTTTGAAAAAAATAAAAGAATGGCTCCATGATTTCTATCATGGTAGTTTTAACAAGCCCGACAAAGGAAACTCGGGGTTTTTTCAGTTTTATGAGCAAGAAAAAGATTCCTAAAAAGAAATTTCTGTGCTTCTTCATGATTTTAACGAGTCTGAAGAAGAAAACTCTAGGTTTTTCAGATTAACAAGCAAGAAAAAGACCATACAAAAAGAACGCTCGATGCCAACTTCGTATAAGTTTAACGAGTCCGAAGAAGGGAACTCTAGGTTTTTTGGATTAACGAGCAAGAAAAATACCGTAAAAAGAATGCTCGATGTCACATGAGTATGTCCGCATATAAATCTTGATCGCTCATTAGAACATCATTGGCAGCTGCTTTGCGCAGGTGGACAGGCCTGAGACGTTGCCGAATAGGTTTGTCATTATCATAAATCTTGATTTCGTGCTCGACAATAGAAGGGTCTATGCCGGGCATTTCGTCATAAGACCAAGCAAACACATTGCGGAATTCCTTAAAAAGGGGTGTGAAGTGTGCAATTTCCTCTAGGTTGCAATCGGCTCCAATCTGAATATTTTCCACGATACCTGTTTTGACCGAGATATCAATGAGCATTTTCTTAGAAATATTACCCATGTTCCCTTCTGACTCGATAGTTTGGGCAGTCATGTAAGCGGAGGGAACCATCTCAGGTGTGTCAAAATATGGGATTTCAGTTTTTATCGCGTTCGAGTCAATCATCGAAGCGCGATGGTGGAACTCTGCCCAAGGTCGTTCTTCTAAGGACATGATCTCTCTAATAGCTTCGTCTGTAGGCAAGAATTCATTGGGGAGATCCTTAGAGAGAACAGTGATGGGAGGGAGTTTTGTACCTTCGGTCGAAACCATAGCAGTGGAGGGTTCAGATGCGGTTTGGATGGCTTGGTAAGCCAACTCGGCTGATGAGAGCGGCATCTGATCTCCGTAGGAATCAATGTCTGAAGGTGCCAGAATGATCCATGGGTCGATAGAGCCACCCAAAGTGGTGGATATCATTGCAACCGTGTTTGGGATCCATGGCAGCGGGAGAGGAAAACAACCCAATAGGGATGATGCCTTCAGAAGACCGGTACCGGCACTGACGTAAGAGTCAGGAAAGCCTCCTATTAGGGGTACAGTGCTACTTGGTAGCGTGGCATAATCAGGGGTGCAGAAGGATAGCTGGTCTACTATGACTATTTTCCCATCGAATGGAAATAGGATGAGTCGGAAAACTGAAGACACAATGGCGGTCATGGCATACGACCAACTGCGACCAAGCAATAGATTATAGTCTAGATGACGTTCTATGACTTCAATGTCCACGTTTACCATTTTCCCACTCAGAGTGATGGGAAAGCTAGCAAGGTATCCTTTTGGGAGGAAATTGTGGCCATCGAAATCTTTGAGGGAATTCGATGGCGGGGTGAGGGTCGGAGAACCTAAATTGAGCCAACAAGCTTGTGACATAACGTAGGTCGAAGCACCTTCGTCTATGATAGTGCAATGGATTGGTCTCCCTTTCGACACAACCTGCACCTGGAATGCGAGTTGGTGTGAGAGGCGAGGTTTAGCCTTTTCCATATCAAAGATAGCTAGCATGGAATCCTGGGGGTCTATTCCACCAATGGCCGAAAGCAAGGCTTTCCTTTGTGCTGGACATGTTTGTAATACTTCGAGAGCAGACATAGCTGACGGTGCCTCTGCCAAATATTCTACGATTTTGTAGTTTTGTACTGCACGTGAAGAGGTATTATGAGTCGTGCGTCGAAGTGTCCCTCTGGGTGGACGAATTACGGGGTTAGCAGTAGGCCATTCGATATACGAATTGTTTAGCAGCAGTGGATTGGAACTAGTACCAGGTTCCTGAGCATCTATGGTAGGGTTTCCATAAAGCTTAGCTCGAGTTTGAAGGTCAACACTCTCAATGCCATAAATGGCAGATGGTCCTTTGCCGGAAGGATATGAACCACCATTGCCCCGTTGGTGGGGTTGTGGCGGATTGTCAACCATGTGTTGATGTTTCTGCTGTTGATTAGGAAAGGATTATGAACAATGGCAGGTGTTCGCCCAGAATCCTTGTTAGCAATAAAATCGGTGCATTCCTGCAGCCGAGGACATTTGTATGCCAAGTGGTCCTCCGTATAGATCTTGCAAGGAAATTTCATGGGTTTATCCTTCCCTTTGTCATTTTTGGCAGCGTTTTTCTAATTAGTGTTATTCTGATTATCCGACTGCTCTTCCGAAGAAGATGAATTTTTCTTGTTCTTCTTATTTTTCCCGCTAGGTTTTTGTGAGGTTTGCACCGTATTTACCTCAGCGGTGGGAAGAGTAGTCATTTGGTGAGGGGCGGTGGCTGCCGAAGATGGCTGGGAGGTTTTCCCCCGAGACTGTTTTGTGGCTATGCTGGAGATCGTTCCAATGAGACCATCGGCATGAGCTCCGGTTTTCTGAGTAGCCGGAGGATTTGGGTTGCCAGGGGCATGGGGGAGAAAATAATACAGCGTGCCAGATTGCGAATAGATTAAATATAAATGTTGGACACGGCGGATGCATTCATCTTCTGTAACCGCACCAAAAAGGCCAATGTCTTTAGCTATGTGGAGTAAGAGAGACTTGCAAAACCAATTGGCTAAGAGATGATTCGGAATTGGTGCTTTGACTAGCCTCCTCCTACGTCTCCATTCATGAATGTGATTGGAGATGTGGGTGGCGGTGTCTTGGCAGAGCGAGGTTAATAGTTCCGTTTCGGTCTCAAATATAATTGGTAGTTGGAAGTTCTTTAGAAACTCCATTGCTAAAGCCCCAAACGTATTGATGGTGGTGCGTGGTAATTCAATGTACCACTTGGCAGCATTGCCTGTAATCGTGCGGGGAAATAGTCGAAGTCGGACACTATCATCTACCATGGAATTGGATATAGACCATAGGTGAAAGGTAGTGATGTGTGCGGCTGGGTCGTCCCCTTGTTTGCCGTCGAACTTCGAGATGTCGGAAGGAATCTTATGCGGCATTGGAGGCAAAAGTGAATTGTGATTGATGGGATCGTTAGTCAGTTTATGGATATCGGGGATGTCCAAAGCTGCCAAAAATGGCAATTGTGGATTTGCCCCCGAATCTAACCAAGGCAGTATGGGCTAACTATTTAGACCATAGGGTCCACTCATCAATGTGTTACCAAGAGGATAAGTAGGACTTTGGTAAAAACTTCCTATAGGCGGAGGAGTAGGGACATACGGTTGCTGTCCATAGGGCATGTTGTATTGCGGGGCGAACTATTGGTTGCCCCCAGTGTAAAAGTGCCCTCCCATTCCAAATGGAGGTTGGGGTTGGTTAGTCCAAATGGATGCAATAGATTTTCCCTGAGGCATGCTACTACTTGCATAGTTTGGAAACGGTATAGACCCTACACCTATATTTGAACCACATAAGGGAAAAGTATTAACAATAGGTTGTTCTATTTGTCCTAAGGATTGCAAAGGAAGTGAGATATTCCCTACTACCTGAGTGCTGGTGACACTGCCCCTGGCATAGAGGCCAAGGGGTTTGAACTCAGTAGAGGGTTCAAACCGAAAGGGTTGCTAAAAGGTACTGAAGTAGTCATACTCGTGGGAGGAGCTACCGTGGGTCCCAACGTGGTCACGGTAGAAGTAGATGCCGAAGGATTCAGTAAGCTACTGACAGTAGTTATGACCATAGGGTTGGGGATAGGTATATGTTCACTACTGGAGTTACCTAGTGATGGCATAGAATTGACCACCGGCGGGGAGGGTGGTGGCGAACCTGGGATGGTTTCCATTGGCATCAACCCAGTGGATGCTAGTGGTGAAATGGATGTTGATGCGGCCGAAGACATATCTTGGCGTGGTGGAATCTGAATTATCACAGGCCCCAAGGGATCAGTGAGCGGAGGGTTGTAATAAGGTACAACCCCTTCTGTGAAAGGGTCCTCCGAAAATTCCGGGTGGTATGAGGCTATGTGAAAATCAAGATTAGTTAGTGGAGACTGCTCTTCCGTGGAAGGCACAGGGTCACCAAGGTTTAGTTCTTCCTCAATAGTTAGAGGAGGTAGACCTTGTTGTCGTCTAGACAGACGGCTTGGGTCGGGGGACGCCACCGTGACCTGCTTAATTTTAACAAATTTTAATAAATGTGATGTCTTATAAAGTCTTAGTGACAGTAACCACACACCTAAAAAAGAAAAAGGACTCTCTAAAATCAATCAGCAAGAAGCCAGAATAGGGTGCCCTGTCTGAGTACTACCATTCGCTGGTGATGAAATCCAGTATCACAATAGTATACAGAGAGGGTTGGTTGAAAGTACAGTTACTGTCACTCTAGAGCTTCGCCCGAACCTCAGAAGATAGGTGTAAGCACTCTCGTGAAGACGAGTACCCTCCTAAAGACCGAAGACAGAGTGGGTTTGCCTATTTCAGGTACCAAGATAGCCCATCGCAGTCACCTTATGTAAGTCCTAAAAAGTATGGCCACTAAAGATACCTCAAATCATAGACATCATCAAGGGGGTCCACGGTCAAGGAAAATGTGCTATATGGGCAGAATACCTAAATCCCCGATCTAGTTTCGACATCCCCGAAGGGAACCCCAATATATAACACACCCACAGGATGCAGTCGAAGGCGGGCTACCTTCTTGTGCACCCAAGTGTTGTCTCGCGCTGAGCTCCGGTAAAGGAACAATCCCGATAATATGAGTGCAGTAGGATTTCGCTCATTAATGACTCTAGTTTCAAGTTTTTAGATCTTGGGTAGTTTTCTCACTGTTCCTAACCCAAGATCCTAGCCTGAACTATTGTTTGTGTGAGTTCAAAAAGAGTTGATTGATTTTATTATCTCTTTATTGTTAGTGTACTTGATTATTAGTCTTGCGGAGGGGGAGTGGGAGTATGAAATGTGATGAGACTCTGACTCAAGAAACCATGAAAAACATGCTCTAGATATTAAATTCGATGAAGAGTGTTTCTACAGGGAGAGGTTTCTTTTCAAACATCCATGCACTAACATTCAAATAGCACAGTCAACTTTTAAAGATTCTGACTTCTATCTACCTCGTTTAAATAGTCTATGAACTGAAAATTTCAGAATAAACTCAACTATATGCAGAAAAATAATAATAAAAAAATTTCCTCTTAAAAATTAAATGCTTTGGACACTGACTTTTCAAACAAGAGAAATAAATAGAAATGCTAGCTTAGCAGACAAGCACAGGGATTCAGTCAGCAAAAGGTACTGATGGCCAAAACTCTGCAACTAAAACATCATCACAGTAGTGAACAACAAGGTTTTGGTTGAGTAACGCTCTGTCTGTGAGTAAAGACAGTGACTAACGCACTATATTTAAACAGAGATAGCATTATAACGCACTGGAAAACCTACAGAGGTAGCATTAGCCAGGGAAAAGTTCTTTAGTTGGCCAAACAGACATAGGATTGAACTCTGCGAGCATTTGATATGTCTACTAGGCATCAAAAATGATCGGAAGGGTCTGTGAACAGAGGACAGAAGACAGGAGGGAAAGAATAGTCCGGAAACTATGGGGAAACTCCCTAGCGGGGTCGCCAATTCCTCTATAGGGTAAACTGCTTGGGTTGTTGTTTTTCTAATATCCCTCTCAGGGCTTTCTGGTGCCCAAGGCAGACAGTAAGATTAGCTGTGCTGTTCACAAAGATGGCATGAGCATGTTCATATTAAATTTTCTTAACTGAATGGAATACGATAGAGAATTACCTCTTTGATGATCTTGGAGTCCCTTAGAGAGCGCTAGGCAGTGAAACAAGAGTCCTTCTTCACTGGCTCCAAATCTTAGTCTTGCAATTAGTCAAAGCACCAGTGTAATTTCTAACATAACATATATCCTATTAATGAAGTTAATATATAATGAACTACTAAATTATACACATCAGATCCATTCATATCATGCAATGTAAATGTTCAAACGAGAATGACAATATTAAGCATTGAATGGAAAAAATGAACACATTTCTATTGATTTTGAAAGAAGGAGGATTACAACCGTCGGTTGTACCAAGCCCTCCTCAGTCTCCCAATCTCTCTTATCTCTCAAGTGAAGAAGTCTGAGTCAACAAGCTCTCTAGGAACCTCTTGGACTCTTGGCCTTCACAACACAACACTATTCTCTATTCCACAAGTATGCCAAAACCTTTAGCAATCCTTCGACCTTCAATTAAGAGCCTTCAGCTCCTTCTTATAGGAGAGGGAGAAAGCCATTGTTGCCCTTCTCTTTCCACTAGTTTGGAATGGAAAAAAATTAGATGTTTCTTTAATCTCTATGCTTTTTCCTTCTTTGGAGTTCAGTCTTGTTATAGCAATGACCAATAATGAAATGATGCTCTCCAGTTTCGTTTTTGAACTGAATCTCTTGTGAGGGAAAGCCGGAGATTCAAATCATTCTCCACGGGCTTTTCCCGATTCAAACTTAAAACACGGGTAACGCTTCCCTCTAGTGTAAACAGAGCGTTTCCCTAGCCACTAACACAGCTCATTCACTGATTAACTGTGTTATAACACTCTTGTTCTGTTATAGACTTGCGTTACCTTGGCAGAAATAGGTTTAATTTGGGTCTTTGTACTCCTTCCATATTTGTCTTCCCCTCTGAGCTGATGAGGAGGTATTTTTACCTGTAACACATGCCACGTATCATAACAGAGCCTATGGAGTTAAGGGGTGGGCCACCCAATGCTGTGCTGACCCCCCAACATACCATATTTAAATATATGTGGTGTTTAAAAAAATAACATGTAATGATTTTTAAAACCATACTCAACCTTATTAAAAAAGGGGCAGGGTTTAACCACTCGACCCCCTCTCTTAAACAACGGATCTCAAACCAACTCGCCAATGATGTACTTGGAAAAGTGCGCCCACACTCCAATATTTAAATCCTGCAATTCATAAGTGTGCCCAGCCAAACTAGGGGCAGCACAAAGTATGAGATAAAGTGGAACCATGAGTGCTTTGTATGAGGGGGCCAAACCATGAACAGAGCCATTTTCTATAGGTTCCAGATTTTCACTTTGTGAGAATCAGGTCAATTTTATATGGATTATACACCTCTCGGCGCCATGAATCCAACGATGCTGCCAATTTCTTCATCAAAGGTCTCCAATTTTTAGGCACTTTCAACTATAGAGGTATGAAGGTGTAATTTTCCATTTATGCTTGCACTTTCGTTTTCTTTTCCACTTAATGAAATATGGCCTCCCCACTGATTGAGCAGGGCCTAGAGATGTAGTCTCTCCTAGACAAACTCCGATATCAATTTCGTGTCTTCTTGCATGATTTATGTTCTTCTCCCTTCTTATGTTTCAACCTTTTAAGTTTCATGGTTAAGATACAATTTTACATGTAATTATTTAATACATCTCAAAGCAAAGATTTTGGATCAGTGGTATGAGAGCATCTATTTTTAGATTTGAATTGCATGTTTGTATGATAACTAGAAAGAGACTACAAAGAGGTGAAGGGAAACTAAAGTATTTTGATCTTGAAGTGGGACGTGCACATCGAAGAAGAAACATGGATGACGATGTTCGAAATGAGCAGGAACTAAACTTATATAAGACATTCTACACCATGGCAGACTGAGTCGAGAAGATTTTCTCAAGGCTTGATAAACTAGAAAGTGCAGAAGAGAAATCTATAGAAGGACAAGGTTTAGTTAATGGAGATGATAGAGGGGATCCACCTCCTTCCACTTCTGTGAGTGAAAGTTCCTCTTCTTATTCTCACCATCATCATAGGAATTCAGGAAATGCATCTAAGAAACATTTCCTTAAATTAGATGTGAAATTTGATATTCCCATGTATCATGGCGAAAGTAATTAAGAAAATATTAACAACTGGATTAGGTAGATTGAAGTCCACTGCAGGATTTAGCAGATCGAGGAAGATGAGGTAAGGATCCACTTGGATTATCTTTGACTGAATGGCACCACTCTTATCTGGTGGGAGAGAAAACTGCAAGACATCAATAATTTGGGTAACCTTCTCTCCTCATGGTCAAATTTTGTTTTTACATTGGGAACCAAATTTTACCATTTCGGTTATAACCAAAAGGAATTAATGGAATTGCAACACCTAAGGCAATCAGAGGTCAAAATGTATGAGACTTCACTGAAGAATTTAGAAAAAAATCATTGAATTTGGGCATTCCCTTAGACAATAGATATTGTTACCAAGTATATTGGTTCTCTACATAAATACATAAGAAATTCATTATTATTGTTTGGGCCTCCTACCATCGATGAGGCCAGTGTGAAGGCCATGCACATATAAATCATGGGAACACATGAAACAATTTACCACCCAAAAATGACTGCAACAACCAAAAGAAGGGGAGAAAAGGCCTCTTCCACATATTTTGATAAAGAGGGACATGACGTAGAAAATTACTGGAAGCTTCACCTTGAGTTGAGACTTGAGAAGCAAGAAAAAAAGGGGTAGCAGAAGACTGCCACCACCGTACAAAAAAACCAAGATTATGAATCAGAGGAAAATGAAAAGGTCATTTTCACGAGGTAGACCATTTGATCTGGGGTCCGATTTCGGCGATGAAATGAATCTTACAGCCTTTGGGATCATAGAAGAAGGACCCATAGGTTTGGGTTCCGATTCGGGTGATGAAACAAAAATTTCAACAGATATTGTACCAAAGATGAAAAGAACACTTACTGTGGTAGAGTTCCAATAACTTGAAGAGATTAACTAAAGCATCCAAGCAGAAAATACTGAGTTAAGAAGGCTCCTATAGGAATCAAAGGAAGAAAAAAAAGGTTACTATGCCAATTGCAAGCTAAGGATGAGGCCTTGGAAAAATTGCAACGTAACCAACCCGAGGTAAAAATAAGCCCTTCAATTTCATGTATTTTTCATGATGATGAATTCATGGCTTTTGAAAGACACACTATAGGTATCACATCCAAACTTTGGAAGAAGATGGGGTATCAGGGGAAAGGCCTCAAAATCAATTTCCAAGGCATCGCAAACCCCATCGAAGTAGAGGGATTGCCGCGTCATTCAGGACTCGGATACACCAGGAAGGAAGTGGGAGAAAGCTCCAACACAACTAGTGACCAACCATCGATAGATGATGAAATCCCTTACTCACAGTCCAATGATAGTGTAGGAACCATGGACACTTATTGGAGGAACAGTAGGGGAAAGAACCCTAAGGTGACCTAGAAATTTTGGAGGAAAAATAATCGTTGTAGTAGTTGAAATGAAGTGGGACATGAACAAGTCACGTGTCCCATGATCCATACCCTGAAATCATCGATAAAGGAGCCAAAAGGTGACACTATTAAACAAATGTGTACACCACATTCATGGTAGTCTGCTTTATTAAGTTGGGTTTTTTAGAGGTAGTAGCTTGTTACGGCCAAAATTGTAAATCATACGCTCCAAGTAAATGTAAATGTGATGGTGTGCTTCCCATCATTTCGAAATGAAACGATGATGTATTTTACTTTCCTTATGAGTAGTTTAGTTATTGATTTTTTTTAAGTAATCCTTGGCCAATGAGTGTGTGTTATAAAGTCTTGGCAAGGAGGGGTTGTTGAATCATGTGTGGTGTGCATGGTTTCAAATGATGTATCAGTTTGCATGCAAGAGATTGAAAGTGTGTATTGATTTAAAAAGCAATGTACTAGGTATGTTAATGCTTTTAGAGGTCTGAAAGATATTTAGTGGGGACGAATGATCTAGGTGGATCGAACAGGTCCAAGTGCAAGTGGCTTGAGTACAAAGGCTCAAAAATCAAAGTGCCAGAAATGTTGAAAACTTAGTGTCAAGTTGAACATCTCGTCTTTCTGATTCTAATGACGTAGACATCACTCAATTCTGAGTCTGTATGAAGGAGTTAGGAGTAGTCAAAGTTTGAGGGTTGACTTGGTGATGTGGGAGCTTAAGGAGAAGAAAAATTTGTAGAAACCCATCCACCAGATTTCAGCCAACTCCGGTTGGATTCCGGGTGAAATTGTGAGTCCCTTAATTTGACTCCTTCGGTCAAATTCTAGAAAATTTAAAATTACTAGTTTGTTTTAAAGGATAAAAAAAATATTAAAAAAAGGGGCAGGATGGGCCATGACCCACACCCTACCCATCGGGCCGTATTAGAAAAGTTCAATTAAAATAAAGGGGGTCTGTGGCCATGACCCCAATGAACCCACACTACATGGAAACCATATATATAATATGGGTGGGCAGGGGTTGTCAACCCCACTACCCAACCCAACCCACACCATGTATCATAACGGATCCGCCAGAGTTAAGGGGTGGGTTACCCAATGCAGGATCGCCCCCCCCCCCAACATACCACATTTAAATATATGTGGGGTTTAAAAAAATAACATGGCATGATTTTTAAAACCATACTCAACCTTATTACGGAGGGGGCGGGGTTTGACCATTTGACCCCCTTCCTCAAATGACGGATCTCAAACAAACTCGCCAACGAAGGAATTGGTAAAGTCCTCCCACACTCTAATATTTAAAACCTTCAATTCATAAGTGCACCCAGGGAAGCCAAGAGTGGCACGAAGTATGAGAAAAATTGGAGTCACGAGGGCTTTGCAGGAGGGGACAGAACCATGAAATGAGCCATTTTCTAGAGGGTCCAAATTTTCACTTTGTCAGAATCAGGAAAATTTTTATATTGATTCTACATCTCTCGGTGCCACAAATCCAACGATGTTGTCCATTTCTTCATCAGAGGTCTCCAATTTTTGGGAACTTTTAGCTATGGAGGTATAAGGGTGTAATTTTGCATTTATGCTTGTACTTTCATTTTATTTTCCACTTAATGAAAGAGTGCCTCCCCACTGATTGAGTAGGGCTTGGAGATGTAGTCCCTCTTGGATGAACTCTGATATCAATTCCGTGTCTTCTTGCATGATTTTATGCGCTTCTCTATTCTTATGTTTATGCCTTTTAAGTTTCATGGTGAAGATGAAATTTTACATGTAATTCCTTAATACATCTCACAGCAAAATATTTTGGATGAATTAGGTAGGGTCTTGAGGCTTTTTAGTTGAGAAATATTCACCCAAAAAAGCTTCTAGAAATTGATTTTTATTTTTACCTTTGTTGAAATACTTGCACACTTTTTAGTGGAGAAAAGATCGTAGGATTATGTAGGCCACAATGGTAGAACTACACTTGCACAGGAAATGGCTAGGAAAAAAGTACAAGTGCTTGAAAATAGGTTTTTAAGTAATATAATCGAGGATTATTGTTGTCTTTGGGATTTTTTTGCTTCCAAAATTGTATGGGAATGCTTGGGACACTTCATCAGATAATGAGAGATTTGGATTGGCGGTCATTTTCCCAATGGTGAAAACGTGATGTGTAATTGTGATAGTAAGGTAAAGGAAGCCAAACTCCAAGTCTAAAAAATGAAATTTGAATAATTAAAGATCAGTGAGGACGAGGACATTACATATTTTTTCCTTTGCATGGATGATATATTCAACACCATAAGATAACTTCATGAAACAATTGGCAATTTCTGTGTAGTTCAAAAGGTTCTTAGATCTTTTCCTTTCAGATTCAATGCCAAAGTAACAACCATTGAAGAGATACAATATATCAACACATTAACATTAGATAAACTGAATGAAACACTGATGACATATGAAATGAAAATCCCAAAAGGAAAATCTACCTGAAAGGGGGTAACCTTAAAAGCTAAAAATAGGAGAAAATAATATAAAGAAAGCGCGAGCTATGGATTTGACGAATAAGAATCCATGTTTGTCAGAAAATTAAAGAGAGAATCTATAAAATAAAAAGATAAGCTTCCCTTCAAATGCCTTAACTGTGGAAAGTAGGTCGTTGTGCATATAAATGTCCATATAAGAAATAAAAGAATGAATATGATCATAAAGAGTAGAATAAATATAGCAAAGTAAAGAAGGAAAGTAAGTTTAAGAAGAAGAATTTATATTCCCAAGAAGAAAAAATTTCCTCGGAATATGATTATGAATAGTCTTCTTATGAATAAATAATAAAAGAAAGAACACAATACTTCATGTTCATGGCCTTAGACACTCTAGATGAAGCACAAGTAAAATTTTATGAAGAAGAGGTTGAAGTAGATATGGAAGGTGAATTGATTAGGGTGTTAGGAGAAATTCAAAGGCTTGTAAAAAGGAATAAGAAGAAGAAAGAGATGCTAGTAAAATTTGAGAAATAAAAGGATAGCTATGAAGATTCATCACTTATTCTTTTGCAAGTTAAGTTGGATGAAGCAAGGATAATTGAAGATTCATTGTTATAATAGTTGAAATAGAAGGGCAAGGATTGTGAAAATCTAGAAGAACACATAGTCTCTCTTAGAAAGGAATTCGAGAAAACCAAGACACAAAAGAACTAGAACTTAATGTTATTAAATGTTCTAAAAGGTTAGACTAAAATATAAGTATTCAGATATATCCTCTCATTAAAATTAGTCTAGGATTTGAAGGAGAGTCAAGCACCAAGAAAATTTCACACAAAGAACCAAACAACTATGTTGAAGTAGTTAAAAGACCTCATAGCATTGAAACCAAAGGAAATGAAAGGAACGATAGTAGAAAAAGAAATGTTATATCATAAATTCAAAGAGAAATATAGATCAAGGGATAACTTAGCAAATGCCTCATCCCCTCAAAGAGAAAGTTTCCAAAAAATTAGCAAATCATATCCTCAAATAAAAATTGCTCACAAGTGCCAAAATATTTTCTATGGTTATTATTTTTCATGTACAAATTTTGGACATAGGGATGTAGATTGTAGACCATATATTGGAAATAACAGTATAAGAATTGAAAGAAAAACAATTATTAGTTAAATTGAGATAAAATGTTTGTAAATTAATGAAGGAATAATATCAGGAACAACAATATTTTTGATACTTTATTTGATGAGGTTGAACGCTATAAATGTCATAACCATGGACATAAGGTAGCTAAGTGTAGAACCATAAAATTCAAATTAGCTCCTCAGATCAAGAAAACTCAAGAGAAGCACAAGATATGGATGAAGAAAACAAAGAAATTAATGAAGAGTGTGACATTGTATTGTACTCCCGAAATCAAGGTAGCTATTTTTATGTGGATAGTGGATGCTCTAAACAAATGATTGGTGATCACATAAGTTATTAATGTTAAGAGAAGATAAGAAGAGAAACATTATTTTTGGAAATGATGATAGAGGAAAGATCATGGATAATTATCTTGGTAAATGGAAGAGGATAATCCAAGAATGTTATGTTTGCAGATGGAATCAAGCACAATTTGCTGAGTGTAATTAAAATGTGTGACTAGGTTTCAGATGTCATATTTTTCTCTAAATATTGTGAAATAAAAACATTATACACAAGGGAAGTAGTGGCTAAAGATACAAGAATGAAAATTAGTGTTACATAATAAATGAAGAAAATGAGAAATTCTACATAGGGAAATTTGAGGAGCATTGGTTATGGCACATAGATTTCAGACACCTGAATTTTTACCAAATTGTGAAGCTTAACAAAAAGGAAGTTGTGACAGAATTACCAAAAATTCAAATCCAATAAATAAAATCTATAAATAATGTCAAGTTTTCAAGCGATTTCATGTTTTGTTAAATACCAAAGAAAACTCAACTATGAGGCCCTTACAACTAGTTAATACAGACCTACATAGACCCTCAATAATTCAGACTCCAAGTAGTAAATGATATTTTATGTTAATAATTGTTGAATATAGTAGGCTCACAAGGGTAGATTTTTTAATGGAGAAGTATTAAGCATTTGAAAATTTCAATACCTTTAAAGCCATGTCTAAAAACAAAATTGAATGAAAATTGGGTGTCTAAGATTACACAAGGGTGGAGAGTTTACATCAAAAGAATGTGATGATTACTGTGAATAAAATTGAATAAGAAGAGAATTCACCATTGCAAACACCCCATAATAGAGTGTTGTGGCTGAAAGATAAACTGGGTCAATAAAAAAAATGACAAGAGTAATGTTGGATGACATAAATATCCCAAATAGATTTTTGGATGAGGCATTTCATACAAAAATCCATATTCTAAATAAGTCTCACTTTAGACCAAGTAGTAAAAAAACACCCTATGAAATCTAGTATGGAAATCGGCCATAGTAAAGGACTTTAAAATATTTGGCAATAAGTGTTACATAAAGAGAAATGATGAAAATTTGGGTAAGTTTTATGCAAGAGCTAATCAAGGGATATTTCTAGGGTACTCAACGAAGAGTGAAGGCTGCAAATTGTGTAGTTCTGTTACCTTTTAATTTTGTATGAACCCTAGGTTGGTAATTTAAATTTTTAGGCTTTAGAGTTTTTGCATTCTTGTTGCAATACTAGGGCTCATCAACTGAGATAATGTTGATATATTATTTATTACTACGATTAGACATGTATCATGCTAATTTGGTTAATCTTGCAGGTGATATATCTTCCCTTGAACTATACTGAGGTATGCTGGTTATATTTATATTTGGTTTAGATCACATGATATAATTGGAGCATGAAGAAGATAAAATATTACTAGAAACATGATGGATTATGTTAGTCATTCATAATTTTCACTATCTAAATATGACCAAGTATCGGTTCTACATTTCTAGAAACAAAGTTCATGAACATTGTGAGTTCTAGAAATCTCATTATCTTCATTATCCTTAAGATAAATTTTTTCACTATTTCATCATCCCATAATGTCAATGCTCAGCTCACCCATCCTAGAAGACCCATCATCGGCTCATGTCACTCATTTTGTCTTTGTCATGTCACCTTTGGCCTCAACCCTCTATTTTGTTTTTCCTAATTCCTCCATTGTCCATATAGGGCTTTTAAGGGAATTTTTTATTGGTTTCATGACCTCCATGGTTAAGAATCAACAAGGCTTCTATCTTGATGCTATTAAACCTCCTCCTATCCTTAATATATCTTCAGAAACATTTCCCATCACCCCTATCCCTCAAATTCATCATTTTTCTACAAAACCTAGTCTATTGCAACAATTTGACACTCTTTAAGACTAGGCCTATGTTTTTACCTTTTGGACCCCTTCCCCTCATTCAATCCTTGAAATTACACTTTCCCCTACTCCCTGAAATCTATCCCTATCCCCCAAAATTTCCCCTAGAATTTAGAGAACCCTTAACCCATTCATTCCCCTCCCTCTACAAGGCAGTCCTAAATCCCCCACCCCAAGCCTTAATTTCCTCTTCCAACTAAGCTAGGGTTTGCTATGGAAAAGAGGAATAAGAGAAGAATATACATATGTTAGCTCATATCAACAATCATGAATCCATACCAACTCATAAACATCATGCCTCCATCATTTTCCAAGAATTCATTCCAAGGGCCTAGTCATTTGCCACAGCTAGGGCCAGTTTTTCTTAAAAATATGTTTCTGACCAAACACAGATGAATTTGGAAAACATGAGAGATTTTTTTGTCCATCATAGGTCGAAGTTGAAATTCCTCCTTCAGTTTTTACACAGGTAACATGGTTTGGGAGCAATATCAAAAACACAAGTGCCCTAGGAGAATTTTCGCACTGCTGGAGTGACCTTGGGAAAATAAGGTTTTCTCACAGATGGAGTGTCAAAATGACTTTCTTGATGAGTTAAAAGACAACTAGACTTGAATATATTTCCAATTAGCTATCATGATCTCAATTTGAAGATAAGGAAGGCCTCGAAAATTTTTTTGCACCAGCACTCTGCATTTCTGCACCATCATTAAGCACTTTTTGACCAGTGTTGAGAAATTCCATTTTTGTATAGGTAAATAAACACCAAATGGAAAAAAATAATAATTCTTGGAAAGTATACTCAACGAGATTTCCAACGAGCTATCACGGAGCTCATTCCAACACCAGGAAGGCCTCCAAATTCCCTCCGCAAATTGGAGCTACGCAGATATAGAGTGGTGCTGCGCACAGAGGAGATTCGACCAGGGTTGCCGAAAAGTGGCCAAAATTCAGTCCTTTTCTCCTCAAAGTTTTCCCCAAGCTCCTGCACAAGTTGAAAAGGTTTGGTGGTTACTCTTCTCTTCCCTCCAAATGTTCTTGGGAAGATGGATCAAAAGGTTCAAGTGAAGATGAATAAGTCCTACTTCATAAACAAGTAGATGGAATTCAAAGAACACCCAAGGTATCCTTTAGGGTTTTTCAAAGCAACAACACTTCACCTCACCAAAAAAGAGAAATGACAAAGAGTATCAGCACAAAGGCCAAAAGTTTCGAAGGTATAGCCAAAGGTCTTAATAAAGGATCAAAATAAGGCAAAGCATGAGGTGAAATTTCCCAAAAAGGTAATTATGATAAGCATGGGTTCACTGTTGAAGACTCAGAGGTGTTAAAATCCAAAAAGATAGTGATCTAAGGAAAAATTTGTGTAGGCACCTGCAAAAACAGAAGTGGCCAAAAGGAAGACACAAAATGGTTTAAATTTCTCACCTTCACCCACAAGAGATATATCATTGTCAAACTGGTCCGAGGAACAAACATATGATGGGTGTAAAAAGTAGAGAAGCCTCCAAAATGGTTTCCTTATCAAAGCTATATTCTGCAAGAGATAGATTAGCCATAAATGACTCTTCTACAGAACTGTCAAATTGGTTACGTACAGGAAAATTGGTAAGTTCAAAAAAACCTCATCTTTCTCACAATGATGGCACACATGAAGACTAAAAGGGTTGTTGATGCTTGCTGCTAGGGTTTGTACACCAAAAAGGTCTCCATTGCTTCACAGTGAAAAACATGACAGAATGACAGTCAGAGGAAGAGGAAAAATTGTCCTTTCAGTGTATCCACTAAGCAAGTTAAAGGCATAAAGAATATGTGATTGAAGGCTCCAATAAAAGTGCCAAATGGTCACAAGCTTACTGTTTACAAGTTTTGAAGTTCATGAGAAGTAAAAATTTAAGGAAGACTTTCAAAAAACACTAATTTCACTATCTGCCCTTTTCCTCAAAACTTTGTCAAAAGACCTTTGCTTTTCAAGGATTGTTTCATTTTTCCAAAATATGGGTAAAAGGAAAAGATTGAGCTTGATGAAAGGTTTGTGAATACAAAAGGAGAACATCAAGATGCCACCAACGACGGAAAAAATCCATTTTTTCCTATGTTCCTACCATCTACAGGACAAAAAGGGCCAAAAAGACATTGAAAAGGTGAAGAGAAATAAAAATTATCAAAGTGGGTTTTGTCATGAAAATATTTTTCAAAAGGGTATAAAGGCCTCCTTTCCCTCTTCCCTCAACTCATTTTTGTCTTTACAAAAGAAAGGAAAGCCGCTGAAGAAGTGTTTAGGGTTTTCTGCAAATGTGGTTGAAAATTTCCAAGCGCTGCGCACTAACGGAGGCGCTACGGACCAGGCCCTCAGCACTGCGCATAGAGAAGGTGACAATAGTGTTAAAATACACTGCGCTGCACAACAGAGGGAGGGCCCCACGCACTAGTGAAGGCACTGTGCACAGGATCAGGTTCGTCCCGATTCACCCGAACACTCTCCCGTGTTGCGCACAGACTGGTCAAACAACCTGACCTAACTCGGCGCTACGCACAAAGGGCCCTACCTGAACGGTTAGTCGAGTGGCGCTACGAATTGGTGATTTTTGGTCAAATTTGCTCAAAAATTGCCTAAATCCAATTTTTTTGCCTCTAAAGCTCCTGCATTAGTTAAGCAAGGTTGGTGGTCTTTCTTCCTTACCTTCCAAGTGGTATTTTTCATAATCAAGGGGAACATTACAAACCAAATTTTTCCAAACCCTAATCTTCATGAAAACCAAATATTTGACCTTCTAGGGCAAGAATTACCATTTTGAGTGTGACCGTGAGCATAAAGGAACTCAATGCAAGACAAGCCTTCTCCTAAAATCTGAAAGAATTTCTTGATTACTTCATCTTTCCCTCATTTTCTAAAACCTTCCCTCACATCACACATTTTTCCTCCCTAGACGTAAAGCTCTTGCCAAGATAAAATCCATTATGTTCTAAGATACACAAAGGAGTGAGCACTTGGAGCAAGATAGTGATAGCAATGATACAATTGAATCACTCCCAAGAATAGAAAGAGTTATTGTTGATGAGCAAGATGAAATCCAAGAATTTAGTGAAGACAATGATGAGTGTGATAGTCAGCAAAGAAGATAAAAATGACAGTCAAGAGGGAAATGTGCATAAACATGAAAATAAGCCTAGTGATAGTGCAAACAGTGACAATATGGATGAAAATATTGAATATGAAGAAAAAGAAGATGATAATGAAGAAATAGTAGATCAAGAAGAGGAAACCAGCAAGGCACAAACATGATTTGATGAAGGAGACAATGATAAAAATAATGCCACTAATAGGACAGTCAGTGAGGAAAACGATAGTAAAAGAGATAAGTCATGATTGTCATGACAACTGTCATGAATATCATGACAGTAATCAAACTCTTAATGACAAAGAAAATCAAAGTGACAGTGCAGGAAATGATACATAAGAGGACATCAATGAAGTACAAGGCCAAAGTGAAGCAGATGCACAGGCTGATGATCAACTCCAAGACCAAGCAAACAATACTGAAGATAGCATGAAGGGTGACAATGATGAAAGTGTTAAAGACAGCAGTAAGGCTCACAGCTCTCCCAATGGGTAGGATAATGATGCACAAAGTGATGGGAGATATAGAAGTAATGGTAATGAAACTGTTTGAATAAGGAGGCATTAATACAGAGGATGACCATGATAGTACATCAAGTAAAAGACAAGGCAACCAAGAAGACAGTCATGACATTAGTCATTCTTTTAATGATAAATGAAGATACCCTTTTCATTTAAATTTGAGCAATCAAAGAAGGTAAAGAACAAGAAAAACTTATAGACATGGCTCAAGATTTTCCACTGGCTTCTCAAACCCCTTGAAGAAATTGTCTGCCAAATTTAAGGAAATTCTGAGAAAATTTTGTCTTTTTGAAATTTTGAGGCCTCTGTGTGCAACACCCTAGGCACTATGCACAAAATTGGTGCATTTTCAGCTTGAAAATTTTTTCATTTTTGGATTCCTCACATCACTAGCAGTCTTCTCAAAAAAATTTAGATCATTTGGAGTAGTTTTGACTCCCCAAAAGGTAAAAAAAAAAAAAACATTTGACCTTTCTGCCTCATTTTCAGATCAGGTGCTGTGCACAGAGTAGTGTTGGGAAAATTGGTAATTTTATAGGTAAATGGAACTCACTCAGCAGAAATGAAGAATTTCTGGAAAGTAGACTCACCAGGCTTCCCAATGGGCCATCACAGAGCCAAATCTGGTGTCGGGAAGGGGTCCAAAAATCAGCCACAAGAGACCCTATTTTCTGCTGAAGTGGTGCTACGCACAGAGGCTGCCTAGTGTGTTTTGGACAAAATGTCAACAAAACACACTCATTTATTGCAAATAGATATTTTTGAGTTTTGTAAGGAAAATTACTCTAGAATTAGGTGCAAATACTTATTTTGGAATTTATTTCTTAGGATATTATGTGCCTTGGGCCTTGCATGGTCTCTTGGCGATAAATGGCATTTATGGTTGAATTTGACATTTTCCTACCACATTTATGGTTTTAGTCCTCCTTTTCTCCATAAATAGAGCTTGAGGCCCATATGTATTTTGTTGGATTTTGATGAAATTGGAGAGCAATACATGGTTTCTATGAGCTTGGAGAAGAAATTGGTTTTGTGAAGTTGATGAATGGTTTCTCTGGCTTGATGATGGAGAAGCTTGTTTGCAGGATTCATTAGCTTGGTGAATGGTGATGTCTTCTTAACTTGTTTACGTTTTCTTGTTCTCATTATTTTTCATTGTTCTTGGTTTCTATAAATCAGAAAAGTATAGGTTGAGACATGCTCTTTGAGGCACCTCAGTCCTCCTGTTTGTTATAGATTTGATGTTTTCCTCTGTTTGGTCATCTTAAGGAATTCTTGATTGCTCCTTAGGTTGACATAAACTTGTTTTTGTTTCATGTATGGTTAGTATGCTAGTTTACAAGTATGATTCATGGTATGACTTGCTTTTTTACAACTTTCAAAACTCTATCTTGAAACCTTTCTTTGGAATATTGTTTGCTAGGTTAAGTCAAAGAGGTCTAGTTCGATCTTTCCCTTTGCCCATGCCTACGAACTTGTTTTAGAGTTATTTATAGCTTGATTTATGATGTTTAGGAGTTCCCTCTTCATAGATTAAGTTATTGTGCTATCTTATATGTTTTCCCAAATTTTTGAGGTGAGTTTAATAAAGTTAGAAGCTCTTATGCTTTCTATTTTTCACTGGAATGTTTATCCTGGAAATTTATCAGTTTAAGTATTGTTCATTGATTTTAATGGTTTGACCTACCTCATGAGTTGTAACTTTTAACTATATGTATTTAAGACCTCCTAGTTTTTCCCAAACTTAATGTTCACTACACCTCACACATTACCTTAATGATCCATTAACCTTGCTAGATTGGCCGTGCAGAACACTCTGATTCATCATTGAGACACTTACGAATTTCATTAACTCCATAGCCCAACGGCTTTGATAGAATCTCACTCCACCTATCCTGCTTGACCATATTACCCAACCAAAACAATCAAAAAACTGTACACTTAATAGCTAGCCTAAAATCAAAACCCTAAAGAAAAAAGAGCACATCATTTGCACCCACTAGAGAGAGCCCTCTCTGAGTCTAGGAAGGCTAGATCCTAGGACTCCAAAGACTGGTTCCATGTTACCCTGTCATTTGGTCTACCAATCTGCCAAATCACGGGACACTAACATTCCAGTCATCACAATGGGACCTTCTGAGTATATAATAGCCTGAATACATCTTAAGACTCATTTGACGCTTAGTTAAACTTAGAAAATCCAGTGAATCTGCCACCTCATCACCACCCTAACATTCTGGCGATCACGTTGGGACCTTATGAGTATGTTCATGCTTAAATATTTCCTAAAAGATTCAAAAACCCTTGACTGATAGTATCTAGTGGTTTATCTGCCACCTCATCACCACACTAACATTCTGGCGATCATGGTGGAACCCTCTAAGTCAGTGACAAACTAAGTATCCCTTAGGACATCAAAAACCTTTGTCAAATCATAGAGAACTCAACTAATAGCCAAGAGTAGACTCTATTTGTTTCAAAATCCTAGAAAAATGAGGATTCAATTATAGGACACTCTTACAAACCTTGGGGCTAGATATAAGAAACTCATAAAACCCCAAAACATTCTCTAGATTGGTTTTTTTCAGTCATTGGTGGTGGACCATAAACATACATCCTTAAAAACAACAAAAATATCCACCCGGCAACTCCACTAGACTCCAGTAGGCCTATTACTCCACTAGTCCTCATAAACTCTCCTAGGAATGCATTGCACAAACCCAATCATGCTGATGGTGGATAGCAAAGTCAAAACCTTCCACCTGGTGACTCCACAATCCTTAATATACCTAAAGACTACACTGGTAGAGAACTCTAGTTGAAAATATTCAATGACACTTTCTGATTTACAAACATGGATCCAAGGATACAAAGGAGACATGCTCCAATGAGTAGAGATTATATCCCTAGATTCCCACACAAAATGCTTGAAATAACTTGGATAAAAAACCTACTTATATTTCAAGATGAAAAATTTGATGACCCCTTGTTACATCTTATAACATTTCATATACACATATGGAGGTTAAAGGTTGAATGGCATGGGGACTACCTCATGAAAATGTTTATGGAAACAGTAGAAGGTAAGGCAAGAAATTGGTATGAATGGCTAAAATCTGGTAGCTTTTTTTCCTTGAAATATTTCCACAAGGTGTTTTATGTATGTTATAAAGAATATTGTTGATATTTATCGTTAGTTGAAAATTGTTGTGATCAATCTGAAGATTTCATACAACACCTTGTAAACGTTGATGAGGATTTAGGGAATTGGCATCTTGAAGATTTATTAGAATAACTCCATGCATTTCATTCTCAAGATAGCTATCATGACAACCTAGAGGAGTTAGAACCCAATTAATAAATAGAAGGAAACCCACCGAATATCTTTGAAGGCACAAGTAATGATTCACCATATCTTCTAGTTGAGGCTCAAGAAAACATTCAGCCTCAAAATCAGACTTCACAAGAGAAAGAGAACTGTTGTACTTCTATCCAAAGAAAGAGAAAAAATCCTCCTCTTTTGAATGAAGAAGAAATAAATTAGATGCTAAACATTCAGTGAGCCTCAAAGCCTTCATGTGAACAAAAAATTTATGTTAATTCTCCTACTAATCCTGTCTACCATAAGTCAAAAAGTGAACTTATAGATCAATTCAAAGAAGAAACAATCTGATAGTCCAATATGTATAGTTGGTGATGTTACTTATGTTGATAGTTTTCCAAAGTTTGATCAGTCTGATGATGATGTCCTCTAGACGGAAACTAACCTTGCATAGCAATCAACAATTGATTTGTGGGATGAAGTTCGCTATCACTAGCTTGAAAAAAGTAAGCAGCCAATACAGGTCACCTATGACACTGATGAGGAAAGCCTTGAAAGTTTAGAAGTAAGTGAGGATTCTCTAACTCTTTTCTTTGCTTCACTTCAGTCCATTAGAAATAACTTTCACATAATTGTAAATCAACAGTATTTCAACTTTGATGTTGAGGTTGAGGAGGATAAGGAACTCCTTGAGCAAGTTGTTAATGAGGAGCCTTCTCCTGAAATGGTTGAGGAAATCATTTGGAACATGGAATAATCCTTAACTTGAGATTTGCAGCCACGAAGTTCCTTTGAATTACAAATTGTAGATGAGGGCCTGGAAATTTATGATCACAAAAAAGTTTTTTCACTTCTTTCTCAAGAATATTTTTTGCCAAAGAATGCTCCTACTCATCAACATGGTGGTTTTCACATAGAGCTCAACTCACTCTAAAAAATCGCATGAGGTTTGTTATAGGATAAAATTTCCATATACGATGAATCTACTAGTTGAGAAGATCATGAGGAAGAGGTGGAGTTTCTTTCCCAAAAGAATCCCAAGCATAGCCAAGTGGAAGAAGGAGTAGTCCCATATGAATCTTATGTCTCAAATTCTCTAGATTAGGTATTATTCCAAGATCCACTTGTTGTTTTCCTTGAGGGATCTAAAGGAGTGTGTTCTGCCAAGAACAGTTTGTTGCAAAGTGTGATAAATTTTAAAGATTACTGCCCAAAAGCAAGTGAGGTGGAAGTGGCTTTTTAATTTTGTCAGCACCCTCAAAGAGTTGAACCAAGATCCCTCATGCAATAATCTACTTGATTGGTTGTATTGGAAAAGATATTTCACCAAACGAATGTATATATCATGTGTAAATTAGATTAGGATAGATAGGCATGCAAATAAGCTCAGCCTTTGAGCATCTTTTAGTTATAGATTGTTTTGAAAATACAAAAACAAAGAAAAGATGAAAAAAGAGGGCATATTTGAAAAAAGAGGTATAACCCCATACCAAAAAAAGAGTACTACTGAAACTGTGCAAGTCTAAATTTCACTGCTTGTTCCAAAAAAGTGTTGTTCAGTCATCTAGCCTAATCATGGCTCAACATGTTTTCAATTTATTGCTGATAGGTTAGTAAAATAGAACTTTTCAAAGCATCTAAACTTGACTTGTCTATAGGAATAGATTAGGAAGAAAATATATTGCTTCTCCATGCTCAAATCTGAACCAAAGAGAAAATATAGGGATGCCTAACAAATTCTGAATCATAGCCCTCATGTTTTCTAGTTTTTCACTATACAAAGATAATGCATGTGTGCAACTTGTTGGAATGCCACAGCCCATGGAAAATCAGATTGCCTAATCCTTGTTTGATCATGTTTTCCATTTCATGTTAGTAGAATAGAGAAATTTTTTTTTCAAACAGCTTAATCCTGACAAATGATTAGACTAGGTAAAGGATAAGAGAGTTTATTAGCCTAATTTGAACTGTTGGAGGAAATAAGATAGAAGTAGATAGTTTGTTTTGCTATCAAAAGAAAAAAATGTCAAGGGTTGGCTAGTCCAAATGCACCCAAGGAAGAAAAAATGTTAGGTGAATAGATTGGGTAGGTATACATGAAGATGATTTGATCATGTTTTTCAAATCTATTAAGATCATAATTTCATAGGAAGCATCAACAAGAGAAAATAGGTAAAAATATGCCCAATGGATAAGGCACTAGTATCCATCAAGCTAGAGATATGAAAGTTCTGGACACCTCCTAAAAAGGACCTGCCCTCCCCAAGTGGAGCCACTGTTAGTGATCCATAATTTTCACTATCTGAAGATGACTAAGTATCGGTTCTATATTTCTAGAAACAAATTTCATGAACATTGTGAGTTCTAGAAATCTCACTACCTTAGTTATCCTTAAGATAATTTTTTTCACTATTTCATCATCCTGTCATGTTAATGCTCAGCTCACACATCCCTCAAGACCCATCATGGGCTCATGTCACTTATTTTTTCTTTTTTGTGTCACCTTTGGCCTCATCCCTCTATTTTGTTTTGCCTAATTCCTCCATTGTCCATCTAGGGCTTTTAAGGGCATTTTTTCTTGGTTTAATGACCTCCATGGTTAAACATCAACAAGGCTTGTATATTTATGCTCTTACACCTCCTCCTATCCTTAATATACCTTCATAAACATTTCCCATAACCCCTATCCTTCAAATTCATCATTTTTCTACAAAACCTATTCTATTGCCAGAATTTGACACTTTTTAAGACTAGGCCTGTGTTTTTCCCTTTTGGACCCCTTCCCCTCACTCAATCCTTGAAATTACACTTTCCCCTACTCCCTAACATCTATCCCTATCCCCCAAAATTTCCCCAGGAATTTAGACAACCATTAACCCCTTCATTCCCCTCCCTCTACAAGGCAGTCCTAAATCCCCTACCCCAAACCCTAATTTCCTCTTCCAACTAAACTAGTGTTTGCTATGGAAAAGAGGAATAATAGAAAAATATCCATATGGAAGGTAATATCAGCAATAATGAAGCCATACCAACTCACAAGCATCACGCCTCCATCATTTTCCAAGAATTCATTCCAAGGGTCTAGTCATTTGCCACACCAAGGGCAGTTTTGCTTAAAAATATGTTTTTGACCAAACATAGATGAATTTGGAAAACGCGAGAGAGGTTTTTTTTCCATAATAGGGCCAAGAACAAAATATTCCTTCAGATTTTACAAAGGTATCATGTTTTTGGAGCAATTAAAAAACATAGGTGTCCAACGAGAGTTTCTGCACTCCTGGAGTGACCTTGGGAAAATAAGGTTTTCTCACAGCTGGATTGTCCAAATGAATTTTGTGATGATTCAAAATATATCTAGACTTGAACATATTTCCAATGAGCTATCATGATATTAATTTGGAGTTAAGGAAGGCCTCCAAAAGTTGTCTGCTCCAACAAATTGCATTTCTGCACCATCATTCAACACTTTTTAACCGGTGTTGAGACAGTCCATTTTTGGACTGGTAAATTGACACCAAATGGAAAAATAAAAGAATTATTTGAAATTAGACTCAACAAGCTTTCCAAAAAGCTATCACGGAGCTCAATCCGAAACTAGGAAGGCCTCCAAATTCCCTCTGCAAATTGGCATTGCGCACAGACGGAGTGGCTCTACGCACAGAGGAGATTTGGACAGGGTTGCCGAAAAGTGGCCAAAATTCTGTTTTTTTCTCCAAAAATTTTGCCCCAAGCTCCTACACAAGTTGAAAAGGGTTGGCGGTCACTTTTCTTTTCCCTCCAAGTGTTCTTGGGAATATGGATCAAAAGGGTTAAGTGAAGATGAATAAGTCCTCCTTCATAAACAAGTACATGGCATTCAAAGAACACCCAAGTTACCCTTTAGGGTTTTTCAAAGCATCATCACTTCACCTCATCAAAAATACAAAATGAAAAAGAGTATCAGCACAAAGGCCATAAGTTTCAAAGGTACAGCCAAAGGTCTTAATAAAGGATCAAATAAAAGATGTTGCTCCTTATAAGAATTTTAATGTATTTGGATAGGGACATGGGCCACATCCTAGAGTATAGCAGAATAAAGGTGAGGTTAAGGGATTGTTGTAGTGTTGGATATGTTGCAAGGAGAATATCATGTGGTATTTCCCATCGTATCAGGGTGCTAGTCCTCATATCTACAGTGCACAGGAAATGCAAACAAATGGCGATGTTAGATAGAGCATTACTCAGATCTATGCAAAATTGGATAATAAGTAGGAGGATCACCAAACGTCTATTATCAAGATGAATGGTAAGCTTTGTGATCAATATTTTTCTATTTTTATTGACCCTGAATCTAATTATAGTTATGTTAACCATAACCTGGTGGAGAAGTGTGGTTTGAATAAATAGGTACATGAAAAATCTTGATTAGTGTAGTTGGATACAAGTACAAAGAAAAGAGTTTATCACTAAATGAGAGCTTGCGTATTTAATTTGAATGGTATGCCTATATAAACACATTTGAATGTACTTTCATTGGGTTCACACAATATGCTTCTAGGTATGGATTGGTTGTATCTTCACAAGATTAAGGTTGATTTTTATGAGTAGCCTATAGAGTGATTGGATGAAAATGAGGAACATAGAATATTGCAGTGTAAGAAGAAGGCTACATTAGTTAGAATGGTTACAACTATGAAGGTGAAGCACGATCACATGAAAGGGTGTGAATTATTTGCAGTGAATATTTCTACTGATAAAGGTAAGGATGTTAAGGATGCAAATGTATTTAGTAGATAATTTATTTTTAAATCAGTTGTAGGATGTATTCCTTGCAAAGTTTTCAGAGTTTCCGCTTCACTGGGAAGTGGAATTTTCTATTGAGTTGGTACCAAGGTAAAAACTAGCATCGAAGGCACCTTACAGGATGAGCACACAAGATTTTGTGGAATTGAATTTTCATTTGAAGAAAATACTTGAAAAGGGATACATTAGGTCAAGCGTATCTCCTTGGGGTGCAACAATATTGTTTGTGAAGAAGAAGGATGGCACTCTTTGGTTGTGCAGTAATTATAAGTAGCTGAAAAAGGTAACCATCAAGAATAGGTACTCATTGCCAATGATTGATGATTTGTTTGATCGGTTGAAGGGAGAAAGAATGTTCTCGAATATTTATTTGAGATCAAGATTGCACCAAAAACGCATCAAAGAAGAGGACATTTACAAGACTGATTTCCAGACCAGGTATGGGAGTTATGTTTTGTTTTGGTTCCTTTTGGTTACACTAATGCTCCAATTAATTTTATGTGCTTGATGAATAGTGTATTACATCCTTATTTCGACAAGTTTTTTATTGTATTCATTGATGATATATTGATATATTTTAAGAATGAGGAAGAGCATTTGAACACTTAGCAACATTATTGAGATTTTTAAGAGAGCATCAGTCGTATTCCAAGATTAGTAAATGCAGTTTCCTTCAGACAAAGGTATACGATTTGGGGCATGTGGTTCCCAAGGAAGGTAATAAGAGCTCCTTTCCTCTTTTATTTTATGACTAAATTTACTTTTTCTTATGTGGATTTAATGGTTTTTATATCATTGTTATTATTTTGGTTATATGTTGGTTATAAGCATGGTTTTATTAAATACTTTAGTTATGGATATCATCATTTTTTATTATTAAATGAATGGTTAATGAATGTATGAAATAATAGATGATAATGAAAATATATTAAGAGGGAATTAGGCCTTCTTGATGATTCTCAGATAAGTATGAGATCCCTATGTTCAATCCCATATTTATGAAATGTAAATTACATGTTCATGATGTGTTGGATGAAATTTATATGATGGTTAGGCCTGATTAGGAAAATTTCTTATCAAATTTTGTATGGAAGGAGTTTTACCTATGTCATTTATCATTTTTGAAAGTTTCATTAAGTTTTTGGCACTGGTTTGGAGAGTAGCCCTAGAAAGGTTTCTTAGGTCTCGGCCTTGCTGGCATAGAACTTAGTGGAAAATTCTACAGTCATTTGGATGAAGGAAAATGAGAGTGACTGAAGGGTATTATCCATTGGCTTGCCTTGTCATGGGAGTGAGAGAGAGCCCAGGTCAGTCAAAATTTAAGTTAACTCTGGGGTTGGGCACCTAGAGTGCTTGGTTAGTTCCAAGGGGTCCTGTAGCACATGACGGACATCAATATAGTTTTGTTTTTTTATATTACACTGAATGTGATTTGGGAGGTTGATTCATGTTATAGTAACTCTTTAGAACATATTTACCCTGTTGTACAAGTAAACTTGGGTCAGTGTGGTAGGAGGGCGTTACATGCTCAAAATCTGGTTGTTGCATACAATGTAAAATATTTACCTAACGATCCATCCTTGTGGGTCAAGAGAGCCTAAAAATCTACATTACAGGAAAATTTCGAGGAAGATTTGTCAATAGAAAGGACATTATTTGTATGAATCCTAATTCTAATAAAAAAACTGACATAAATTTTTCTTGTAGCATGAAAAATGAAACATCAAAACAACACGCCAAAAAGAAAGAGTCTTCCCCTTTTTATTTGGAAAGCCTCCAACAGGGCCTTCATAAATTTCCAATTCGATTTAAATAATTCAACATGAATTTCTTCAAATAAATAAAGCCTTAGAAATCCTTATAGGAATTCTTTCCAAAATAAGTATGTTCCTCCAAATGAGGGACTTACAGATGAAGGTTTTCTAGATATTGTATGAGCAATTGTTATTGAAACTTCCCTTGATGAAAATGATGCAGAGGAGGCTGAAATTAATATTGAGGAGGAAAATTATCTACCACCACTTGCTATAGGTAATTTTTTAGACGTTTTGTTTAAAGAAGACCCTAATCCAATTGTTTCCAATCAACACTAGTATACTACATATACTAAAATTTCAACTGAAAAACAAGATCCACTTTATGTTGATAAGGCCAAAGCACGCAAAAGAAACCAAAAAATGTCTATAAAAATGCTGTCATAAACTTAGAATACACCCTCATAGAAGACATGAAAAATAGAAGGATAAAATTTCATTATTCGAGTTTTTGAAAATCCATTTGACACAACACAAAGTTCAACAACATTTTGCTGAAAATTCTGCTAAAAATAATGTTTTTTCAAACAAAGATGTAGCTAGTTTTGAAAGATCTCCATATGATTATGTGGACATTTTGAAACATTTGTCAGAAAATATACCTACATAGAAAATATAACCACCCCCATTCTTTCTTACTTATGATATATTTAATCACAATGTACACAATTATATGATAGATTTAGGGGTTTACTAGAAAGTTATGCCAATCGTTTTATGCAAGAAATTAAATACTCAAATGAAACCTTCTTAAGAAAAAAATGTTCAACTCCATAAAACAAATGTGAAGGTAGTACAAGAACTTATTTGAGTACTTATCAGACTGTCATCATATCACAAGATTAACCAAACCATAGAGAGATTTATTGTATAGATTTCGAAGGAGTATGTATTATTATTAAGGTAGGGCTGGATGCAATATTTAAAGGGTTACGTGTCTATAGACCTAACACATTTACCTTGGAAAGGAGAAACCAAAAATATTGAAATTAATAGAGAGAAATATATGTGACATGTTGTAATTGACATTGATGGTCCTAATGAATGATGAATATTTACTGATTCTTTAAGTATTTATTCATTCTTTGGTAAAATTTCTACTGATTTTTCTCCCCTTTCAAAAAATGAACACCAATTTCAATTGTCTATTGTTAATAAATTAGTAACAATAAATAATCACATTTCTACCTTGATAATGAACCCCAGTCAAAATGTTGGTATAATAAAAATATTTATGTGATGGATCTAGAAGACACAACACAACAAAATATTAATCGTAAAAGTTTGAAAACTGAGATAAAAATGTGTTGAAGTTAATTATGATTCTAAATATGAATTGTGGTATTTGTATTTTCAAGGGTAGAAATCTAAAGAAGGTGCAAGTGTAGGTTGTATCCTCTTGGATCCTAGAGGAAATACAAAATTTATTACTTTTAGGTTAGATTTTGAGTGCACTAACAATGTTGCAGAGTATCAGGCACACATACAAGGAATCAAGAAGGATTTGAATCTCGAAATTTAGTGTTTGAAAGTGTATGGTGATTTTTAAATAATCATCAAACAGGTAGAAAATGTCATTCATTTCCTTTCAACTCATTTAAAAATTACGAACAAGAGCTATGGGAATTGATTTAAAAATTTTCTTCATTTAATATTGTATCTATACCTACATATATATATCAAGAGGTTGATATGTTAAAAAATGTGTAACCTATATTAATTACAACTAATAAGTTTCATCATAATTCCTTTGTTGTTGAGATGATGTTTATACCATCAATACCTAATAATGTCACTAACTAGCTTGTATGTTATCACGATCAATAGATACTTGAGTGATTACATTCATAATGAATTTTTTGTGATACCTTGGTCAACAGATTGACTGATGAGGATAACCTTCATGATTTTTATTAGATTCTAAGTCAACAATCCGTGGAAGGTTCAACTGATATCATAAACTCTCTCCCTCAACATTTTATTGGGATTTAAATGTTTTTAGGATTTATACGACATATTTAATAATAGTGTGAATTGTAAAATAAACAATTCAACCAAGCAATATGAAGTCATTAATTTGGGAACTGTCGATAAACCTCAAAACATAAATTTTGGAATTAATTCCACTCCTTAGGTATAAAGAAATATTTTATATGTCTATTTAGAGAATTTAAATACATATTCACTTGGAAATATGAGGAACTCAAAATTTTTTATCCCAATATTATACAAGATACAATTCCCACTAAACCTCACACCATGCCTTTTCAGCAAAAGTTGAAAAAAATCCATCCCAACTTGGAGTTGGCTATGAGGAGAAATTCGAACAAAATCTTATCAACTAGGATGAAATTCCCTATCCAGAACACCCAATGTGTTGAAAATTTAAATCTAGTGAGAAAGAATAACAACGAAATTTATCTCTATGTTGACTTCAGGAACTTGAATAAAGCCTCTGATAAAGATATCTATCTAGTACCTCCCATGGAGAAAATCCTATAATGGGTTTTAGGCTATGAAATGTTGTCCCTCTTGGATTATTTGTCATTCTATAACAAGGTTATGGTGGCTCCCTTTGACAAACTAAAAATTTCCTTTAGAACTCCATGGGGGAACTTAAATGTTCCATCGGTTTGGAATAACTTGATCCATCCAAATAATGATCATGAGAAATTGCATAAAGATCTTCCTGAAAAAAGAGTGGATATAAAAAGCATTGTTCCTGAGAGTTATATTTCTTTCTTTATTTATGGAATTCATCCATTTCCAAACCTCAGCTATGGCCCTCATTCATGAGTTACATTTTTCCACATAAAAATTCCCTTTTTCTTGATTAACGTTGTCAAAAATTTTCAGTGGGAAATGGATATTGTTTTTTGGGGGTTAATTAATGAATTTGTGATCATTTACTTAGATGATGTCAATGCTTGTTCGAAATAGATATATGATCATATTGCCCATCTCATAATAGTGTCTTAGAATTTCATTAAATCCCCAAAAATCTATTTTTTGTAGTCATGGAAGGAAAATTGATGAGTTGTATCGTATCAAAAGAAGGTATAGATATTGACTCAGAAAGAATGTAGGCCATTGATAGTTTGTTTCCTCCTAACTCTAAAAATTCCATGAATTATTTTCTTGGTAAAATATTTTTTTGTAGACAATTCATCCCAAGATTTCCCGGAATAGTTAAACCACTTCAATATCTTGTAAAGGAGAATGTTGTTTATATGTAGATTGACCCATAAAAATAGGCTTTTGGTACCATAAAACAAGCTATTTTGGAGCTCCTCTCCTAATGATACATGAATTTTCGAAGGATTTTATATCATACACCTTTTCTTATGATTAATTTTATTTCACTATCCTTATAAAGAAAAGAAAAATTGATATTGAAATTTGCATTGCATTTCTGAGTTATGCTTTTAAGGGAGATGAATTGAATTATCTAGCGGCAGATAAATATGGATTTGTAGTATTTAAGGCTGTAAAACATTTCAGATGTTACTTGCTTAAATCCAAAACAAAGGTAATAGTTCCCTAAGTAACAGTAAGAAATTAATTTGTGTAGAAATAATTGGGAGAGAAAAGGGCCCACTGAATGAAATATCTCCACGAATATGACTTGGGGATTAAACCTACTCAAATAGTGAAAGAAAAATGTCTTTGCAACCTTGTTATCGAGTTTGTTAACTTTCCTAATCAGGATACTGGCTATGATAATGTATTGTATTTGATGAAAAAATGAAGCTTTTGTCTTCCACATGATCCTCATTCATGGTATATAGACATCAAGTTTTAATTTCAGAATGGTACAACACCGTCAGATACTGAGCCAAAAAATAAGAGAGATTTAAGGTTCAAATATTCCCCTTATAAATCTATTAATAATGTTTTTTTTCAAAAGAATAATGATATTTTATTTCTTCGTTATGTAGAACAAGGTTATGCCCAACAATAACTCCACGAAATCCATTCAAGTCGTGTCAGTGGCCATTTTAGCAAAGATATTGTAGTTCACATTGTGCTAAGGTTTGGGTATCATTGGCCCATATTTTTTAAGGATGCTCATTCCCTAGTACGTAAATTTGAAACTTTCCAAAAAATTGATAGTAGGGAAAAAGAGACAACACTTCCCCTTCAACCTATCACTGTTGAGGTTCCCTTTCAATACTGTGACCTTGACATTATTTGTCACATGAACCATCCATCCTCTCAACATCACACATATATTTTGATAGCCACAGATTAGTTTATGGGGTGGGTAGAGGAAATACCTTTATGAGTATTCAATACCAAATAGGTGATTGCTTTTTTGGATTTTCATAATGTTACTCATTTCGAGGTTCCATAATCATTCATGTTTGATAATGTCTCATAATTTATCTCAGGAATTGGATTATTTTTCTTCGAATAAATGGATTGAAATTAAACACTCAATAAACTATTTCCCTCATAGGAGTGGCCTTGTCAAGTCATCAAACAAGAATTTAATTAAAATCCTGAAAATAATTGTTTCCGATAACCATGAGAACTGGCATACTTCCCTTTTCAATGCTTTTTAGGATGACAAGGTCACCCCCAAGGCTACCGTTGGTAACTCCCCCTTTTAGCTTGTTGATGGATGAGAAGCCATCTTACCCCATAATATTTTTATTCAACTCTGCAATTTTTCAACAAGTCTAGGAAGTCAAGTCTTCTGCAATGAAAAGTAGGATATATGGATTACTGAAATTAGAAGAAGAAAGAGAATAGTCAAAACATAAAATGCATAAAAACCAACAAACTATTAAGCTTTATTTTTATAATATAACTTCTTTTGATAGAAATATAGAAGTAGGAGACTTGGTTTTAAAATGGGACAAATCCCATGAGTATAAAGATGAGCATACCAAGTTTTGGAGGTTATGTATGGGGCCATTCATCATTAAAAAAAATATTGGTAAAACCTCTTCCGATCAATGGTGAACTTTTGAAGAAGTATTTTTCTTGAGTCCCTTCTAGGATTCCATATCTTTGTACATATTAATTTTCCTTGCATTCTTCGGTGTGCTTTTTTTTTAATTTTTGATTTATTCCACAACTTGAATATAATTATTCCTCTATAAAATTTGTTTCAAGGAAATATTAAAATTGATGTTATTTACTTACACTCTTATTACCTGAGTTTTTTGTTGTAGTATCAACTAAATTTTTTGTTTAAATTCCTAATGAATTTTACTAGCACTATAGAAACTCTTTGTGCTATTTGATCATGTTTCATTAAGAGACTCCTTGATATTATCAACATATTTATTTTACTAAAAGAGTGTAATTAATATAAAATATGTGGTTTTCATAATTTTCATGCCATTCCATCTCTTAAGGAGATCTTAGTTTTATTTTACTAATCTTGAATTCACAATCAACCAGATCACATCCTTGCATCTAAGTGAGATTAAAGGGTATCCTTGTGGAGGAAGTAGGAAGTAGAGGCAATTCCCATGGTAATCAACCAGATGTGTGTAGGCAGTAGAGGCAATTCCCATGGTATTAAAGTAAAAAATACATCACTTTCTTTGTTACTCACATTATCTCTAACTTTATTGGATATTTTATTATCTGAATATTCATATGGACTTTTCTTGTAAAGTTTGTGTTTGATATTATTTTTCTAGCAAGTTTTATGAATATATTTATTGTATTGATGCAGGGTTACAACACCCATTATCATATTATTTTGGGAATTCAATTTCCTAAAACAAATGATCTTTGTCCTTTATCTAATCTATTTCAGTGTATAGATAACTGGTTCTTCCAGTAAGTCGCCAATTATCGACAACCCAACCAAATCCCCTCTCATTTTTTGATCTGAATGGAAAGTGGCATCTACCAATGGTTTTAATTCACCTATGTTATTTATTCACCCATGGTATTGTAAGTGGTGTCCATCCATGGTATTCATCCACCCATGGTATTTTAAGTGAAATATACCCATGGTATTTACCCACCCATGGAATTTATGCATGGTATTGTAGCTAAAAAAGACTATAAGCAACAAGTCACATTTTGTAAAAGGAGATATCTACTACTAAAATGTAGCTCTTAAAATTATTCTATGTCTTAATAAAAAAATATCTTTGTGGTTTTGTTTACTGTGTGTTCTCTCCTCACTTCTTCTGGCATTTCAAATTTTTAGATATTCCGAGCCTCCCCCCAAGATCTAGATTAGTGGTATCAAATTCAAGTTACGGATCCATTAGCATGAGGGTTTGACACATATTTCAGTTCAATTTTTTACAAAAATATTAAAAATTCTCCATGCATGTACTACAACCTCTACTGAGCACTTTTTTGGGAAAAGTCAGAAATTTTTTTTGTTCATCTTTTGCAATAATTTTTTGGGCGACAAGTTTGCAGAACAGATCTAAAACTTTTGGTGTAAAATTAAAAAATAAAATAAAAAATCTAGATTCCTTGCGAAAAAATACGCAAATTTAAAAAAAGAATGGCCGAATCAGAGTCTGGATGAGGGAGATATCGCTGATTTAAAATCAGCTATGTTGTAGAAATGTTTTTGACGATAGTTCATGTGCAACGACTCTCCTATCATTTTTTTCCATTTTAATTCACAATTTCAGAATAATGATTGCAAATATGAGCTTCAATTGAAAAATCACCCAATTTCAAGAAACTAATTTGTTGAATTGGACTTCGGATGTGTAACAACTCCACTTTCCCAAAAAAAATTTCTATTTATATCATTAATGCTACTTTGTCATCATTTGAATTTATTAATTTTCGTCATATTGTGATGTTTCCATCTACGTGTACTTTTTTTCGTTAAAATTTCTCTAACAACTTCATGTTTTGTGAGAATAATAACATTACGTGATTAATGATCCCGAGACCATATTAAACGATTTCTAAATTCCTCTTTCCGTATTGACTATCATTTGTGACAATTCTTTATTGTGCCCACTTCTATTGTAATAGTGATTTATTTTACAATTAATTTACATCCTCATAAGCTTATGCATGTTTTAGTATTATTATTAAAATAACACTTTAAATTCTATCTTAGAATATCTACTTATATTCTATGACTATACTTATCCTCAAAGCCCCTCTAATCTATATACCCTTATTCACTTATTCCACTTATACCACATTGTTTAACCTTTTGAAATGGTTGAGAGTTAATATTAAAGCTACATATCCATACTTGGACTTATAGCATCAGATTGAACCTTTAATTATATCACATAATTATTATAAATATATATGCATAAGGTTGATAATGAATATCATATGATATTCCAATATACTGCTAATTCCACTTTAGAGAATTATTCGAATTACCTTTTTAATTTTGAACATAGCATGAATGAAATCGTGTTGTATGTACACATATTTTACTTAGGATATGGCTTTGACTTATGGTATTTGATTTTCGATGCCTATATATATGTAATATGTTAATGAGGTATTCGTATATGGTTTAATTGTTTGTATGGTTGTAAATAAATGTTGGGATTTTGTCTTATCCCTCCCATAATTTTGAAAGATTGATTATGTCATAACTCTATTCAAGGCCATCCCAATTTAATTTCCTTTTACTCTCTCTATTAACTCATCACATGGCCTCCCTGATATTTTCAATCTATTGTGAGATGGATTTTTTCCATGTTAACAGTGAGGATTTATCCTTATACCTTCCCTCCAACATATCCATTTTGTTTTTCCGAAGGCATGTTAGGTTTCTTGTTTCATTTGCATTTGGTCCACTGACTAAGGTCTTGGCTCTGGTTCTCCACTGAGACCGTTATGCCTTTTTGCAGCCCTCTTTTTTGGGATTACGAAAACCCATTCACCTATGGTAAGAATTTTCTCTACGTTAATTTTTTCTCATGAAAATTTTCTACACCTTCGATTATCAATGTCTGGTTTTTATTATGTTGGACTAATTGATTTTTTTTGTTTGTTTGTGATTTTAGGAATTATTTCTATTCCTCGCCCTCTAGATGAAATGTCGTTTATAGTTTTCCAGGTAAGACCTTTATCGATCCATAGTTTTTCAAAGATTCCCGATATGAATCCCATGCAACCTTGTTTCATTATGATACTGCCTGTTTCTTACATTTTTATACATGGTCGTGGCTGGGTTTGCAACTCAGATTAGCCAAAAATCTGTCTCTTCCCTTTTCATGTCGTGTTCCCATGAGGCAATTCTGGGCAATAAGATTTCAATTGTATGAGAGACAACCACTCGTATCATGATTTCAACTCTGTAAATTTTTTCTTTGTATCTCAATACAGTTCCTCAATTGAACGATTTGGGTCTTATTTCAAATTTTGCATTCCATTTTTTTTTATAGTGATAGGATTTGATTAATTAAAATAATTTATCATTGGGTTTATGAAATCGATTTTCCCCAAATCGACTTGTGTTTTACTAGAGAGATTTTTTTTTTCGTTTAATTCCCAGGAAGGGAATATAATATTCTTTTCTATGTCCGTCTTTAAACTTAATATGACTTTCTCTTCATATTTTCTTGGAAATTCCATCCTCAATTTTTTGGGAAATTACAAAGAATATATATTATTAATTCCAGAGTTGATTTATTCATTTATATTTCTTTTTCCTCCACTATTAATAATTTAGTCTTGATTGCAATCCTTCGTTGGATAGTAAAATGAATCTGTTCTATCTTCTTTTCCCCTCATTACAAATACATGCATCATTTTTCCTCTAGGATGTTATAATTTATATTTGTTACGGTAACCCTAACTTTGGGGAACCTATTTTCAATTAGTTATATTATTAATAATATTTCATCATCAATATAGACTCACACTTCGTTTAGCATAGTCCCATTCATTTTAGTCATATGATAATTCCATCAGGTATGGATTCATTTATTAACTTAGATTTGGTAATAGGGTTTTTCAATCTCGTTACAGTTCGAATCCCAATTTTTCATTTACGTATACACGAATATATAATTATAATAACTCTGTATCAATTTACATAATTCTATTTTATTTTGAATGATTATAGTGATAAATTATAATTATATTTAAATTACTTGTTCCATTAATAAGAGAATTTTGTTACTCTTCTCTTCGTTTGTACTTCTTACTTTATTAATTTCCTCAAAATTAATAAAATCATTGTTTGTACAGGAACTCTTTCTCTTCAAACAAGATTTGTATAGATTCCCAATACATTCCCAAATTACAGGTGATTTAATTTTTATGTTTTTCATACAGTTTCCACATTTTCTACTTGTTCATTTACATGCAGAAACTTATTTATTTTTCTTTATGTGTACATGGATGATTCCACTATTTACAATAGACTGATAAGGTAATAATTATTTTCCAATTACCCTTTTCTAGTTCTTGTATTTCATTTAATTATTTCACTTATCACATACCTATACTAATTCTTGTATATGTTATCTTTTTACAGGTGTTTGACTTCACTCCTTTTACCATTCCTCAATTTTAAACAATCACTCTGTTAATCTTTGATAGTGTATTTTCTCTTCTAATTACAGGTTGGTACATATCATCTACATAATTCACTCCAATAAATTCACGGCTATGTCCCTCATTATAATTTATGTAATTATTTATACAGTACCATGGACTTTGTCAAAGAATTTATGAAAATTTGTAATCATAATTTCTATCATTAATAATACAGATTTTATGTTCTTTTTATAATAATAAACATTCATTGTTATAAATCGTTGGCATATATATTTGTCTACTTCATTGCACAATTTCTCTTGTACTCTCCTTTAGTACTTTATTATGTATTTGATATTTAATTTCTTAGTCAATACCAGAGTGAAAATTAGATGTAACCCTCTTTTTAATATACAACAAAGTATTTAAATTTAATTTGTACAATCATTATTCATGTTAGATTGACAATTATATCTTACTATGTCTATATTTCTGTTTAATAATTGGTTACACACTATTTAAATTCATTATTTATCTTACCTCTATTCCACATGTATTAATATAATTTATGTACTTAATAATTATATTTTTACAACCTAACAGTAGATTTAAATCCTACCAATAGGGTTTAGACATTCTGTTTGTTGGTTTACTAATTTCATTTGCTTGTGCAACTATACAAAGCTAACTATATCTATTATAATATGTTTTGTTAAATACATCAGACTATATATCTTTAAATTTTACAGAAATTAATAACAAAAAAAAGATAATTCCCACAACTCTTTCTACCTGAATTATGATTATTCTAACTTTCATCATAACAACAATTTCATAAGACATAATTAGATTACTTGTGCATATCAAATTTGGTAAGACTATGTGCCACCCAACCTTGATCTTTCTCTCCACAGGTCCCCCCCAGCAAAGACAAATTCCTCCAAGGTGTAGAAAACCTCTTGTCTACCAAGGAATGGGTTATTTAAGCTTGCTTTCCCTTCAACATGTTTCCATAACTATGTCCATTTAATCCAAGGTGTTGTTTTCCTTTTTCCTAAGCTTTAATTTTTTTTTTCCCACAAAATCACTTTAAAAATAGATGTTTCCTCTTTCTAGTTTTATTTCACCTCTTCTTAGTAAATTTCTACTTTACTGAGGTATCTTTTATATTTTTATCTCCAATCTAATATTTTTAATTTATTTTATTTTCTCCAATGATTTTTGGAGAATTTTGGGAAAGTATTTTTATTTAATTCCATACTTGTGGACTTGAAATCCTGGTCTTCAATATACTGTATTCTTTGCACAATAATTAAAATTTCATGTTTATAAATTTAAAAAACATAATATGTCAACAATTATTTTTTTAATTTAGGTCCACTTAACTTAGGATTTTCAACTGTCTAGTAAAAGTAGTAAAAATAGGGATATTACATATTCCCCCTCTAAAACAAAACATCATCCTCGGTGTTGAAAAATATCAGTTCAATTTTCAAAGAGTGATGGATATTTTTCTTTCATTTCCTCTTCTCGCTCCCAAGTAGCTCCTTTAGGTGTAAAGTGCCTCCACTGCACTTTCACCCTAGCTACCATCCTATTCCGGATCTCGATTTATTCTCGTGTCGGTATACGAAGGGGATCTAGAAGAAATTCCCCTTCTATTTCCACATGTATCACATTCCAAACAATTACATGAGTAGGATCATGTACATAACTTTTTGATAAGGAAACATGAAAAAAATTGTGAACCTTAATGTGACTAGGTAGATCCAATTTGTAAGCTACTAGCCCCACTCTCTCTAGAACTTCAAATGGTCCATAGTAGCATGGTGTTAAGTTAGCACAACTACCCATATATAAGGTACTATTTTTAGGCTTAATCCTCAAGTAAACATGGTCTCCCACTTTGAATTCTCTATGAATTCTCTTCTTGTCTACATAGCTCTTTTGCTTGCCTTGAGTTATTTTAATATTTTTCTGAATTTTCTTCATAGTTATTTCCATTTATTACAATGCATCAAGTAAAATAATTAAATTATCTTATGATTGACACCAGCTAAGTGGATTGTGGCACTTCTTTCCATACAATGTTTCAAAAGGACTCATCTGTATTGAAGTTTGATAACTATTATTATATGAAAATTCTGCTAAATGAAAAAAATATTCCCATCTTGTAGGTCTGTCCATAACATACATGCATAGCATGTCTTCTAAAATTTGGTTGGTCCTTTCAGTTTGTCTATATATTCGAGGATGGTATGTGGTACTAAATTTAAATTTTATACCCATTTCTGCAAAGAGAGTCTTCCAAAAGGCTGAAGTAAACTTTGCATCTCTATCTGATATAATAGTTTTAGGAATGCCATGTAGCTTCACAATTTCTTTCATGAATAAATTAGCTACTTGAGTTGTACCAAAAGTATATTGCACTGGTAAAAAGTGTTTAGCTTTAGTCAACGTGTCTACAACCACCATTATAGAGTCATGTTGATATTTAGTTCTAGGCAATCCAATGATAAAATCTATGGAAACCACTTCCCATTTCCATTCTGGAATGGGTAAAGGGTTCAACAATCCTGCTTGATGCTGATGTTCCACTTTCACCTACTGGCATTCTAGACATCTAGCTAGATAATCAACCACATGTTTCTTCATACCTGGCCAAAAAATGTTCTTCCTGAACGCTGAAATTAGTTTTTGATAAGAAAGATGTCCTGCATAAGGTCTTTTATGGTACTCATCTAAAATTTCCTGTTTTAATGATGTCACATTTGGAATATACAATCTTTGTTTGTAGTAAATCGACCCCTTCTAATTTTGAGTATATCCCACTATTTCAGTTTTATGAAAATCTTCTGGTAGTTTCTCATAGTTTGGATCTTGCCTCATCACTTCTTCTATCAATTCTTCTATTTCAAATTTCACACTATTTCCAGCATTATTCAAAATTTGATGTTAATTCATACTAAAATCATCTACAATCTTATTTTTATTTCCTTTAATATGTTTGATTCCCATATCAAACTCACTAAGGATAGCTAACCATTTAGCTTTTCTAGCATTTAAATCAGGTTGAGTGAAGAAGTGTTTCAAACTTATGTGATTTTTCATTAGTATGAACTTCTTTCCTAACAGATAATGTCTCCACATATTCAATGCATGTCTCACAGCAGCTAATTCTAAGTTATACACAATATAATTCTATTCATGTTTCTTTAATTTTCTTGACTCATATGCTATGACTGAGTTTTCTTGTAGTAATGCTCCTCCTAATCCTTCTCCACATGCATCTTAACATACTAAAAATTCTTTGTTTGGATCATAAATCTTCAATATGGGGGTAGTTGTTAGTTTACGTTTTAACTGTTCAAAACTATTTTCACACTTTTTTGTCCATTCAAAATTTACTCCCTTTTTTTGTAAAGAAGTAATAGGATAGGCTAAGGCTGAAATTCCTTCCACAAACCTACGGTAGTATCCAACAACACTAATGAAGGATCTTATGGATAGGACATAAGTAGGTACATGGAAATGCATAATAGCTTTTATTTTCTCTGGGTTTAGTGCTAAGAAATCCTCTAAAATTACATGACCCAAATACTGAATTTTGTCCTTGCAAAATTCACATTTGTTGAGTTTGGCATATAATTTATGTTCTCTAAGTGTTTGTCAGACAATTCTGAGATGTTATTTGTGTTCTTCCTTGTTTTTGGAATATTCTGAAATGTCATCAATGAACATTAATAAAAAATTGTCTAGATACTTGTGCAATACACTATTCATTAAACACATGAATGTAGCAGGTGCATTAGTAAGTCCAAAAGGTAGGACTACAAATTCATAGTGTTCATATCTAGTTTTGGATGATGTTTTATTGATGTTCTCATCTTTGATTCTGAGTTGATGATATCCTGTTCTTAGATCAATATTTGAGAAGACATTAGCTCCTCTAAAAGATCAAATAAGTCATCTATCTTATATCTGTTCCTTATGGTCAATTTATTTAGTTGTCTCTAGTCTATCGACATCTTGAATGTGCCATATTTATCTTTAACAAAAAGTATCGGTGCACCCCAATCAGACACACAGGGCTTGATGTATCCTATGTCTAATAAATCTTGTAGTTGTAGTTTTAGTTCTAACAATTCAAGAGTACTCATTATATATGTTGCTATAGAGACATGTGTAGCTCCTGGTACCAATTCAATTGAGAAATCAATTTCTCTTTTAGGGGGTAGATGGGAGATTTCCTTTGTAAATACATCTTTGAACTCTCTCATTACTGGTAAATTTTCTACAGCTTCTTACTCAATTTGTTGTCCCAATTCCTCCACCTGTACAACATACACTTGACAGCCTTTTCTTGTTTTCCTCTTTAACTGTAGTGCATAAATTCACCTGATTGATAAGGGTCTTGTTTTTCCTTCCACTATCACAGGTTTTCGCTCACCATCCATACAATGAATTGTTTTATTTAAGCAATTAACTATTTATTTCTTCTTCTCTAACTAGTATATTCCCACTAACACATCACATGAGCCTAGAGGAAAAAAAATTAAATTCAGTTCACTTTCATTACCCATTTAAATTTACAGCAGTTTTTGGAAGTTTCTGGGTAATTTTTCTTTTTGTTCCAATAGCTAACTGAGCTAACCATGATTGCTGAAATTTTTCTGATTTTAATTTTCACTTTTCCACCATTTGAGGACTTATATTGCTTAAGTTTTCTCCTGGATCTATAAAAATAGAAAGAGGTTGTTCAGCAATCATACCTCCGATTTCTATCATGGTTCACTGGTGTTCAGCTTGGCGATCCTCAAGTGGAGCACTAATCCTTGGAATGTTACTAGCAATGTCATTTATAGTATTCACCTCTCGTAACAGTTGAATGTTTTGAACGGTTATGTGAAGAAAATCACGTAAAATGTGAGGTTCTCCACATCTCCAAAACTTCAAGCGTTCTTTCATTTTTATAGTCCCCTCCTTTTTGTTGTTTGCATCCATTTTCTTAGACCTAGTCTGTGACTATGCTGGTTGGTTCTCTCCAGTTTTGTTAAACCTCTTCCTTTGATGGTTCTTCGCAAAAAAATTCAAGTATTATTGGTTTTACTCTTTTAACAGTAGAGTCACATTTCCCTTTTTATTTTTTTTTCAAAATTTTCAACTGATCATTTCAGCCTTTGAAATGCTAATAACACAACCTTGCTTTGCGAAAAAATTCATCCATTGTCTTGGTATTTTCAAGTTCTATTCTCTCCTTACAGATAGTAGGTAGGCAATTTAAAAATAATTATACTTTGGCCTTTTCCTCTCTGATATAAGGCACATAGCGAAGAAATTTAGTAAATTTGGTATTAAACTCATCAATAATGAGCTTTCCCAATCTCATGCCATGAAATTATTTGGCTTTGTCATCATAATATCTCTCATTAAGATATCTAGAATTGAATTTTGTTTGAAACCCTTCCCAAGTAAAAGCTTTCTCATCCATGACATGCACCATTTTGGTTTCTTCCCACCACAGGGTAGATTTACCATGTAGTTGGTAAATGGCCAATATGGCTTTTAGGTTACTTCCATATTCATATACTTGAAAGTATTTAACAATGTTTAGAAGCCAAGCTTTTGCATCCTCCTCTTTTTCACCATCATTATTTGGAGGTTTGATTTTTTAGAATTCTCCTTGCCATTCCTTTTTCCTTTTGGATTGTTGTCCAGATGCTTCACCATCCTTAGATCCTTCTGAGTTGGTTTCAACTTCTTTCCTATTTTTTCCAGCGTCTTCACTTTCGTGACTGCGCCTTGAGGTTAATTCATTTATAAACCTATCTTGCTCTTTGTTGGCTTGTAACAATCATTCATTATTGGTTCTTAGCTGAACCAATTATCGTTGCATATCCCTGACCATATATAGCAACTGAGCATTTTGATCTGGTGGTTTCTATCACCACCTAGATCCACATACAACCCTTCTTCATCACTCATAATAACATTTGTACTTCTCTGCACTTAATGAATGTACACAGAAATAAATTAGCACAACAAATTTTAATAAATTGTAAATAATTTAAAATAGCATAATTTGGGTTTTTTATATTTTCTTTTCTATGTCGGGACACATAGGCCCAATTTTTTCAGCATGGGCTATGATACCATTTGTAACAAATCCACTTACCCATTTTTTTCTGCTACTTTGTCGTCATTTGAATTTATTACTTTTCGTCATATTGCGATGTTTCCATCTATTTGTACTTTCTATCATTAAAATTTCTCTAACGACTTCATGTTTTGTGAATAGAATAACATTCTATGATTAATGATCCTGAGACCATATTAAACAATTTCTCAATTCCTATTTCCGTATTGACTGTCATTTGTGACAAGTCCTTAGTGTGCCCACTTCTCTTGTAATAGTGATTTATTTTACTATTAATTTACATCCTCATAATATTATGAATTTTCTAGTATTATTATTAAAATAACACTTTAAAGTATATCTTAGAATATCTACATATATTCTAAGGCTATACTTATCCTCAAAGCCCCTATAGTTAATGTATATACTCTTATTCACTTATTCCACTTATACCACATTGTTTAACCTTTTGAAAACATTGAGAGTTAATATTAAAGCTACATATCCATACATGGAATTATAGCATCAGATTCAACCTTTAATTATATTACATAATTATTATAAAGATACATGCATAGGGTTGATAACGAATATCATATGATATTCCAATATACTACAAATTCCACTTTAGAGCATTATTCGAATTGCCTTTTTAATTTTGAACTTCGCATAAACGTAATCACGTTATATGTACACATATTTACTTATGATATGGATTTGACTTATGGTATTCGATTTTCTATGCCTATACAAATTACCATTATTAATGAGGTATTCGTATATGGTTTAATTGTTTGTATGGTTGTAAATGAATGTTGGGATTTCCTCGTATCCCTCCCATAAATGTTGACAAATCGATTATGTTGTTCCTGTATTCGAGGCTATCCTAATTTAATTTCCTTGTACTCTGTCTATTAACTCGTCAGATGGACTCTTGACTCGTGATATGGACTCCATGACCTTCCCTCCGACATGTGCATTTTATATTTTTTAAGGCATGTTAGGTTTTTGGTTTCATTTGCGTTTGGTCTGCTGATTGAGGTCTCAGCTCTAGTTCTCCACCTAGACGCTTATGCCGTTTTGCAGCCCTCTTTCATGGGCTTACAAAAACCGACTCACCTCTAGTAAGAATTTTCTCTGCGCTAATTTTTTTCTCATGAAAGTTTTCTATGATTTCGATTATCGACGTCTAGTTTTTCTTCTATTGAACTAATTGTGTTTTGTTTTTTTTGTGATTGTAGGGATTCTATACCCTCTCGAGGAAATACCATTTATCATTTTCCAGGTAAGACCTTTATGGATCCATAGTTTTTTGAATATTTCTAGTACAAATCCCATGCACCCTCGTTTCATTATTATATTGTCTGTCTTTTATGTTTTTATACATGGCTGTTGCTGTGTTTGCAACACAGATTAGCCATAAATTTGTCTCTTCCCTTTTCATGTCGTATTACCGTGAGGAAATTTAGGGTAATATGATTTCAATTGTACGAGAGACAGTCACTCATATCATGAATTCAACCCCATAAATGTTTTCTCTCTATCTCGATACAGTTCCTCAATTGAACGATTTTGGTCTTATTTCAATTTTTGCAGTCCTTTGTTTTTACAGTGATAGGATTTGATTAATTAGAATCAGTTATCATTGGGTTTATGAAACTAATCTACCCCAAATCGATTTATGTTATACCAAAAATATTTTTTTTTCTTTTAATTACCAGAAAGGGAATATAATATGAATTCTTTTCTCTGTTTGTCTTTAAACTCAATATGAATTTCTATTCATATTGTATTGGAAATTCCATCCTTGGTTTTATCGAGAAATTACAGAGAATATATATTATTAGTTTCAGTGTTGATTTATTCATTTATATTTTCTTTTCCTCCACTATGAATAATTTAGTCTTGATTCCAATCCTTCGTTGGATAGTAGAACGACTCTTTTCTATCTTCATTTTCCCTCATTACGAATAAATACATAGTTTTTCCTCTACAATGTTATAATTTTTATTTGTCATGATAACCCTAACTATGGGAAACCTATTTGAAATTAGTTATATAATTTATAATACTTCGTCATCAATACAAACTTGCACTTCATTTAGAACAGTCACATTCATTTTAGTCATACCATAATTCCATCAGGTATTAATTCAATTATTAACTTATATTTGGTAATAGGGTTTTTCAATCTCATAACAGTTTGAATCCCAATTTTTCATTTATGTATACACAGATATCATAAATTTGTACTAATTTAGATAATTTTATTTTATTTTAAATGATTATAACGGCAACTTATAATTATATTTAAATTACTTGTTCCATTAATAAGACAATTTTTCTACTCTTGTCTTCGTTTGTACTTCATATTTTATTAATTTTCTCAAAAATTATTAAAATCATTAATTTTATAGGATCTCTTGCTATTATAACAATATTTTTACAAATTCCTAGTACATACCTTATCTATCAGATTATAGGTAATTTAATTTTTATGTTTTCATAAAGTTTCCACATCATCTACTTTCTCATTTACATGCATGACCTTATTAATTTTTCTCTATGTGTATAGGGATGATTCCACTATTTACAATAGACTCATAAGGTAATAATTCTATTCCAATTGTCCTTGTCTAGTTCTTGTATTTCATTTAATTATTTCACTTATTATATACTTATACTAATCCTTGTATATGCTAGTTTTTTGCAGGTGTTTCACTTCTCTCCTTTTACCATTCCTCAATTTTGAACAATCACTCTATCAACCTTTGAGAATGTACTTTTGCTTCTAATTACAGGTTGGTCCATATCATCTACAAAATTCTCTCCACTGAATTCAGGGCTATGTACCTCATTATAATTTATGTAATTATTTATAGAGTACCATGGAATTTGTAAAAGAATTTATGACAGTTTGTAATGATAATTTTTATCATTAATAATACAATTTTTATGCTATGTTTATGAAAATAAACATTCATTGTCATAAATCGTTTGCATATGTATTTTTTTACTTCATTGCATTATTTCTCTTGTACTATCCTCCAGTACTTTATCATGTATTTGATATTTAATTTCCTAGTCAATACAAGAATGAATAACTAGATGTAACCATCTTGTGAATATACAACAGAGTATTTAAATTTAATTGGTATAATCGTAATTCCTGTTAGATTGAGAATTATCTCTTATTGTGCCTATATTTATGTTTAATAATTGGTTACACACTGGTTTAATTCATTATTTCTCTTACCTCTTTTCCACATATATTAATATATAATTTATGTACTTAATAATTAGATTTTTACAACCTAACAACATATTTAAACCCTAGTATTGGGGTTTATACATTATGTTTGTTGGTTTACTAATTTCATTTTTCTATGTAACTATACAGATCTAATTATATCTATTATAGTATGTTCTATTAAATACATCAGACTATATAACTTAAAATTTTACAAAAATTAATGACACAGAAAAAATAATTCCCACAACTCTTTCTATCTGAATTATCATTATTCTAACTTTCATCATAAAAAAAATTTCATAAGACAAAATTAAATTACTTGTGCATACCAAATTTCGTAAGACTATTTTCCACCCAATCTCGAGCTTTCTCTCCACAGGTCCCCTCGAGCAGAGACCAATTCCTCCAAGGTGTAAACAAACTCTTGTGTACCGAGGTATGGCTTATTTAAGCTTGCTTTCCCTTCAACACGTTTTCATAACTACGCCTAGTTAAATCAGGATGTTGTTTTCCTTTTGCCTAGGATTTACGTTTTTTTTCCACAAAAGCACTTTAAAACTAGCGTTTTCCTCTTTCTATTTTTATTTCACCTCTTCTTAGTAACTTTACACTTTATTGAGGTATATTTTATATTTTTATCTCCAATATAATATTTTTAATTTATTTTATTTTCTCCAAGGATTTTTGGAGAATTTTGGGAAAGTCTTCGGATTTAATTCCATCCTCATGGACTTGAAATCTTGGTCTCTAATATACTCTAGTATTTGCACAATAATTAAAATTCCACATTTATAAATTAAAATAATATAATATGTCCATAATTAATGTTTTACTTGAGGTCCACTTAACCTTTAGGATTTTCAACTGTCTAATAAAAGAAGTAAAAATAGGGATATTACAGGTTGAAAGAGATATTGTTGATTTAAACTCAACTATTTTCTTAGAACTTTTGTGACAGGGGGACAGTTGCAGTGTGAATATGATTTTCCAAAGTGTCTAAATAGATATTTCAATTGCATGAGAAGATTCAGAATGGTCATTATATTTCCAAAATAGGTTATAATAGATATTATGAGTTATATTTATTGATTTATGCCCATTTGAAATTAGTTTTTATATGTGGAGCAACATTTATATCAGGTTCCCTTTGGAGAGGTGCCCTCCCACCACACTTTAGTAGGAACCTGCTTCACATTCATCAGTTTTAGCATAGCAACATCTCGATTGGTTTCTTCGGATACATTCCCTCCCACACCAAGCTATGTATGCACATGTTACTTCATTAATAGTCATCATCATGGTTATGGGTCAGCCGCACAAAATCCTTGTCATCGAAATCCATTTGATAGGCCACACACTATAATATCACAGTTGGTCACAAGAATTATAGGGCATGTTTATCATCGAATCTTCCTTTTTCATGGTTATGGTTTATCCACAAACCCACAATTCTTCAAAGTCCATTTGATAGGTCATACACTATCAATATCATAGTTGGTCACAAGCTTGACAAGGTATCTATATCCTCATATCTTCGTTCATCACAGTTATGGGTTAACCACACAAAAACATTATCTTGAGTAGCTCTTCATATTCAACACAAGCGTCTCAGGAGGGAACTTTATGTAATGGGTACCATTGCTTCTTAAGGAGGGAGAACTTTATGTAATGGGTACCATTGCTTCTTAAGGAGGGAGAAAAGATCTGAAAGGAAACTAACATCTACCCATGGTATTAGTTCACCCATGGAATTTATCCACCCATGGAATCTACCCATTGTATTGTAAGTCATATCCATCCATGGTATTCATCCACCCATGGTATTTATCAACCCATGGTATTGTAAGTTACATCTACTCATGGTATTCATTTACCAATAGTATTTACCCACCCATGGAATTTACCCATTGTATTGTAACTAAAAAATGCTATAAGTAACAAGTCACATTTTTTAAAAGGAGAGATTGTCCACCACAATGTAACTTTTATAGTTATTCTATGTTTTAATAAAAAAAATATATTTGTGATTTTTTTTACAGTGTGTTCTCTCCTCTTTTATTTTGGAATTTCAATTTTTTTAATTTTTGGGGCCTCCCACCAAGATCCAGATAATTTTTGGAATATGATATGGGCTCCTCCTTAAATTTATCTTTGGGTTTTAATTTTTTGCATATTTTCCTTTTTATGACTACAATGGTCTTTATATACAACTTTGATTTTCTCAATAATAATATGACATATCCTTGGTTGCTTTGACATGTGTTGTTGGAATTTGGTTCATTTGCAATATTTTCTTTCGGTGTTTGCTTGATGAACATGTGTCTCATTCAATAGTAATAGAAAAACCACGTCTCTTTATGCGGTTTGGATCCGTTATTTAGAGCATATGATTTTCTATTGCATATGAATGTTAGAGTAAAAAGGGTCACTATAGAATCCTTGATTCTATAAAAACCATATCATATTTCAATTTTCATATAATAATTTATTTCTAACACTTCATTCCATATGTTTTATTGAGAAATATATAACACCTAACATCTTAATGTGTCTAGGTTATTGGATGGTTATAATTTTATTGATTATAAACTGTGTGTTAAAATTTGCATTCGATTGCTGTTACGAATGGTTCATTTTCCACATACGCCATACTATGACTTTACCATATATATGAGGCTTGGTTTAATATATTATTGGTTGGATGACTAAATTATGATTATCATCCTATGTTCATGTATATGGAATAAATTATTTCAAAAATTCTGTATTTTCAATTATGAGAAATAATGGTTCTCAGGCTAAGGGTTATTGTTTTGAGATTTGTATCAGGGTTTTGCAGGTGATTTGGAATTCTTGTCAGGGATGTTAGTCCCGATTTGCACTGAATGATTCTAATCTACTTCTCATAGTTTCTTACACCTTGTAGCCATTATGTTCTCTGTATTATCCTCACACTTGTCAATGTTTGAGTTAAATTCCTAGGGTTTCGAAAATGACAACTATTGGTTGTTTCATTCTTTCCCTCATACTTCTTAGATTCCTCTATGATCTAGGGTTTGGTCTCTCAATTTTTGTGTTCATCCTCTAAGTTTCATCTTGATTCTTGACTAAAACCCTCTTGGAATACATCCATGGCACTCCTTACTTGATTGGAAGCCACTGGGTATGTGATGGTAGAAGCATAAAATGAATATGCATATTTGCTCCGCCAGGTTCGCTGGTGGGATTTTCATCAATTTTTTTAGGGTTATATAAAAAGGGTTTCCAAGGCTTGTGACTCTTATTTTTATGGGATGGAAACTCAAGTGGGTGATTGAGGGTTTTTTGTAGACATTGATTTCATTGCGAAGATCTCCCATCTCCTCGTTGAGGAAGAGAAATGGTCAAAAAATGTGAAGTGCATGACATCCAATGGAAGAAACGTCTTCTAGTAAAGACAATGTTTATCATATGAAAGGTATGCCAATTTCCTCTTTGAAATATAGGTGCAATAATTTAGTACTTTTTTGAGTCATTGGGTTACTTTTGAATGGAAATATATTTTATTTTTTATCTATCATACACGGTTGTTAACGACATTTCTTGGCCATAAACTTAATTTTCCTTTCTATTTTTATAAAAACTTAGCTAAAATTTCCCACAAAAACCAATAATGCTACAAGAACTATGAAAGATCTCTCTTTCATCATAGTCTCAAGTAAATTCTTGTTAGATACCAGTTAGAAAATGAAGGGGATGAATGAGATTGTTTCCTAGATCAAAATGGTTTTGATAAACCCCAACTTCCTAAAAACTATGAACCCCCATGTCTTTGTGCACCAAACCCTCCTTTTAGGAAATCCTATTCAATCTGCATCATCGCATCATTCAATAGGAATGAAACCTTCAGACCTACTCCTATCTAATTAACTAGAAGCATGGCCAAGGGTACCATTTTCGATCATATGGAATTAAAACAAGACTTTAGGGATAAAAGATAGGTGAAACCATCTAAGGTATGTATTAAAACCAATCATGTACATACAGAACCTGCACATGAAGAAGAGATTAGTCAAGAAGAACAAAATCCTCAATATAAGGTTAAAATTTAAAAAATTCAAAAGAAAATCTCTCTAGCAAGAAGAAAAAAGAATACAAACACTCCTATAAAGGAAGTGTTGCTTTATTTGGAGGTTATAATAGAGCCTTCATAAAACAAAACAAATCCTCAGGTTGAAGATTATGTAGATCACAATAAATTTGAGCCTGATGTATATTGAAACATCGTGAATAATCCTCAAGGTCCTTTTAATTTCGACCATGCTTTGCTAGACCTATACTAGAATCAATATTTCCTATTTACTGGGCCACACTTTAAGGGTCATATTAATCAATTATTGCAAGAAAATGAAAAAATCAAGGCTTTGTATCGAGCTATGGAAACACATAGGGATCAAAAGTCTTCCAATATTGAAAATAAATCTCAGGCTAAAGATACACATATTATCGTCAAGTAATCAAAGGGAAAAGTAGTTATATATTTTGATTTAGATGACTTCTGTCGTGATAAGAAATAATTTTTTGTTATGTATAATCGATATTTTTGAAGTTTTTGAGGTATGTGTCTATTTATTTTATTTTACTAAATTTAAAATGAATTTCTACAAAATCCTTGATTTTATAGCAACCTTTCATTGTTGTCGATAGAATATTTAACTATGGTTTGTTTGTTGCGATAGATCCTTCATGTTTGTTGAATTTTGGTTTTGGATCTTATGAAGAAGGATATTCTCGATTGGAATGTACCTATTGTGAGATATGCATGGATTCCCTATCAGTCATTTGTATTTTTCTTTTATCTTTTACAATTCGGCTATGAGGCCAAGAAAAAATTTTGAATTATTTTGTAACAGATAGATAAATTATTTTTTGGATACAATGAGGTATGTTGGTCTGTAAAAAATATCTAGATTTTTTATAGTATGGAGAGGAGGGAGGGGGGGGGGGTGGGAGGGCGGGGTGGGGGGTACTTGTAGTATTAGAGAGGGAATGTTTTGTGAGAAAAATGATTCTCTTTAAACTTGATGTGATAGTGTAATATTTTTGAATTAACATGGACAATTTTAGGGGGAAAACTTCGAAAGTGGGATAATTTTCCATGCTTTTTCCAAAAGAAATATTCGCTAATTTCTATTTTTTCCTAGAAATGATTCACCTAAATTTTGTAGTATGAAGCTATTTTACCTTAAAAATAAACATAATTTTATATAGATACTATACAAAATTATTATACATTTGAATATTTTTAGTAAAGTATCATTAAACATTTTATATATGCCATATTATGGGCTGGTGAGTTTTGGAAAGGTTTATAAACTTTAAAATACATTTCCATCCTTAAAATGTTCCCTATGAATTACGCTCTAAATTTTAAGACTTGGTTTTATTCAACCAACTACTTATTGTTCCTTCAATCATTCCATAGTGATTGGTATTTATCATCTTCTTCCTTCAGGGTAATTTTATTTCTCAGAATACAACAAACAATAGCCTACTATTTGGGTGATTTTATTCTATAAACATTTATCAATTTGTATTGCATTTCTTTTTTGTTTCACATTGACTTGATGGCTATAGTTTATATTCGATCAATATCACTATCAAGTGACTTGTGTTCTAAGATCAGTAATTGATCTGGGCATACATCTAGCCTATGTTCCTATGGTTTTATTCCATAAATTTAGAACTTATATAATGTCATCCTTGTCATATGAATTGATAGAATGCTTATTCTATAGTGATTTCTACGTTTACATATTCATTTCAATTGTTTTCTTATTGTTTTAATCCATAAAAAAGTAATTGGATGATTATCCATTTTATGAGATTGTTATAGTAATAATCTATATCTTGACTGAATAATAGGAATTAGAGTGCATTAATTAGCCTCTCTTTCATTGATTATTTCTACTAATCATAAGAATACATACATACTGATATGCATTTATTCAAAAGATAAGGGACTTGCATTTTAGCAGTTTCTCATCTTTTCTTTCGCATTAATGATCAGTTTCTAGTTTTAGCTTTAATTTATAATTTCACAAATAAACTAAAAATAAGAATTATATTCTAACTGTCTCTATAGATAATTATATTTCAATTCTTTTCATACCAATGATGTTATGTTCCAGTATTTACTTTGATGTATCATAATTCTGTTTGTACATATTTTAATGTATTCTTTCGCTAATGATTATTTGATTTATTTATAGCATTCATGTAACTCATTTTTTTCATGTATAATTATTAATTTATGTTTACTATACTTTTAGTATTTATTAATCTGTAAATGTATTTTATTATTTAAATTGTAGTTTTAGGTACATCTAACAACTACACTTATTACTTTTGTTCTTCTTTGCAAGAGGAGGAATCAAAAGGCTAATAGAGCCTTAAAAACTGTAGAGAATTACCAAAAAAAACAACTGGGTCTATCGAAGAGCTTTGGAATGGGTCGTTTCTCCCTTACTGACTAGGGTTTAATAAAAATATGCCAAGAAAAGGTCATTATGGAAGCCCTAGTATTGGCAATTAAAAAAATTTCAAAATAATTCTTGGTGTTTCCTTTTGCATCTAAGAACATAATAGCTAGAATCCTCTTACAAAAGAATTAATAAGGGTATTGTTGGAAATACTGAGAGGGGGGTGAATCAATATTTCTTTTTAATTTTTGATTATTTATAGTTAGATTATTCACAATTAAAGACATAGAGATATATATAATAATGATATTAAGAATTAAAGAGAAATTCAATCCCTTTTTAATAATAGTATATAATAGATGAGAGAAGGGCACCAATCCTTTTAATGAAACAGGCACCAACCTGTTTGCCAAACACAAACTTGGACTTTGATGAGGCTCTTGCCTCTAGGGATTTGACCCTATCTTCTCAAGGCACCAACCTTGTGTTTAGGGGCACCTACCCCAAGGACACCAATCCCTCAGTCTTCTTTTTAATAGAAAATGTGTGTTGTGCTTACTTGAATGTCATCAACAAGATTTTTCACTATTATTTCTTCACTGTACTCTATAGGTCTGGTATTCCACAGTTCTGAGGCTAGTGATTATGAGTTTCATATCTCCATAAATCTGTCCTCCACAAGAAGGTGCACTAGATACGAACTTGAAACTTTCCAAATTGTTGTAGTTCCAAGCTTGAAAGGGATTTTTGCAATTCTATCCAAGCCAATTCAGGTGACTGTCTGACCTCCCATAGATCTACAACAGATCTGACCTGCCATAGAGATTATCACAGGTCCAAATATTTTGAGCACAAGACTGATGTATTGTAATGTGGTCTATGGTCCACAAACACAGATCCGAGCTCCACAAACACACGTCTAAGTGTCCAATAAGTGATTGTTTAATACACTGAGCCTAAACACTTGTTTTGTAGGTCTTGTCCATTATTCCGAAGTTTTATATGTCTATAGGGAGCTGTTTGAGATCCGCACTTCAATACTATTCTCCAACAGTCTGAGATTAGAATTCCCTCCACGGGTGGCAGTACGAAGTCTGCTTTCCAAGCTTGAGAAGGATAACCCAATCAATGAAATATTCCTTGGCCTCCTTGGTTCACGAGATGTGAACACCTTTCTATCTTCCTGTGATGATCTTCACTAAATTACTGACTCTAAAATGGATAAATGAAAAAAATTATATATAGTATTTTTTCCCTATAAAGAGACACATCCATTGGAAGAAGCGTCGACATTATATGACTGCATAGGTCATCTTGACTGTAAATATATATATTTTTTATCTTAAAAATTTAATTTCTCACAAACTAATGGGAGTTTCAGGGAAAGTAAGAGCTTGTTGGAAAGAGGAAAAAACCTCTTTAATATGGTCTAGGATTCATTGTGAAAGGATGCCTCCAAAGTGTCTAAAATTATTTTCTTTGTGACTGTTCATAAAATTTTAGTGCAGAAGGTGACTAGTACACTAAGAGATCATTAGAGCTTCTTCATCATGGTGTGTCTTCCATGTCATCATATGTCATAGTGCAGCATCTATCAATATTCCATTAAGAGAGCTGATCAAGAGAGCTTATATTCCATCAATGATAATTATTGACCAAAAATCTCCCCCTTTGTCATTGATGGAAATATTATAGAATTCTCTCCCCCTTTGACATCAATGGAAAATGGGGTGCCCAAGTACTCCCCCTAACATACTGTACCCCTGACATGCTGCTTGATTTAATGTGATGAAAGAAAAATGACCCCCATCTTTTGGCGAAGATACTCAAATGCTTCTCGTGGAAGGGGTTTTGTAAAGATATCCGCAATTTATTGACGTATTCCAACCTGATATTTTGTTTAGCAACTTGTTCATGGAGAAAGTGGTATTTGATTGGAATATGTTTGGTTCTTGAGTGCATCACTGGATTATTTGAAAGACTGATGGCACTACTATTGTCACAAAAAATAGTAACTGGTTTCTTAATTTCTATGTTGACATCCTTCAAGGCTTCGTTCATCCATAGAATTTGTGTACAAAAATTAGCAGCAGTTATATACTTAGCTTCAGCTGTAGAAAGGGATATAGATGATTGGTTTTTGCTAAGCCAAGATACAAGACAATCTCCCATAAAGAATTCGTTTCCACTCGTACTTTTTCGATCGTCCACACTTCTGGCCCAATCAGCACTAGAATAAGCTGTCACAATAAGAGTTGAACTCTTAGGATACCAAAGACCGAAATTAGTCGTTCCTTTTAGATATCTAAGAATTATTTTCACAACTTCTAGATGAGATTGTTTAGGACTTGACTGAAATCTCGCTACCATTCCTACTGCTTGCAAAATATCTGGTCTTGTAGCAGTTAAGTATAGGAGAGCTCCAATTATTGACCTGTAAAGAGTTGCATATATTTGGGGGGTATCATCATCTTTTCTTAATTTACAATCTGTGGTGATTGGTGTGCTCATAGGTGTGCAATCTTCCATCCCATATCTTTTAAGCATGTCTTTAATATATTTTTCTTGAGATAAAAACATGCCTGCAGAGGTTTGAGATATTTGTAGCCCAAGAAAGTAAGACAGCTCACCAATCATGGACATATCGAATTTTTTGGACATATTTAGAGAAAATTCATGGCTCATTTCTTCAGCATTTGTAGAAAATATTAGATCATTGATGTAAACCAGAGTGATCAGAAGTTTCTCCTTGTCCATCTTCATGTAGAGATTGCTACCAGCAACTCCCTTTTTGAAACCTTCTTGTTGCAGATAGTGATCCAACTTTGCATACCATGCTCTAGGGGCTTGTTTTAATCCATACAAGGCCTTTTTTAGTTTGCATACAAGCTCTTTTCCTTCAACAAGATCAAATCCTTCTGGTTGCTCCATGTAAACTTCCTCCTTGAGATCTCCATTCATGAATGATGATTTTACATCCATTTCATAAACCTTGAATCCTTTTGAGCAAGTAAATGCTAGAAATATTCTTATGGCTTCCATTCGAGATACTGGTGCAAAGTTTTCTTAGAAGTAAATTCCTTCGATTTGTATCCTTTACAGACAAGTCTGGCTTTATTTCTGATGATTTTTCCATCTTCATTCATCTTGTTTTTGAATACCCATTTTGTTCCAATTATTTTTTTATCTTTTGGCCGAGGTACCAGTTCCCAAGTCTCATTTTTTTCAATTTGAGACATTTATTCTTCCATGGCCTTTATCCAATGAGGATATTTTCTTTCTTGAGAAAAAATTTCAAGTTCTATTAAAGATAATAGAGCCACATCATCTTTTTTACAAGTGCTTATCATCCTTCTTCGAGTTTGGATTCCTTCCTCTATATTTCCTAAGATCTATTCTTCTGGATGATATCTTTGAACAAACTTGACCTTGGACGTAGTTTTTGAAGATTCATTTTGAGGTTCTCTTTGAGGTTCTTCATTCTCCTCTTCTTTTTCAGGTTCTTCTTCTTCACATTTTTCAAAGAAAGGCTCAACTTCATGATCTTCATTTCCTTTTTCTCGAAGGCCTTCATCAATATTTACATCAATGCTTTCCACTATTCTTCGTAGATGATAGTTGTAACATTTGTAATCTTTTCTCCTAGTGGAGTATCGAAGAAATATTCCTGCGTCGACTATTGAATCAAATTTACCTGGTGAGTCATCATTTATTTTTATGAAACATTTGCGTCCAAAAACCTTGAAATATTTTACTGAAGCAGGTCTCCTTTTCCATAATTCATAAGGAGCCTTTTCATTATTTTGTCTTATTTGAGTTCGATTTAAGGTGTAAACTGCAGTGCCAACTGCTTCTCTCCAAAATTTTGGTTGCAAATCGACTGCTAGTAGCATTGTCCTTGTCATTTCTTGAATGGTTTTGTTCCTTCATTCAACTACTCCATTTTTCTTTGGTGTCATAGCAGTAGAGAGTTCTCTTTTGATTCCATGCTCTTTAAAAAATTTATCAAACTATTTTGAGGTGAATTCTCCTCCTCTATCTGTTCTAAGAAATTTAATCTTAGAATATTTCTCATTCTCAATGAGAGCCTTAAGAATTTTAAGACACTCAAATGCTTCGGATTTATATTTTATGAAATATATCCACATAATTCTATTATATTCATCAAAAAATATAGAAAATTACCTTTCACCGTGAAGAGCTAGACTTCTAGTTGGCCCACACAAATCTGCATGAATAATTTCCAAAATTTTTGTTGTTGAGAACTCCTTAGTTTTGTGGCTAGTTTTGGTTTTCTTTCCATGTTGGCATGGGCCACAAACAACTTGATTTGGTTTGCACATTTTTGGAATATCCCTTACGGCATTAATTTTGCTGATTTTGACTAGGTTATCAAAACTTGTATGCCCCAATCGCTTGTGCCATAACACAATTTCATCTGTTTGACTTAAGTAACATTTCTCTTCTTGGATTCTACTAAAAATGTAAACATTATCTAGTGTTCTTACTCCTTTCGCCACAAGCTCTCCTGAGGACGAGTCTCTTATTTCACAATTTTCTTGTACTAAAGACAACATTATGTCCTTGGTCACAAATTTGGTTGACACTTAAGAGATTGTGTTTGAGCCCTTCTACCAGTAAGGTATTTTAAGCCTTTCCTAGTCCATTAACAAGGGTAGTAGTCCCTTTTCCAGCGATTTTAGCAAATCCACTTCCAAAGGATACATTTCCATTTTTCTTGTTCAATGAGATAAACTTCTTTTGGTCACCTGTCATATGTCTCGAGCATCCCCTATCCATGAACCAATGAATTTCTTCACTATGAGCACATAGAGCTAGGCCACATTTATCAGTTTTGAGATTTACGTTTTTAGCTTTTTCCCTTTTGAGAGGGAAATTTTGTTCATTATGATCATAATCATCACATAATGAGCGAGACAGATTAAAATTAGCCAAAGGATCAAAGGAATTGTAAGTTTTGTTTTGTTCTTGCTCTTTCGGCCCACGTAATTGGTTTGGTTGATTATTCAATCTTGGTGCTTCATTCTTATGAGCCTTGCAATGCTTAGCTTGATTCCCAAAGTTTTTACAATTGTAACAATGCCAAATAAAAATATTTTGATACCTGTTGTAGTATACATAGCTTGAATCAACATCCTTCCTTGAAGTTGCTCTTTCAAATATTGGTTTTGAGATGTGACATTTTTTCTGAGATGATTTTTCTTCTTTTGGATGGCAAGAGAGTACATCAACATAACTTCTGGAATTATTCTTCGTACTCGATGATTCTCCTTTGAAACCAATTCAAGACTTGTCATGTTGAGGTATTTGACTGCTAAGAATGTTGTCAAGAGCTAGAGAGCTTTGCCAACTCCTTTTGATTCGCTCGAATTCATTTCTTAGGGACACTATTTTAGCTTCACGTTTTTCACAAATATCATCCTTCTCTTTTAACTTTATGTTCAAGAAGTCTTCATTTCTTTTTGCTTCCTCTCTTTCTATTTTGAGAGAAATTATCTTCTTTTGTAGGTTCTCATTTTCTTCAATGGAACGAATTAGAAAACTATCCATGTTTCTTTCATCTTCTATTTCTGAGTCATCATCATTTGTAAATTCCATGAATAGTGTTTCTTTGCTTCCAACATAATTAATTTCCTCATCTGATTCATCATCGCTTTCTTTGTACTGATGTACATTTCTAGTTTATTTCCTCTTTATGAGTACGAATTCATCTTCATTAGTCTCATCTTGTTTAGAGAAGAAATTCTTCTTATTAAACTCTTCCTTCTTGTAAATCATTATTTTAGAGTCCTTTTCATCATCACTATCATGTTTATGAGATCATTTTGCAGCGTAATGACCTATTCTTCCACAATTGAAACAAATAAGAGGGTACTTACCTTTTAGCTTAGATCGCCTTTCTAGTCTTCATAAAAATTGAGCTAACTTGTTTTCAGTATCTGATTCATCGTTGTTGTTATTCCATCCTTTTACTTCTTTTATATATTTTGAGGCTTTGAAAGGTACTTCTTTGAAATTTGGTATCCCTTTCCTCATGTCATAGGAAATAAGAATTCCATGAAGTTCATCCATCTTGAGAGTATCTAGGTCCTTCATTTCTTCTATGGAACTTAGTTTGGAGTCGAATCTGTCAAGAAGTGATCTCAGGATTTTTTGAACTATGGTGCTTTCTTCAATATTTTCCCCTGGTCCTTTAAGAGAGTTAACCACTTCAGCTACTCTGAGGAAGTATGTGCAATATCTTCTTCATCATCCATTTTCAGACTCTCGAATTTTCTTCTATAGGTTTGAAGCTTTGCCTTCTTAACTTTGTAGTCCCCATCATATAGCCAAACAAATTTATCCCATACTTCTTTGGCTAAGTCACAGTTCATGAATTTTGTAAATTTAGAATTGGTGATTCCACTAGTGATGGAATTTAAAGCTTTTGCATTATAAATATAGGTTTTTTTTCACCAGGATCAGTTGGAAGACCGGTGGGAGTTTTGTATCCGTCCAAAACAGAGTGCCATACTTGAGGGCTAAGAGACATTAGATAGTAGGACATCCTCTTTTTCCAGAAACTAAAATTTGTTCCATCAAAAATAGGGAGTTTCCCTGTTGCTTCCATGTTCTTCATTGTGCCTAAGAATACTTCTCCCAGCTATTAGGCTGATAATGAAGAAGCTGGCTTTGATACCAATTGTTGGAAATACTGAGAGGGGGGTGAATCAGTATTTTTTTTCAATTTTTAATTATTGCCAGTTAGATTCTTCACAATTAAAGACAGAGAGATATATATAATAATGATATTAAGAATTAAAGAGAACTTCAATCCCTTTTTAATAATAATATACAATAGATGAGAGAAGGGCACCAACCCTTTTAATGAAACAGGCACCAACCTGTTTTCCAAGCACCAACTTGGACTTTGATGAGGCTCCTACCTCTAGGGCTTTGACCCTATCTTCTCAAGGCACCAACCTTGTGTTTAGGGGCACCTACCCCATGGAAACCAATCCCTCAGTCTTCATTTTAATAGAAAATGTTTGATGTGCTTACTTGACTGTCATCAACAAGATTCTTCACTATTATTTCTTCACTGTACTCCACATGTTTGGTATTCCACAGTTCTGAGGGTAGTGATTCCAAGTTTTATATCTCCAAAAATCTGTCCTCCATAGGTGGGTGCACTAGATCCAAACTTGAATCTTCCCAAATTGTTGTAGTTCTGAGCTTGAAAGGGATTTTTGCAAGTCTATCCAAGCCAATTTAGGTGACTGTCCAACCTCTCATATATTTACAACAGATTTGACTCGCCACAGAGATTATCACAGGTTCGAATATTTTGAGCACAAGACTGAGGTACTGTAGTGTGGTCTGAGCTTCACAAACACATATCCTAGCTCCACAAACACAGGTCTAAGTGTCCAATAAGTGACTGTTTAATACACCGAGCCTAGAAACTTGTTTTGCAGGCCTTCTCCATTATTCTGAAGTTTTATATGTCTACAGGGAGCTGTATGAGATCCACACTTCAAGACTATTCTCCAACAGTCCAAAGTCAGAATTCCTTCCACAGGTGGCAGTCTGAAGTCTGTTGTCTGAGCTTGATAAGGATAGCCCAATAAATAAAATATTCATTGGCCTCCTTGGTTCAGGAGATGTGAACACCTTTCTTTCTTCCTGTGATGATCTTCACTAAATTGCTGACTCTGAAATGGATGAACGCAGAAAAATATGTATAGTGGTTTTTCGCTATGAAGAAACACATCCATTGGAAGAAGGGCTGAAATTATTTGACTACATAGGTTGGCTTGACTATAAATATATATATTTTTTATCCTAAAAATTCAATTTCTCACAAACTAATGGGAGTTTCGGGGCAAGTAAGAACTTGTTGGAAAGAGGGAAAAATCCTCTTTAATATGGTCTAGGATTCATTGTGAAAGGATGCCTCTAAGGTGTCTAAATTTAATTTTCTTTTTGACTATTCATAAAATTTTAATGCAGAAGGTGATTGGGATAGTAAGAGATCATTAGAGCTTCTTCATCATGGTGTGTCTTCCATGTCATCATATGTCATAGTGCAACATCTATCAATCTTCCATTAAGAGAGCTCATCAAGAGAGATTATATTCCATCAATGACAATTATTGACCAACAAGTATGAGTATCCCATATAATTTTTTAGCCATGAATTGTGAGATGCAAAGATGAAATATATCATTCTAGAGAAATAGGCATATGCCATGGTGAAATTCTTTAAGGATTTTAGAGAATATGTGCTACATTCAAAAGTGGTAGAATATATGCCATGAATAGTTATAAAAGAAAATATCACAGAACCTGATAGTAATGGTAGGCAAGGGAAATGGCTATCCAAGCTCCAGGAGTATGATATGGAGATTAAACCTACAAATCTGGTGAAATTTAAAGCGTTTAATAAGATTCTTACTAATTCAAATAATACAAAACTTTAAATGTGGAATAATGAAGTTATTTGAAACATTTGCAGAGACAATAATCGATAAGAACCTCCTTCTTTGAGCTAAGAGAATCCACAATAACCTCCTAATCTTGGAGGAAAGAATCCAAAATAACATCTCGTTCCATTAGGAAGGAATCTATAGGAACCCTTCCCACCAGAACGAAGGAATTCGTAAGAACCCTTCCAAGTTCCAAAATTTTGTTTTGTATGAATACATACTCTTATTCTTGTAGAATTCACAATTTCCTCTCAAGCCACCAAAAGAAAAATGAAAATTATTGAAATTGAGAGAAATCAAGTATTGAATTTTGGATGGAGGCTTATATTGGAAGGACCCCGTAAGCATCCTACTTACTTGTGCCATTGAATATAAAAAAATAAAAATTATCTTAGAATTTTATTGGGGGGTATGTGGAAGTAATCAAGCATGGAAGGTCATAACATACAATATTTTAAGAGTTGGCTATTACTAGCCTTCTCTTTTAAAGGATACAATTTTTATTTTCAAAGATTTTCTAGAATGTAATATGTTTACATGCATGAAGAAGAAGAAATATTTACCATTTAATGCTATGGAGGTTCAAGCTCCATTTTAGTAGTGGGGGTTATACTTTATTGGAAATATACACGCTAACTTAAGTGGTCAACATAGGTACATTCTTACCACCACTGATTATTTCACTAAATGGGTGGTAGTTATTCCAACTGAGAAGGCAGACGAGAAATCCATTATCACAGTCCTCGAGGATTACATTATTTTGAGATTTGGGTGCCTTAGGAGGTTACTCATATATAATTCTCATGATTTCAAATCATCCAATATGATGTATTTCTGCTAAGACTACAACATATAATTGGTGCATTCCACATGATACTATCCTCAGGGAAATGGACTGGCAGAATCCTCAAATAAAAATATGATAAGGAGCATCGAAAGGATGCTAGAAAAAAATAAGAGGAGTTGGGATTCCAATTTCAAATACACACTTGGTAGATATAATTATCACTAAGAGAGATATTGGAACGTCTGCTTATCAACTGGTATATGGTACATATGCTATTTTTCCCATAAATTTCTCCTTATGAGTAACAAATATGTTACAGGAAAAGGAACTAGATACCATCCCAACGCAAAAATGGATCTATCAACTGATAGAAGATTAGAAACAAAGAAAAAAATATCTAAGTATAACTAAATCTTATCAACAGAAAATGAAAGCTATTTCAAATAAGAGAGAAAGCGAGAAAAATTTGCAAATGACAGATTTATTGTGTAATGGGACTCAATATGAGCCAAAAAAGGAAGGCATGGGATATTTGATGACATTTTTATTTTCCATTTTGATTACAAGAGTTCCTGGACAAGAAAACTTATCATCTTGAGATTCTTGATGGAGATTTCCTTTTGAATCTTGTCAGTGGAAGGTTCTTGAAGAAATTATCCACTTAAGTACTTATTGGTAACATAATAATAGTAATGATAGTAATGATAATAATAATAATAAATATAATAATATTATTATTATTAATAGTAATAATAATAATAATAAATACAATAATAATATTATTATTAATAGTAATAATAATAATAATAATAATAATCATGATGATGATGATGATGATGATGATGATGATGATGATGATGATGATGGTAATCATAATAATAAAAAGGGAAAGGAAAAATAAAAGAAAAGGAGAAAAACAAAAGACTTTGCTTTCAAGAATTTTCTTGCGAATATTGTAAATTTTCAGTTTTGAATTAAAGTTACAAGGAAAGGAAGGAAGCCAGTTCAAATAAGATTCCATAACCGATCAAAGGCACTAGAACTATGAGTTTTCAATAGACCACAAGGTCCCATTTTCCCACATGGATCTAATGTTAGCACCAATATCCCCATTCCTAAAATATTCCTTGAGCCTCCACTTTCTAAATTCACCAAAGGACCAACTTCTGTCAAAGGCCCATGAGAAAAAATTATGGTAAAATTTAGGAAATATGGTAAAATTTCTTCCTGGAGAGTGCCATTGGCACCATTGGCAATGTTTGTCATCACGACACAAAAGTGGAGGCAAATGGAAATCATAGGCATCGGAGCACCAGTGCAGGGAAGGTGCACGTCATTGAGATCTGACGATATACACACTAAACTATCCAACGTATTTGGGCACTTTTCACCACATACAAGCTGAAAGGTTAGCCTACTAGAGTGGTGTGGAGAGGGCTACGTGGCACCCTCTCATTCCTCCTACATTTTCCAAAAAATTTTCATGGCCGATTGGGGAGGTGTTTGAAGGTTTCCACATGACCCTCCACATCACTTCCCACATCGGTTTTTCCATACCATGAATTCATACAATACCAAGTAAATCCGTCTTCCATTTACACCTCCTGCCAAGGACACCGATTTTACATGCAACTCTTCTATGTCCACACTTGACGTGGGGCATGGCCCACATCATGCTAAGGAAAAACTAAAATTTTCAGTCCAATGCGGTATTTTTGAGTGTTAAGGAATTTTATTTTATGTAAAAAAGGTAAAAATTCCTTTTTATTAGTCATTGTATACAACTAATCTTTCGACATCAGTATGTAGTGAAATAGCTAACTTACTTAGTCTCACAATATATAAGCCTCAATTCATGCATTTAAACCATAATTTTACCTCCATCCTTTCAATTTCTCCTAGCAAAGCCATTGATCATGCTAATACAGGAGAATTTTAAACCCTAGAGAAAACCCTTGCTCTTTTTCACAAAAGAGCACACACCATGGTCGAAAATCCTTATTTGTAGCAAGTAAATTCATCCTTTCTCATCTAAATAGACTTCGAAATATTTTAAAAACCTGAATTTGCCTCTAAATTTACTAATTCCAAGCTTAATTTTATAAAATTCCCTAAATTTTACATTTCCATGTGTCAATTAGTTTCACTATCCATAACCTTTTAAGGATTCTCCCTCCACCTCACTAGCGAGTTCCCTTTGGCCATGTAGAACTCATTTATTGGTTGTATATCCCATTTGAGATTCTCATATTTTTCCTTTCTTACTCCTTACTCAGTTATCCACTTTCCACCAAGTACTATTTCCATAATGGCTACCTCATTTTCAAAAAGATTTTCTAATAGCCAAATGAAGGAGAAAACCGAAGAACTTGATTTTTATGTTGGTGATGCAAATATATGAGACCCTTTGATAACCACTTACGACACGAGGAAAATTATTCAGGTGGTTCAAAGTATGTGTGATGTGATCGAATAACACAATAAACTATTTGCACCAAAATTCATCTTAGTAGTGGTCCCACAATTATATCATTTTTCGGAGATGATATCCTACCGTGTAAGCCAAAATTTTCCATATCAAAGATTCATTGTCTACCTCATGGAGACAAGATAATAATAAAAGTGATACCAAATGCCATTATAGACATGTTATCTTTGCTAGACATAATAGGTTTACAAAAGCTAAAGAGTGTAATATTTCTAAATTAGCATAAAGCTAATTGGAATATTAATTTTTCTCATAACATGTAGTTAGATGAATAAATGGGTAGGAAGGCCCATACATATTTTAAGTAGGCATAAAATCCCTCTTAATGTGAAAAACGATCATATTCATAGCTGGATAAAGAACCCTCATGTGTGAACAGGGGTTAATGCATGTGGAAAAGTTCAAGTTTGACCAAGTCAAAAACGATGGTATGGGAGGATTGGATCATCAATAGAGACAACACATTGTGAATTAGAGGAAGATTCCAAGATGATGGAAACCCTAATGAGAGGGACCCAGGGTGAGAAGGCTCAAAATTTTATATAAGGATGGCAAGGCAACCATAGTGGGGCATGTTATGGATTATTGATTTTATGGTCTGCATGACTATTTTTCATTCTTTAGCTGTTTAGTTGAGATTGTTGTGATGTTTAGCACCGGGTGTTCCCAAGTGGGAATCCCATCTCGTTTATTGAGAGGCCTCTTGGGGGATAATTTCAATTAATTTCCACCATTAGGCTTAAGTCCGAGCTTCAATATTTAGCTACAACATAGTTTCTGCAGAGTATTGTGTTGTGTTGCAGGGTGTTGCAGTGGAGGGTTGAGGAACCCAATTCTAGAGTTATTTTTTCATAGGAGGAAGGATTCCTCCTATTGGGAGATCATATAGGAATATTCTTGAGCATATTTCACATCTTCGCACTAGGCCAACATATTCCCCATCATCTACAGTGAAATATATCTCTTTGACTGCGTTATTTCAGTGAGCATTTGCAGTGGGGGGTTTCAGTGCTTGATTTGGAGGTTGAGATCTTTAGTGATAGGATCAGCCTTACACTTGAAGGATCTATTGGAGGAGATATATTCATTATGTATTATATACAACCATATTCATCTATTTATTTAGTAGCAGCTACTATTCAGTCTTATGGCTGCATTCCGACATTTTGATATTTTTGTATATCTCAGGAAATCCTTCCCAGGTTATCTTGGAATTATGTAAAAGAGACTAGATCTCAGTTTTTCAGGTACCTTGAGTAATATATTAGCATATCCATTTGTCTCTCTATTTCTGTAGTATAAATTCTCATTAAAACTGCGTTGTTACTTGCTTCATAATTTCTATGCTGCAGTAGTCATGGGGTTGTAGTGTTTTTGGGTTGTTTTGGGCTTGGGAGGCTTGTTTAACTAAGAAAAAAAGATTTTTTTCAGTTCTCCTTGCATATTTAGTTATTATTACATATGAAATAAAGGATCCATGGGCTGTTATTGATTGTTATAACATAATTTAGTGAAAAATGTGTTTTTGGTGCCTATTTTGCTGATTTTTCCATTTGGGAATATTACAGTGGTATCAGAGCATAATCTTGGCTCAGCCTGTGAGTTTCAATCCAATATTCTATAAGAAGAAGAAGAGCATAAAAAGAGGTCTAAAATTATGGAAGGAGTGAGCTTTGTCTCATCATTTTTTAGATCTATGAAGAACCTCTCCAAGGAGGTCAAACAAATGAAAGAGGAGAGAAACAATGAAACATTTAAAGGGTTTAAAGAAGAGGATGGTCCATGTAATTCCTATCATCAAAAGGAAGAACCGGTGTTTCATATAACCCCAAGGCAATATACTATGCCCTTCTCTTTTGAGGGAGAAGACAAGAATCATGGAGATGGAGGGCACTTGGAGCATGAAATTCTAAGTGAATACCTGGAAGAATATAAGTCTCAACCTATAGCTTTCAAGGAGACTCTAACTCTCCCACATTTCATTCAGCTAGAAGAAGAAAGGAGACTTTGCAGCAATAGGAAAATAAACGGCAATAGATTTCTATTGTCTACCTTTGATGGGTCATCCACATGTACAACAAGGGCTTGGGGAATGAAGTTACAAGCATTCTTCCTACTACATCCAGTGGTAGAAAGAGAAGATGTTGATATTGTAGTGCTGCATCTTGAGGGTGAAGCAAAAATTTGGTGGTTTAATCATCTAAGTCATGCAAGAGTGATTGCATTTGTAGATTTTACTCAAATATTGATCAAGAAATTTAACAAGAAGAAATCAGAGGAGAAGAGGCCTTCACCACCACTTACTGTAGGAGAAGTCACATCAGGAGAGAGGACACTTGCATCTTTTAAAAGTGATCTTGATCTCTTGCCATTTAGAGCCCAACATACTATTCTAGAGATGCATGAGGAGGAGGATATTTGTACCAGCACTAATAGAGCCATAAAAGAGCAGCCATCATCATCAGTAGTTGGGAAGGTCATCACACCAGAGGAAGGAACCCTTGTAGTAGTACAAGATGTTCCCAAGCTTTACCAATGTATGCATATGTTTCCACTTTCTATTATTTTAGCACATATTATGGAGGGTTTTTGGAATATTCCATTGCATGACCAAGGGTCAAAGCATATTTTTTATTTGGAGCAGCAAACTATCACTGTGTTGAGCAGCCCTGAGTTGCTCAAGGAGGGGATAAAAATCATCCTAGTTATTCATTATTGAGATACACACAACTCCTGGGGTTGGAGTGTGGATTCCTCAGGGATAGGATGATCATTTTCCTAAACAATTCAATGCATAACTATATGTTTAACATTAAGCATTAGCATGAGAGAGAAAATGTACCATTATGGATATCAGCAATGCTGTCATTGAGCAATAGTGATGATTTTGGGGCCCAAGTATTATTGGAGAATTATGATGAACAATTTAATTTTATGATATTGGATGGGTAGGTTATTGATGAGAGGTGTCTTATCTTTCATTGTTGTGATAGATCTTTCTTAATGAAAATTTCATAGCTCAATGAGAAGCCTTTGCCTTCAACATACTTGGATCCCTATGGATTCAACATGGTCATTGATGAGTGGTCTTCACTTGGGGATCTCCGAGAAATTTCATTTCAACATGCTATGAAATGCAAAGGTAGAAATCTGATATGGGAGAATGGTGTTCTCTATTGGAGGAGTACCAAGATGGAGCATGGTAGGAGACACCCACATGTGGCTGAAACAACGTGGATGGTAAGCAAGAGGTTGGTGATTCACCTACATATATATGACACAGGGCAGCATGAGGCATGGCTACGTTGGCTACTCTTGAGGGAGTTTGGCCATCATGTGACATATGCTTCTTCTAAGGGTATGTTGGTCGGTGTAACTTTGCATGGAAATTGCATCATATGGGAGCAAGGAGTTTGGGTGCATTGTGTTGATATGAAATTCTTCATGTCAATCATCATATCTTCACCTAATGATTTGTATGATGGAAGTGTGAGGGAGAAGAAAGAGTTATTGTTTATTTGGCTACCCTTGGGAGAGTATGGGAGAAATTTCTCCCATACTTTGCATGATATTTTAGGAGAAAGGGATGGCACAATCAAAGTGCAAAGAGTCTACCCTTCAACATTGGAGGATCAAGAGGTACTTCCACATAGGAAGGAGACTTCCACACATAGCAACATGATGGTGGATGAATTTGGCATATGGCATGCCAAAAAATGGATTCATGGAGTGGCAAGAGCTTTATCACTAAGTCCAACAACGATGTTACTTGGGAGTATGCATTTATTGATGGAGGGTTCCAAGGGGAGTATGCATCCCTTAATTTTTCGTATCGTTATGAGGAGATTCTCTTGAGAGGGCTCATCTATGGACCTCATTTTCAGCTTACTCACTATGCATGGTAAGAAATGTATTTCTATACTTATTTATCATTTCATAAATTATTTGCATCTTCTCACCATCTATGTACATTGAATTTCTCCACAAGAGAGAAAGATTATCTTTGGGTTCCATGGTTATTCTAGGACCAAAATTTGTGATGGAAATAAATTTCCTTTACATGACCTTGGGCAAGTATGGTGCTATTATTATTATTCTCAGCTGATATATATTCCATTTACCACCTCATAGTAGATGAGCACACATGCACATCTAACAACTTGTTGGGAGACAACTTGCCACATGATGTTCTAAAACAACAATTGGTAAAACTGTGTTATATCCATTGGAGAAACCATTGGTATCATCCAAAAATGCACATAACCTTCAGTATTTTTCTTATTTGGATATGATATGGTGATGATGTACCATTCACTTTGTATGGGATGGTTTGGGCCAGTATGATTTATGATTATAGAGAGAGGATATTTGAATATCCAGTATTCTTCTTGCCTCTTGAGGGCAACATTATTGCAACCCAAAATCAACAGCTACTCTACACTTATCATAAGTGGAGAGAGAGACAACGTGGGGTAGGCCATTTTGTCTACCATGTTCAATTATGCATCCCACCTACATTGCAGGGGCCAAAGGTGGAGGAGATTTTTCATGTGTTACCATTTTGGAGGGTGGCTCATTTTGTATGGATTATAGCTTGGGGATGGGAGAATCACATGGGAATGATAGTTCCTAATATATCTCAGATTCCATGCCTCAAGAAGTCCTCTATTCAACCCATTTTTTCCTCCATGGTTGTTTTACTTATACATGATGATAGTTATTTGGGGTGGTCACCAAAAGATAACTTGCATACTTGGGAGGGGCAATTTGGAGATTTGTTGACGAGACAACATCTTGTTCCTTGGAGGAGTTTATCATAGGAGGATGCTAAAGGAGGAGGATAGGATAGGATGCTAAAGGAGGAGGATAGGAGTTTATCATAGGAGGATACTAAAGGAGGATAGGATAGGATGCTAAAGGAGGAGGATAGGAGGAGGACAAGCAACATTTGGGAGGGGAGGACTGTAATATTCCTAAATTAGCATAAAGCTAATTGGAATATTACTTTTTCTCATAACATGTAGTTAGCTGAATAAATGGGTAGGGGGGGCATATCTTTTAAGTAGGAATAAAATCCCTCTTAATGTGAAAAGGGATCATATTCATAGCTAGATAAAGCACCCTCATGTGTGAACAGGGGCTAATACATGTGGACAAGATCAATTTTGACCAAGTCAACAATGTTGGTATGGTAGGAGTGGATCATCAATAGAGATAATGCAATGTGAATGGGAGCAAGATTCTAGGATGATGGAAACCCTAATGAGAGGGACCCAAGGTGAGAAGGCTCACATTTTTTTATAAGGAGCTCAAGGCAGCCATAGTGGGGCATGTTATGGATTATTGATTTTATGGGCTTCATGATTATTTTTCATTTTTCAGTTGTTTAATTGAGATTGTTGTGTTGTTTAGCACTAGCTGCTCCCGAGCGGGAATCCAATATCCTTTCTCGAGAGGCCTATTAGGGGCGAATTACACTTCATTTCCACCATCAGGCTTAAGTCCAAGTTTCAGTCTTTAGCTACAGTGCAGTTTCTGCAGAGTATTGCAATGGAGGTTTAAGGAACCCACTTCCGGAGTTAGTTTTTCATAGGAGGAAGGATTCATCCTTTTGGGAGATAAACCATGAAGATTCTTGAGCATATTTCACATATTGGAACTAGGCCAACATATTCCCCATCATCTACAATGTAGTATCCCTCTTTGAATATGTTATTTCAGTGATAATTTGCATTGGGGGTTTTTAGTGCCTAATTTGGAGGGTGAGATCTTTAGTGATAGGATAAGCCTTACACTTGAAGGATCTATTGGAGGATATATATTTATTATGTATTATCTACAACCATATTCATCCAGCTATTTAGTAGCAGCTACTATTCAGACCTAGGGCTGCATTCCGACATTTTGATATTTTTGTATATCTCAGGAAATCCTTCCCAGGTTATCTTGGAATTGTGTAAAAGAGACTAGATCTCATTTTTTAGTCCCTCTTGATTAATATATTATCAGATCCATTTGTCTCTCTATTTCTATCATATAAACCCTCATAAAAACTATGTTGTTACTTGCTTCAGAATTTCTCTGTTGCAGTAGTCATGGGGTTGTAGTGTTTTTGGGTTGTTCTAGGCTTGGGAGGCTTGTTTAACTAAGAAAAAATTATTTTCTGCAGATATCCTTGCATATTTGGTTACTATTACGTATAAAATAAAATATCCATGGGCTGTTATTGACTGTTATAACATAATTTTCTAAAAAATGTGTTTTTGGTGCCTATATTGTTGATTTTCCCATTTGGGAATATTACAAAGAGGCACTGGAGGAAAAGTGGAATGTTCTTACTCGATAGTTACAACAAAAAATTTTCATTGGATATGTAAAAGAGGGAGTGATTTCCCCCTATATCTATCCTCGTTATGGAATCACAAATTCTAATTCTATGTCCAGGCTATCCTTTTCCATGGTTTCCAAAGCTCTCAACCTTCATACTAATATATATGTAACTAAAGCATATTTAGGGATATTAGCCTCCTTGTATCATCCCTCAACCAAGGCCTCCATCCAGTGTGATTTTCCACAATTTATGTTTAATGAAATTAATTCCAAAATTATATAATGTGGAGAAGGAAGGTCCTTCAATTAATGAGCTGACCTAGTTCACCTATTCATCCACCAAAAATATTCTCACTTCGAGCACCTAAATGTGAAGATGGTGTATGAACACAATTCTTTGTTACTAGTCCATAAATGGTTACTTACGGTGAGAAAACCAAAATATAACCATATTTTCTTCAATTATATATCTTATTTTATGTTAGTTTTCTATACCCTTCTCGATGGTCAACTTCTACCCAAATCCTCTGAGTTCATTAGGGAAAATTTGTAGTTCACCCTAGATACTAGTGTATGTGATTGGACCTCTTCAAAGAGTACATATTCATCTGAGTATATGGATTTGAGGGAAGACCATATTAGCTTCCAACATTCTTGAATCATTTCATATTTTCATTGGAGTACATCGGGAAGAGATTTAGCAGTGAGCAAGAATACTTTATAATTGGTTGAGAATATTTTTCATAACTTTGATTTCCCTTGAGCAGGAGTTTGGAATTATGATCCTCATAATATCATTTATGAGATGAGGAAATATAAAGATAAGGAAAATTATAAGCAGGATTCAAATAAAATATTATAATATTGTGCAAATAATTCTATTTGGGAAGAAGTCATTGCCATTTTGAATCAAGTTGAATGAAGCACTTGCCACCACTAAGGGAGGAAAATATGCACTTTATAACCCATGGATTTGATGAAGGAGAGGAGGCTAGAAACAAGAAATCCATGGTAGAATAAGTAGCAGGTGGTGATGACGAGACAAAGTCAAATGCTCTAGTGCTATACAAAATCCAACTTGAAACCCCATCAAAATAGGATTTCACTATGGAACACTTTCCTTTTTCCATGTGAGGATTTGAAGCATTAATGGAGTTAGGCAAGGTTTCCAAGCTTGGATATTTTTCATTGGTGGATAAATTTTAGGATTTTGTTAATCAAGAATATAAAGAAAGGAAAAGGGTTTTAGGATAGGAAAAAATCAACCCCTTCCCCTTTTGTAGGTTAAAAGTGGATTGGATTATGAAAAGGGGATTTCAAGTTGGTATTATGATAGTCCAAGTTGGAGAGAACCAGATCCATGTTACACTATCAAGCCCATCAATTTTCTCTTCTCACAGACCATATCCCATATACAAATATTATGGAATTTAACATCCAAGTAACCCATATGTTGCATAGATAGATGTACAGAACAAATAATAGAAGTAGAAAGCTGCAATATTTGTATACCAAGGATATAAATCAATTGAATATGAGAGAATGATATGAAAATATAGGATGATGAATATTAAAACAATGGAATACAAAGTCACCTACCTGGATACATTTCCTTTGGATTTTAAACAATTTAAAACAATGTTGGAGGATAAGGATAGGGAAATAGCTTCAATGTAAAAGAAAATCAAGATTCGAGATGCATATCCTGTGCAAAAATATGAGTTGGTAGAAATGGAAAATTAGGATAAGAAGCTGGAGAATGAGTTACATGAGGAACATATGAAGAATAGGGAATATAAGGACCAATTTATACTACCTGAGGCATAGGTACATGAAATGTAGGAGAAGACAGATGGGAATTTTCAGTATCAACGAATCCCTATTGTTCTAATAGGGCATGTAGAATAATTGGTGGTATTAGAATATGTAATGAAGCTACAACTTATAATTTCAAGTTGACAGAAAGAGATAAATACAAAATAAGAAGAGATAGAAGGTGCCAAGATGGAGTTGTAAAAGACATAGGATCATAGTGAAAAAATTGAAGATGAATTGGAAGTTTGAAAGAAGAAGCATCTAATAAAATCCTCTCTCAAAGTTTCCAATAGAATTATATGGGACATGTTAATGAAGACATTTGACAAGCATTTGGGTCATATAGAGTTGATAGAAGAAATTATAGAAACTATTATAAGGGATCACAGGGAATTCAATATGATTACGAATATTATTGGTGATTCCCCACCAAGAATGGAGTGATCATAGATTTCCTAAATCATATTCCCAAGGAGGAGGTCATCAAGATATGTATTAGAAGATCCAAGTGGGTAGAGACATCCTTCTAGATGAAGACAAAAAAAAGTGTTTGATACTTGTGGAGAAGAAAAAAATGGAACTTTCCAATGAAGTACAAGGATTTAATGAGAAATGTGAAGAGCTATATAAGAGGAAATTCCCACCATTATTTTACGGGAATATGAATTTATATTCCAAGGAATCCATCATGAAGAGCCCAAATTAAATTAAATAATATCAGAAAGGATTCACGGAGGAGTACCATGCCTTTCATGGAAATGAAATTCTAAATTTGTATGAATATTACTTTGAAGTTTTATTCATGTTGAAGAGGAGCAAGGTAAAGTGGATTATGAGATGGTAACAACTCTAGAAGAGACCATTTTTTACACACATTAATGTGATATTCCTTTGGGAAAGGAATGGAGGGGTATGATGGATTTATTTAAACTATCCATTAAAAGGGTACATGCACCAAGTACACATGTGTAACCCATAGAGGCGGGCTCAAGTTACAAGAATCCACACTAATAGTGGGGATGACCTCAACCATTGAAATTGGCATCAGAAAAACCAATGGCAATAGCAACGATGACCCAACCTAGATGATACACACTATTTAGCTAGAACTCAATAGGAGAGAATATAACACCCATTGCATAAGAAATAGAGAGAAGGATAGGAGTACTAAAACCAAATCAATTGGACCCACCCTACAATTAGTATCTTTTTCTGGAAAGTTGTAGAAGATGTTAGCTACAAGACAACTTTAATTTTATAAAATATTCCTAGTGGTTTTTAGATATCCTAGTAGTTTAGGGATAGGGTCTTTATTATTGAGTGCCTATATATAGGCCTCATTTTGATGTTACTAAAAAGAAAACTTTCTAGTGTAGCAGAAACTCTGCCAATTTTTTTCTAGAATCTGCAGGGATTTTTGATGTTGTTGTAAGGAGGAATTATGGAGTACGTCTTGGGATCTTAGTGCTTCCATTTCATTAATTCTAAAACCCATATTGTAATTTAATTTTTTCACCATATTAATACAATTAAAAATATTTCTCATGGAAAAACATATTGTAAACCTGATGTTTATATGGAATTGAAATGTTATTGTTAGTTAAAGGAAATTTTGAATCAATATGATTATTTTATTTTATTTATGTAGGATTTTATCAGTATTATGGATAGTTTCTTTATTATTTTTATGAAATTTTACATGGTTTTAAATGAAATGTATAAACTCAAATTGCTATTTTTTCTTACAACTGAATTCTTAAATGCTCAATTGTCCATATGATATTAATAGTTTGAAACGAATTCTTAATTTCTCATTCTCGTTTGTTAAAAAAAAATCTCCATTTTTCTCCTCTTATTGAACCCTTTAATTATCTTATGTCAAACACAAGGCACATGAATACTCTAACAAAAAAACAAGTGGAAATTATACCCAACAAAACCCTTTTGAATTATTGACATTTTCCCTTACCTAAATTCTCAAATGAAAACAAGATATAAAAAAAATATATTGAAAAACTTGATTTGAATGGTTCAAAGTGGACATTTATGTTTCTTTCACCTTTATTAAAAAAATTTATGAAGGAGAGAGAGTAGATGGAAATTTATGTTTTAAAATACATAGAGAAAAAACAACATAATTAAAGTTCAAATTTAACACAGTCATTCAATAGAACAACCTTCACAACAAATAAGAATAACGTCTGATTTAATTTGCTACAATATTTCCATTACATTTTATTTTTCTCATTGAAACTTCACACCAAAAACCAAAAACATGAGCACTTAAATATGAAAAATGTCAAAATACACCTAACAAGTTTAAGCAAATGTAGGTGATTTATGTACAAAATTTTCACCAGAAAACCAAGATCAATAACAACAAATTAAAATTGATATTAGATATTCCTAAGCTCTGCCCTATAGCATTACATAGTGTGACTTTGGGGTGAAAACAAGCTCTTGATCTAAAAACAAGGTTATTCTTGACAAGAAATTTGCAACAACATTCTCCTTCCCTGGTTTTTCAACAATGGTTAAGTCAAATTGTTGCAAAAGAAATAACCACCTAATTATGGAACCATTTACATCTAGTTTGTTCACTAAATACTATATTTTCTCATGGTTAATATGCACAAAGACATGGTAACCAGTGATATAGTGCCTAAACTTATTTAAAGTATGTAAAACAATGTGGAACTCTTTTTCAGTTATAGTGTAGTGTAATTAAGCCTTACACATATTTTTTCTAATGCGTCTATCTGAATGGAAATATCCAATTAGGACTTATGAGGATAGGTGTTATCATTAATTTTAATTTCATACTCTCAAATACTTATTTTCATGGGTCTCTCTATAAAAACTAAACATCTTTGGTCAACAATGAATAAAAAGGAGATGAAATTTTACTAAAATACTTTATAAACCTTTGATAATCTCCTACAAGGCCTAAAAATATTCTAAAATAATTTTTTTTTTTTAAGAAAATGAAGGTGGATAATTATGGATGTCTTATAGATAAATGTCTTTCGGATTAATCACATCATTAGGATTTGGTCTAGGTTTCGAACTCTAATGTGGTTCCTCCATAGGACAAGGTGAATAAAGAAACGAATCTCATTGAATAAATAGTAAGGATGCGTCATTGCCCATCAATAGCTATAAAAACTAGCCATTAGAAACGAGCGGTTATCTGACTAGTTAGTTAATAATATATAATATTAAAAGATTTTAAGTTTTTTATTTATTTATTAAAGACTACTTTAGAATTTAATCATTTAGTAAAATGATTAAATTCTAGTTATTATAATAACGGAAAGGGTAAATAATAAAAGAGGGAATAATATTAAAATTTTAAGATTTTAATTTTTAGTTTTTAAGAAATAATAATAAAAAATGAATAATATAGTAAAATGATTAAAGATAAAAATTATAATATTCAAACTAGCCATTAGAAACCATGCATTATGAGACTAGTTAGCTAATAAGATATAATATTAAAAGTTTTTAAGATTTTAAGAGAAATTAATAATGAACAATTTAGAAATTAATAGTTTAATAGAATGATTAAATTCTAGTTATTATAATAAGGGAAGGGGTAAGTAATAAAGGAGGGAATAATCTTATAATTTTTAGGATTTAAATTTTAAGTTTTTAAGAAATAATATTAAAAAGATTAATAAATAATAATTTAAAAATGAATAATATAATAAAATGATTAAAAACAAAAAATATAAAAAAGATGACAAAGGGTGTATATATATATATATATATATATATATATATATATATATATATATATATATATATACATACACACACACACCTTAGGATAAATAAAAGTAAAAAGAAACAAAATCATAATATAAAATAGCAAAAAGAAAATTATATAAAAACAATAACCAAGTAAAAGGAGAAAAGGATAAAGAAAAGAGAGGAAATTTAAAAAACAAACCGTTGGAAATAAAAACCCAAGAGAGCAAAAAAAATAAAGACAAAAGGTGAAAGGAATCCAAAGCAAAGGGGAGAAATCACCTCCAGAGGGTTGGAGTCCAACTCTTACTTAATTTCCATCCATAATGCCCGTTGAGATTATTAGGATGCCTTTCAATTTCAATAGCCTCTCTCATCTACCTATGATGGAAATTATCCACAGACATTAGGCACAATCGAGCTCGCAATTCTGCTCTTGCAGAACATGCTTAGAAATCGTGTCACCATGTATGCATTGAAGACTCCAAAATCATCGCTAAGGTGGATCATTTCCATCATAGGAAGCTAAAGGAGGCTATTGAAATTGAAAGGCATCCTAAGAATATCAATAGAGATGATGGATGGAAATTAAGTAAGATTTCGACTCTAGCACTCTCCAGGTGATTTCTCACCTTTGTGTTCGATTCCTTTCACCTTTTTTAATTATTTTTCTTCTCTCCCACGTTTTTATTTCAAGCCTTTTGCTTTTAGATTTTCCTCTCTTTTATTTATCCTTCTCTCCTTTTCCTTGGTCATTTTTTTTATATAATTTTATTTTTTCTATTTTATACTATAATTTTGTTTCATTTTCCACACACACACACATATACCGTTTCTCCAATTTTTATAATTTTTTTTAATCGTTTTTACTATATTAATCATTTTTAAATTATAATTTATTAACTTTTTTAATATTATTTCTTAAAACCCTAAAATTTAAATCCTAAAATTTTTAAGATTATTCCCTCTTTTATTACTTACACCTTCCCTTATAATAATAACTAGAATTTAGTAATTTTATTAAAATATTAAATTCTAAATTATTCTTTAATAATTTCTTAGAATCTTAAAAACTTTTAATATTATATCTTATTAACTAACTAGTCGTATAATGCTAGTTTCAAACGACTAGTTTGAGTATTATAAATTTTGTTTTTAACCATTTTATTATATTATTTATTAACCTTTGTAATATTATTTCTTAAAAACTTAAAATTTAAATCCTAAAATTTTAAGATGATTCCCTTTTTTATTATTTACCACTTCCCTTATTATAATAACTAGAATTTGCTCATTTTATTAAATTATTAAATTCTAAATTGTTCTTTAATAATTCTTCTTAAAATCTTAAAAAAATTAATATTATATTGTATTAACTAACTAGTAAAATAAATGCTAGTTTCTCATCGCTAGTTTTTACAACTATTACCTGGCAATGACACATTCTTATTATTTATTCAATGAGATTGGTTTCTTTCTTCACCTTGTAGTGAGGATGAACCACATTAGATGGTTCAAAACGTTGACCAAATCCTAAGGATGTGATTAATCTGAAAGACATTTATCTACATTATGGATCAAAAAAGTATTAGATCTAACATATGGCTAACTTACTAGGGTAAAATTGAATTCCTTTTGAGGAGAGAAAATTTTCTAGAACAATGCTCTCATTCATTAGGAACAACATTTTTCATAGCTCAAAGAGAGCTTCATGTCGCCACAACTTTTCAGGACATTTCTTAGGTTAGAGATATGTCTTTGGAAACCATTTTCATATTGGGTGAAGTCATCCATGTATATTTTTACCACATTAAGCATAAGAATAGAGAAATTTCTCAGCACAACCCTTTGGAAAATGGAAGGGGAATTACATAATCCAAATGCGAGGACTTTGTAAGTAAAATTACCACAAGGATAGGTGAAGGTGGTATTATCTTTGTATTTAGTTCTAATTTGGATTTGACTATACCCATTGAATCCATCCAATAAGGAAAATAACTTTTTCCTAGCAAGCACTTCAAGGACTTGATCAAATAAGGGAAAGGGGAGATTATCTTTCCTTATGGATATGTTAAGTTCTCTATAATGAACATATATTATCGATGTTCCATTTTTCTTGGAAACAATAACCAAAGGAGATACCCATTCACTATATGAGATTGGATAGATGAACCACACATTTAATAATTTTTCAATTCTTCCTTCAAAATATATTTGAAGGTAGGATTCATTATCCTTTGAGGCTAGTTAACAGGGTTGTAATATTCCTTTATGTATATGTGGTGCATGCATATAGAAGCATTAACTCCTTTCATCCCCTTGCAATCCCATGAAAATGGGTTGATGTGTTTCCCTAATATAGTGAGAAGTTGATCCTCCTCATTAGCTAAAAGTAAGGAGATTATTTTCAACATTTTTAAGGGGGTGATTTCTACATATTCATGTTGTTTTGATCAAAACTAGTGGTCAATAATTTTCCCCTGTATTTTCTTTAGATTAGCTAGGTTTCCCTAGGAATGGCCCTTCTTTTATCTCATCATAGGAGTAGGATATTGGCTTTGCAAAAAAAAATCCAATTAATTCATCTTCATCGCCCTCCTTGCCACTAAGGGTGGTTATATTGTACACACAAGATCAGATGATGAGATGCAAGAATCTTCTTCTTATTCTTCGTCTACACTTGTAGGAAAGTGATTCTCAGTAAGAGGTTGAAATATGGGATATAATACATGTTGTTTTTGGGACTTCCCATTGATTATTGTCATGTTTCTAGCTCTACAATTGATATATGCATCAATAGTAGCTAACCGTAGTCCCCCAAGATAAGTATGGAATATGTTAAAAAAAACATTTGACAAATAAAATTCATTATCAAGGAAGAACAAGATATGTTAAAGTTTTAGGAAACTCTGCAGTGTGATATCTATTCAAAACAAGAAAATGAATTATACACAATAAAATGTAGTAGAAGCTATTTAATGATGTAATAAAATTATAACAAATAAAAACACCTCAAATAGGGTCGAAACCATCAAGGAATTTTTTTTCACAGATAAACAAAAATAGATGTTCGGTCAAACAAAGTTAAATAGAAAATAGGAATAAATAATGTAATTAAAACTAAAACTTCCTTAGTTTAGGAAGTTGTGTTTCGTGTAATTCCCATAATAAACTAAAAATAATTACTAAAAAAGGAAATTGGTGTGAAAAAATTCTTTACATAGAAACCTTGCCTTTTCACAAGTATAGCTAGAGGGTTTGAAGGTTCTTCAACCTAGTGAAAGGCACAATGCTTCCATTAAAATCAAAACTTAGATAATTCCAAAAGACGATAGCTCTATGAGTTCAATACACATCAGAGCAAGCCAATAAGTATTATCTGGCATAAAAATATAACAAATGAAATGGTTACTAACATAAAGTAATTTATGTTCTTAAAATAAGAGGCAGTGGCCTAAGAACCTTGCCCAAGAAAAAATGATAGCTTTCCTTTTATGGTAGTCATGATGCCTTTGGAAACCCTCTGTGAAAAAGAGCAAATGATTTAGCTATACTAAGTCTGCAATATAAATAATACATAATTATAAAAAATGAAATATGTGAGAAGAGAAATTGTAACTATTGGGGTATGAAAAAAATAATGAGAATTATGAATTTATTTTATCGAAATGTTTATTGGAGAAATTTAGAAGGCACAACATGGTCGTTAGAAGAAAATAAATAACCACTATTAAGTATGATGATATTAAAATCGAAATACTGTAGAAATTATTTTGAATAGTAGTAGGGAAGATGGAGGATAATACACCCTGCGATAATGCAAGAATCTTGAACCCTATACTATAAAATAAAACAAGAACACAAAAGAAAAATTTTGATGTGGCCAAGGAAAACCCAATTTCGCCATGAAATAATTACATTGTGAAGAAAAAAAAAAAAAATACCTTTGTCAAATAGCATAAAACCCTAGAGTTCTGCAAAGAATAAAATCCTTCCTAAAACCCTATTGTTTGCAAAATTAATTTGAAACCTAGATTCAAATGGTAGAATGAAAATATATATATATATATATATTGAAAATATGACTAACAAAAATATCTTAAATAACTTACTTGTTAATCTTATGAAATTAACAGAAAGAAGAAGTTTGCACTACTCTCCAGGAGTCATGAGTAAACAGAGGATTTATAGTACCGACTATAGTAAAAAACTCAACAAACCGGTTAAAATTTCAAAATCATGACAATGTCAAAAGAATGACGATGTCATACTTAACAGTAAAAGGTGACTGTAATAATAGAGGAATCAAGAAAAAGCTAAAAAACAAAAATTTTGTAGGAACCAATTTAAAGGGTTATACGTTTAGTAATAGCATTGACAATCCTTCTCACTCAGTAGAATATGTATTCAACCACATTTATATGACAAATAGGAGGAGCATGCCATTAGAAAATGTCTAGATTACACCTGTTGGAATACGTTGATGAAAATGGTGGGTTGTCATTCAAAATTTGAGTGAAACCCTGGCTAGAGAGCGACCTGACTGGAGAAGGTCTTTTCTAAAAATGAATTGGAAAGTGAGCGGCCCAAAAATTCCATTAAATTCATAATGAAACCCTAGAATAATGTTGAAGGTCAATTTGTTGCCAAATAATCTAAACCATAGATTTAGATATGGACAACTTGGTATATGTGGCGACACGAATGAACTTCCTGCTCATAGACAGAATAATCCAGAACATTTCCATTAACACTTATAGGTTGAAATGAGTATGGTTACAAATTATTCCAAATAATACTCTTGTGGAAAAATTCACACACAAAGAGCTTTTTCTCTGCAACCTTATGGCCCTACCAAGGTTGTTAGACAATAAAATATATGACCAATTCAATCACGGAAAGGAATACTGATCTATATGCTCAAGAAGTCAATCATGCAGGTATCCACTACACTAATGGTTTGATATCATACATGCAACCCTCGCAGATTAGCGATAGGTGTTGGCTTTCGATGAAAAAATTCTACGCTCCAACCAAGGGATCTTACCTCCTGAAATATATCTACTACATACACACATGTATCACCAAAAGAAGACCGCAAATAGCCTACCACAGGAGAGGAAATTACCTAGAACAATTCTCTCATTAATTAGGAACAACATTTTTCATAGCTCAAGGAGAGCTTCATGTAGCCACAACTTTTCACGACATTTCTTAGGTTAGAGATATATTCTTGGAAACCATTTTCGTATTGGGTGAAGTCATCATATGGAGGTTATTCTCTAAAATGTTTTGAGTTAATGAATTTGAATGAGATTTTATTTTAGTCTTCTGGATTAAGTTTATCTAGGTAGTACTTTTAGACAGTGGGTCCACTCACCCGAGGTTTAACTCTCTATTATGTATTACTGATAGTCATATTACTCTTGTGTAATTTTCTTTAGTTATATTACCTTTTATTTTCCTTTTCTTTTATCGTACATGTAATTGGTTTAATCTTGTATCTTGAATTCTATAAGTCTTTTCCGAATTTATCGATTGAATGGTGTTACATATATGTAAAGTGTGAATGCATGAATCTATGAAGTTACTTTTGAATTATATATTTTCTAGCATTTGTGTGAGAAATAGTTTTTACTTATGCATAAGATTTGCTGAGAAATAGATCAAGGTGGTTTATGTGTTAGAATAGTTTATTTCATCATAATTGTAATTGTAAGAGTAATTGTTGTTGTATCATTTATTTCTACAATGGTTGAATTAGAATAATGATTGAAGTAACATTTATTGTGCACTTTTCTATAGTCTAAGACATTAGTATTGCATATACTTTGTCGACTGTCTTGAAATAAAATAAAAATCACAGGTTGATAAATGTAATGAGATATGATTAAGATTTATTTTCAAGAGTCAGCTTAATGAAAAAAAATTTGGCATCATTGCTTGTGTCTTTGGAAGGTCAGGTATTGAAGACAGAAGGTAAGAACCCACACACACGTTAAGTAAAAATCTTGCGCCCAAAACCCACTTTTATTCAACGTGATTAGGCTATATAAGTGTGTATCTAGTTTCTTTTCCAATTTTCAATTGAGCATGTATTCAATTTTCTTCTGATTTAAAGTATTAACGCAAGTGTGTATTTAATTTCCTTTCCGATTGATTCGAGTGTGTATTTAATTCCCTTTCTAATTTAAAGTATTGATGCGTAGTAAAGAGATAGTGGAAGTGAATATGAATAAGAAAAATAGTCAGATAGTAATAGAACGACAACCAGCGCCAAAAACCACAAAAACCCAGGGTTGGTGAGCCTTGAGAAAACGACATTTCTTGACTAAATTATCCAGAAATTTGAGTCTCAAGAATCAGTAGGACCCTAAAAAAAATTAGAAAGGGCTCTATTGCAATCCCTCAAGGGAAAAAATCACCAATTATAGCTCACGCTGAGATTCACAACAAAACTGAAGGATTTGAGAAAAGCTTTCAAAACACACTTGTTCAAAATTCTAGTCGGTCACAAGAGGGAAATTCTTGTAATTTAAAAGAATGAGAAGGAGAAACCAGTGGGGCAGATCGATAATCCTCAGGATGTAGATCTCTTATGATATTGATAGAAGGAAAGACCCTTGAGATTCCAGACTTGGACAGTGTGGTGAAACCCCCTAGGGAGCTGAGTAATATTCGTAAATCCCCTGCTCAAATAATACCTCATGACGAAGAAATCCCTAAAAATTATTGGAAGATATTTGATCAGATGGAAAATCAAGCAAAAAAAAACATGACCTCAAAATTGGAATATCCTATTATTGATCCAGTGGCTATTTCCCCAATGAAGGCCATCCCTTTATAAAATATTCCAATTTTTCATGGGATGACTTCAGAGGATCCAAACACCTTCTTATTTCAATTTTATGATTACACTGCCGATCCACAGAGATTAAATATGTTCCCTTCTACTTTGAAAGGGACAGAATTTTGATGTTTTATGGGCTGAGGGGGCAGTATAGATTCCTAGGATGCAATGAAAAATTCCTTTCTTAAAAAATATCAATATTACTATTGATCCAGGGATTTAAAAGTTGAAATATTTAAAATGACTGCAAAAGGAAATGAAACTTTAGAGGCGTACAATGAGATATTTCACTACAAATTACAAATATGCCCATGCACCTCTTACCGAAAGAAGTATTAAAAGTTGCTTTGATAAAAGGCATGAAATATGAGTGGATAGAAACGTTGAATTTAATGGATCAAGGTGATATTTATCAAGAAGAAAATGAGAACATTGTTAAGTTGTGTATCAATTGTTCACATGGTACTACACGAGCTAGATTTGGAGCGTGGGATCCCCTCACCAGAACCAACAAAACCGTTAGAGGAGGTGTAACACACAAAGAAATTGAGAACCTTTTACAAGATTTTAAATTGATATTTTGGGCACACTGACTACACAATTAGATTTTTTCGAGATAAACAAAATCAAGTTGAGGCAAATTGAGCATTGACCGTATTCTATCCATGATGGTGAAAAAACACATGGATATGGAATTCAGGATGAACATGGTTCGAACCTATGGTAATTGCACTAAAGACCATTTGATAGATCAATGTCCATCGCTTCCAGGATTAAAAGACGCACTCAAGGAAGCTAAAGAGGAAACAAAACCTGTATACCTAATGGCTCAACACTGACAATGCAAATAATTTCCTCCGGGTATGATGCAATATCCCTCCTCATTTTATTTTGGACAATACATGCAACAACAAAATCCTGGAAATGCATGGCAAGAACTATCACCCTTTAACTCCGCTTGGAAATCTCGGTCATATCCTACTTCACCATGGATGAATCAATCCTTTTCTTGATTAACATGGAAAAATTCCCAATATCCTAGGCCATTGTGAAAAATCCAATTACCAACTCATATCTCTCATAATGGTCAAACACACTTGAAAAAATATTATGTGGCCTCCAAAGTGGCAGCGTCCTGCGGGATTGGTAAATCCACCCTTGGGGTCAATCCATCAAACTGAACCAAAACTATCACCTTCATTTCAGTTACCTCATAATCCTCAACCTCCGATGCATCCTCAACTTCCAGCTCAGTTGAATCCTTACCCCAACAATAGACTTTCCAAGTATGTGAAAATTTATGAAAATCCAGTCTATGAAATAAATCCCTTATGATGTAATGAGCTTTGGTTGAGGTTTGGATGCATTGTTTCTCCTAAAGAAAATTAGAATGGTCAAGAAAAAAATAAATAATAACAGATTATGATGAATCCTTTGACTTTAGTTATTTCAGAAACACAGCCAAGAGAAAACATAGTCGAGCAACACAACCTTGACAAAATCATAGCTACTTCCCCTGCATTCCCTGAAAGACTCACGATAACAGACCAAACAATTTACCCTGAGTTTGATATTGTAGGGGAATTGAAAAAATTGTATATAAAGATTCCACTCCTATAGGCTATACGAGATATCCTAATCTATGCCAAAATCATCAAGGAGTTATGCAGGAAAAAACCTTGGAGAAAACCAAAATATCCACTGATAGTTCGTGTTTTAGCAACATTATTTGACCTCGTTTTAGGAAAATAGGTTCCTGTTAAATATGGAAATCTAGGAAGTCCAGTCATAACCATCCAAATATAATGTTTCACTTTTCCAAACACGCTAGTAGACTTAGTAGAAACTATTAATCTTCTGACCTATGAGACTTGTAATATCTTGGGTATCACAATTTTAAAACCAAATTCAACCCTGTTAGAATTAGCTGATAGGTCAGTGGTCAAACCCAAAGGAAATTTGGAATAAATCACTCTCTCTGTAGACTCCTGGGAATATCCTATAGACTTCCTGGTCACCAATCCAAGAAGTAGACTAGGTGGACATCCCCTAATACCAGGAAGACCATGGTTATAAATAGTGGATGCATATATAGGATGTTGGGATGGAAACATGTCGATTGTGAGAGGAAATGTCGTCAAGAATCTTCTTATGTATCATGTGGCTAAACCAAGTCCACGTGCTATAAATTTTCAGTTATGCCCTCCGAGATATCAAGAAGAAAATTTGGGTTTGCCCCTTTCCCTAGATGAAGCTTTGGGACTTAAAAATCAATTAGAAGATTATGTAATCAATATCTTCATCAACAAACCAACTGTTATTTGAAACCCAACATGCAGAATGATAAACGATATTCTTGACAATGATGAACAAGGAGATCCCTCTGAAAATTTAAATCAAAATAATGTTCCCACAACTGTTTTCCATAAAAATATTCCAATTGAAATAAAAACAGGAAAAACACTTAATATTAATGTTGGTCTCGAAAAGAACCAACAGTAGAGATTGATTGAGGTTCTCCATAAATACAGGCAGGTTTTTTCCTGGGAATATTCTGACATGAAAGGTATTGACCCGCAGTTGTGCACCCATCACATATATATCAAGAAAGAAGCCCACCCTATTTGGAAGCCCCAGAGGTGGTTGAATCCACATCTAAGACACATTGTGAAACAAGAATTCCACAAATTATTCGATGTAAATTTCATATACTCAATTTCAGATAGCCAGTGGGTTTCCCCATTGGTAGTCATCTCCAAGAAAAATGGGAAATGGAGGATTTGTGTAGATTACAGAGAACTTAATAATGGTACCCAAAATGACCATTTTCCCCTTACTTTCATAGACAAAGTCCTTAATAATTTAGCTGGAAAGAAATTGTTTTCTTTTATAGATGGTCTTAGTGGTTACAATTAGATTCAGATTTCTCTAGAAGACAAAGATAAAACCACATTTATTTGTCCATAGGGGACATTTGCATATAGGGTTGTATCCTTTGAACTACGCAATGCTCCCACAACATTCGAAAGAGAAATCTTGAGCATTTTTTCTGACCTGATTAATGAGGGACTTGAATTGTATATGGATGATTTTACCCTAGTTGAGGATGATTTTGATCAAGCTCTAAAAATTTTAGAAAAATTACTTGAGCAGTGTATCACTACCAGATTATGTTTAAGTAATGAAAAATATAATATGATTATAACTAAAGGCGTAGTTTTAGGACATTACATTTCTGCTGTAGGAATCTAGGTGGATCCAACCAATATTGAGGTAATCCTTAAACCACCTACACCCCAGACACAAACAAATGTATGAAGTTTTCTCAGTTATGCAGGGTATTATCGTAGAAAATTTTTCAAATATAGCTACACTTTTAAACAATTTAATAGTCAATATCAAATTTGAATGGTCTGATAATTGTGATGTTGTGTTTGCAGATCTCAAAGAACTAGTCTCGACAACACCAATATTAAGAGGACCAAAATGGGAACTACCTTTTCACTTCTCCTCATATGCATTAGACATGGACATAGGTGTTGTTCTAGGTCAAGAATAGGATAAAAAGCCTTATGCTATCTACTATATCAACAAAAACCTCACTCCTGCTGAATTAAATTATGCAATAACAGAAAAAGAATTTTTAGTTGTTATTCATGCTATTAATAAATTTTGACATTATATAACAGGTTTTCCAATTTTTCTATATAATGTCCACTGTGCTATTAGGTACTTCGCTAATAAACCCATTACTAATGGTTGGGTTACTCGATGGTTATTTTTGTTACAGGAATTCGATATCACCATCAAGGATAGACCAAGAAAAGAAAACTCCGTGCTAGACTTCCTATCTCGGGTACGTAAAGTAGATGACCATCAGCTGGTGGATGACCAATTTCTAGATGAGCATCTATTTGTCGTGATAATAAAAACACCCTAGTACGTTGATGTGGAAAACTACTTAGTGGTAGGAAAACTACCAACACATCTATCACCACGAGAAAGGGAGTTGATCACACATTGCAGCACATACTTTTATTGGACTGGGGGTAACTTTTTCCGCTCTGGTTCTAATTTTGAAATTCAAAGGTGCATTAGAGAAGATGAAGCTTATGACATACTGAGGGCGTGCCATGACGGACCCTACAGAGGACACTTTGCAAATCACCGAGCTAGACATAAAGTTCTTCAAATGGGCTAGTATTGGCTCACAATATTTAAATATGCAAAAAAATATGTTCAAGCATGTGATAGTTGTCAATGAATAGGCTGTCCTAGCCAAGCTATTGAAATTCCCTTACAAATGCAAGTGGTGGCGGAACCATTTGAAAGGTAGTCATTGGAATTTGTTGGTCCCTTTAACCCGCCATCAAATTAGAAAGTGTACATATTGGTTTGCATGGATTATGTAACCAAATGGGTTGAAGAAGTAGCCTTGCCAAGAGCTACAGAGGAGGTAGTGATTAATTTTCTGTTCAAACATTTTTTACGATATGGATTACCAAGGGAAGTAATAACCGACGAAGGGTTGCAATTCATAGGTCATAATATTTCTCCCACTCTTCGGAACTACCATATAAAGCATATAATTAATTGTCCATATCACCCCTAGGAAAACATATAAGTTGAAAGCATTGGCAAGGTCCTAGAAGAAATTTTTCCTAAAACCATATCCTCAAATAGTCGAAATTGGGCAACCAAACTACCTGAAGTACTCTATGCTTATCAGACAATATGGTAGAACACTACTGGCCACTCACCATATCAACTTGTCTTTGGGAAAGAACTATTTGAAATAAAGACTCTCAAGGTTGCAAGGGAAATCAGATTGGTTTTTACACAAGCCAAAAACCAATGCCTAACACAACTTAATGAGTTGGATGAATCAAGTTTTCTCGTTGTGGAACACACTACTATTATACAAAAAAAAGAGATAAATGGCACAACCTACTGATTAAAAATAAATCATTCCATATTAGTGATTGGTCATTGATATACTTTTCGATGTTCCACGATTTTGCAGGGAGATTATAGACACGGTGGCTCGAGCAGTACGAAATCAAAGAAGTCCACAATTGCAGTACCGTAACTTTAAACACCATAGAAATATCTGGTACTTATTTCCTAGTAAATGGACATTGGATACACCTTTACCACCAACTGCTCACAAAGGAGTATTTTTACCACGAAGTAAGCAATGATTCTGTCTTTCAAATCTTATTTTACTTCGGTAGAACCTAGCAACTTCATCTTCATAAATGTGATTTAATTTATGAAGCTTTGTATATATTGTATATATTTTTTCTTTAATATTTAATTAAATTTCATGTTTTTTTCTTTATTTTTCTTCCTTTTTCTCTTGTCTCTTGATAATAAAAATAAAAGGGAAAAGAGTCCTCGGCAAAAATTTTGTTCCCCTGGGCACAACTGATGTTTGCTTCGAAAAAAAATTGTTCCCTTGGGCACAATTTTCATTCCCCTCAACACAAATTTTGTTCCCTTCAGTACTATTGATGTTTCCTTGGGCACAATTGTTGTTCCCTTCGATACGATTGTTGTTCCATTTGCGCCAAGCCATTTCTCATGTAATTAATTACAATCTTTAAAAGGGAACTTAAAAATTATTGATATTATTTCTATCATGATGTTAAAAGCAATGCCTTATCTATCACCTTATGAGGAACATTATTTTATCCTCTCACACATCCTATTTTAAATATTTTCTTATATTAGGATATTTCTAAAAGAATTATAAATTGTTCATGATGTATCAACAACATAATATTTTTTTCTTTTGTGTAAATATTTAAATGATAATTCTCTTTCAACATAACAAAGGTTTGACATATATTTTATTTGGAATGCTTTTTCTTCCTTATGCCATCATTAAACTCTTAAGGAGTTGATGAGCCACCCTTGATGAACAAAAAGATCAACCGTTCTAAGAAAAATAACACTTAGAGCTAGATTTCCTCATAAGGATAGGGGCTCTCATTACGGGCCATCCTACTACAATCATAAGATAATAACATAAGTTAAATTCCCATTATGGCTACCAAAATAGGGTTATGGCATTTTTTGAGACTAGTGTCAAAAGGAAAAGAGGTCTCATCACGAGCTGGCTTGTCGACTTTGTTATGATATAGTGAGTAGCATTGTTGCTATTTGGTCACCACGCCAGAACAATGACCTTTTGAGAGAAATCTGTTTAAAACAATAAATATTATATATCATCTATAGGATACTGGCTGATGTGTAGGTTAAAAAGACAACCCTGTCGAGGCTATGGACATCTGTTGGTAGCAGTGGCTCTATTTGTGGTATTGGAATATATATTGAATTTCCTTATCATAATTATCTTGTTAAACCTTTTTCTTTTATAAATAAATCACCATCATCAATATCTACACATATTTTGCACAAACAACTAGAGGTGGTATAAAAAATATAACATGAGCACATCTCTAAACATTTGGACCTCTAAAATATGTATATTATTTATAAAGGAATACTGCCAGGTATCTATTTTTTTATGCTCCTCAATGGTTATTTATCTTAAAAACATAATTTTTTCATACATGGTCTATAATTATTATTGTTATACGTCAGAAATCCACGTCTACGTGCTAATTTATTATCCTCTCTACCTAGTTGTGCCCAATTTGACCATTCCATTATGCGTTAATGACTACTTCCATGTGATAATTTAATTCCCATAATGCTATTGGTCATGGTCTGTTAGCTACCAATAAAATTTGTCATATCAAATGGTGGCTAAAACATTTTTGGAGCCTTCAAGAAACAATTTTATTGCTAAAATTTTTATCTCTTGAGGACTCATGAAGACATCATGCCCTTTGTTTAAATATTCATTGCTGTTTCCATTTTAAACTTTGAAATTCTGCTGATTTCATAGAGAAAAGACTGCTGCAAAACACCATTTTTCCCTTCCTTTAACTTCAAACTAACCTTCATTTTTTACCCCTTTTTTCCCATATAATTACTCTATTTTCCTTTTTTTTCCATTTCCCCTTCATAAGATTCATTTTAAAAAGTTTAAAACTCACTTTTGAACTTTGTTGAAACCCCCAAATCCATCAAAAAACTTTGAAAATCTCATAAAAAATAAGTATTTTAACTATGGAATTTAGCCCCTTTGGGCTAAGTCCTAACCACTTCCCCACCATATGCCTTGGTGCTAGAACCAAGCACTAAGCCCATTTGGTGCTTATCGCATCGGGGAAATCGGAGCGCGCAAGTCTATTTCCTATGGTGAATCCTCTGATGCGATTAGCCCTTTGTTTATAAACCCCCGATATTATTATTGCTTTATATAACCACAAGGCCCACAATTGGGCGCTTATATCTTCATATAAACATTCCCGATCCCTTTTTCCCTTTGTAAAACATAAAAACCCACTTTTCCTAAGTTTTGGTCTAAAACCGCCAGAGCAATGTTTTTTTAAAGAAAATGGGTAGATTGAAAAGTCTCGCACCATTGTTCCGATGCGATTGAGCCCCGTTGTATAAACCCCTACCCTCTTCTTCTGTCCATATAAACCTGTGCTCGAGACCAAGAGTTAAAGTCTGGAAGCACTAATTGCATAGGAGAATTTCTAATGGGTAGATTGAAATACCAACACCATGCTTCCGATGTTGATTGGCCCTTATACATATAATCCCTGGGTATTTTCTTTCTCATATACCCAAAGGCCCCGTATTCGGGTGCTAAGCCTTTTATATAACTCGTCCCCGAAGCCAAAACCTTTGTATTTCATTAATTTTTGGTTTTCATATGTTTTAAAGGTTTTATGTCGGTTCAATATTCAAACCAATCTCCACCGTTGATCATTGGGCCAATCTGATGGCTAGCGCTATTTCACATCATAGGTTTTATCGGGTGCTTTTTATTCCCCCTTTCAATTGACTACCCCTGATGGATCCTCTGTCGTTGGATCTATCCACCATATCTCCGATCCAATGGCCCTTATTTTCTCCGATCATAAGCCTTTCCTCCGCCTTGAACCCCTTTGATTCATCCTCCACCGTCGATCTAATCTGCAGATCGAGAGCCCACAACCAATCACATTGGAAGAATTTAATTTTTCCCCCCACCGATCGCATGCCTCCGATTGCATCTAGGCCATCCATGTGTCCAGATCAAACAGTCTAGATTGCATCTCCCGACTTTGGTTTAAATCATGTGTCCCTCTTCATAATGTTTTTGGCCAAATCTCAACTGTTGATCTCTGCAGATCAACGGACCTTATTAATCCATTCTCCACACTTGTATTATTTCATTTATACCCCAGATCGAATCTTTACTGTTGATCCTGTACATCCAACGGCTCATATTAACCCTGGAAAGCCCACCCGTTGTGGGTCCTGCCTCCCTCCAGATATAATATTAGCCATCCAATATTTGATTCAATGGCTCAGAACAAAACCACTCCGCCTTCTATGACCCATGCATCATATCCATATCGTGCTCACTCCCAACTGTTAGATCTGAGGCCCCAGACCTAACGGTTGACATTCCATATCACATAACTTTAAGCACAGGTGATAGTTCTCCAAAATCATGTGAAATGGGTAGTATTGAAATGCCACGTGTCAATTTATAACGCATATCGCATTCGAAAATTCAAAACTGCCTACCTGCCTTTTCATCACGTGATACTTCCAGTTTCCGCTCCTGATACCACCCTTCCCCATTTGCATTATGTTATATCGCGTTCCTCCTTGACCGTTGATCTCTGCAGATCAACGGTCTCAGATCATTTTCTCTCTATTTCATCACCCCCCACATTTTCCAAAGGGTTTTCAGCGTACGATCTATGTCTTTTATCTCGTGGCCTAATCTCATCTGATGGCCCATGATCATCCTGAAACCCCAATTTCTGTTTTTCCACAGATTTCTTCCGCCAAGGGATTTTTTTCCCTTTTCCTTTGTATTTCTTCACATTTTCTGCTTATCCCATTATAAAGTAACCCTTTCACTTTATGATATTATTATTCCTCCCGACCGTTGATCTCTGCGCGATCAACGGCTCTGACTTAGTTTTCACCATTGTTCTTTCCAAACAGCCTTCATTTGACCTTCGCATCAAATCTCTGTCGTTGGATGCATTCAACCAATGGTCACACTCCAAACTGAAGCCTCCAAAGAATTTTTACCCAATATGCAGGATTTCTTAATTTTTTTATGTATTTTTGCAGGTTTTAAATGGTTTTTCCATTATATCAAAGGAAAACCAAAGGTCGGGGATGACGATCCCCCGTGCCTTTGTGCGTACAGAAAGATCATTCCACAGGGTTCAATTTCACGTTTTGTCGATGCTTCATGGGCATTGATGCCATATGGACCTTTTATATACCTGCACATCAACAAGATACAGAGAATTAAATTAAACGAAGAGTATCAGTGTTGAAGTCTAAAACAAGCCAGAAATGAAGGATTGAAGATTAATTCTACAGTTTGGAGGATTACGGCTAAGATCGAAAATCAAAAGCCTAATCCTATGAATTTAAACAGACAAACATCTCGTAACACGATGGTTTAAGGTCAAAAAGATATATTTCCCCCTGCTTTCTATGCCTTTGTTAGTTATGAATCTGCGCCTCGAACTGGATGATTTGCAATTGGATCTGCCATTGGATCAAAGATTTATCATTCAGAAAGAGCCTCCACCGCCACATCAGAGGCTAATTGATTCCTTTCAGCTACCCATTTCCACCTGTAGCCTCAAAGCATTCAACAGAGAGCAACGTATGATCAGAAAAGAAGATATTTTCCTCAGCACAGCTGAATAGTTAATTCAGCCAAAAGAAATTAATGCAAAAATATCAACAGAGTTATTACAAGATGACACAGAGCCTTGAAAGTGAACAAAAGCTCCCACCGAGCTTAATTCTTAAATTTCAAACAATTAATACAGACAACATATCTGTAAACTTCTCCATCGAGCCCCTCAAAGGCCAAGAAGTATTAATCTGTAGTAATTGAACTTGGGAGATATTTTATCCCATCCCACCTCCTCATTTCTTCTATAAATACTTCTATAGAAGATAAGACAATGTTCGTTGCAAAACTTTGAGATATACTTCTGCTGAAAACTTCTACTTGTAAATAGTGTTCAAAGGCTCTTGAAGCTCTGTTTGTGATAGAATAGTTAGGCTGAGAAGTGAAGATGATTTCCGAACTGAAACATTGGACCTGAAGACTGTAACTTGTTTGACAACAATAACAAGTTGTTTCTTGGGATCCTAGTCTATATCACTGGTGAAGTGCTCCTTTATTTGTAATTTTTTTTCCTTTTGTGTATGCAATATTGTCCATTATTCTTTGATAAATAACATCAAGCATAGAGTTAGGACCTACTGTTTACAGTACCCTTCTCTGATTGATAAGCTTTATCTCAATGTTTTCTTCTAAATTGTTTATTTAAGGATGATTCAATATAGTTTAAGTAGTTAGGAAAGATGACGTTCCCTCGTCATACTATTTTCTTTAAACATTATTCTTGAATGTTATTTTCATTATTTTATTATTAAAGTTAGACTAGAAAAGTGATGGTGAGCCCTGTTTTCTAGCTTCTATTCTCCAAAGGTAGATTCTGAAAGTTTCCCTAAGTGTTTGATGAAGGAAAACTAGGTTTCAAAGTACCCTATCTGATCTTAAATTTAATTTTTTTTCTCTTCCGTGTTTTCATACTTTCTGAAGGTAATTATGCAGATTACTAGATTGTTTGTCAATTGAGTTGCTTTAATACAAACTTGCCCAAGAATTCTATGGTTAGTTGTGTCCTTGGTTGGTTTTAAACAATTACGTAAGAGGCTTTTCTTGTTTGGACTGGCTATAAATCCTTGTTGAAATTATTATCAGTTCCCACCCCTCCAACACTTTATTGTCTCCATTCCATAATTTTATCTCAAATTATCTTGTGATATAGATGACTTCCCCTTGGATCACTCTTGATGTTGTTGCTAAATTAAAGCCCTGTTATGACTCCATAGCCCAATGGACTAAAAACCAACGTTATATTTATATTTTTAGCCAAAATCTTGTTCCGATTACTTGCAACTTCACACCTTTGAAACTCTTTCCATTTAGGACTTTCCACTCAAATAATAATCATGATCAATCATCCAAAACAAAAAAAAAAACCCTCGGACTTCATAACTAACCTAATATCATTAACCAAAATATTTAAAGATAAATCCATATTTGCACTTATTGGAGAGATCCATCTCCGGATTCAGGAGGGCTAGATCCTAGAATCCCAAAGTGGTTAAAATAGTGTTCTCCCTACAGTTTGAATTTGCTAATATTGAAAATTACAGGGAGCTAACATTTCTGGTGACTCCACTGGGGACTTGAGTCGAATTTTCATCTTAGGTTCCCTTAAACACTTCATAAAACCTTGTGAGTATAAGAATCCCTTTTTAAGCACTACCAAGTAATGGTAATCATGGTAAAACTTGTTTGAATCAATGAAAAACTAGGAAAACCCTAGGATTCTCATAAGAGTTTATCTAACCTTGAATGATCAGCTATCTTAGCCATAAGAGCAGACTGTCATTGTCTCATAACCATAGCTAAGTTTTGAAACATATTCAAGACACTCTTAAGAACCAATAGGACTGAAAAATAACTCGGAAAACCCAAAAATATTTCAGATTGGTATTCAATAAACATGGTGGTGGACCATAAAACCTTTTACCTCCAAAAGAGTTAAAAAATTCCACTTGGAAACTCCACAATCCTAAACAAACCTTAAGACTCCACTGGGAAGACCCATAATCTTTTTAATATCATTCAAACTTAGTTAGAGGACTGTAGGATTAAAATTTGTGTAAAACAAATTAGTTAACCTCTTGAAGACTGTCATATCTCGTTGAAATTTTCTTGTTTACTTCGGTCTAAAAAAATAGCATAGTGGCTCCTAGAAAGATTCATAATAGAGCCTATCCTGAACCAGAACCACCTCAGAGAGTAGATAACCCTAGTATCCTTAGGAAGTCTCCTAAGATTAAATCTTCAACTATTTTTAGATCACCCTTGAGAGCTAATTCAGTTCCTGCAAATCTTGCAGCTCTACAACAATCACAAGTAGACTTAAGAAATCCATTTAGAACTAGGTCTCTTGATGATTTACATCAGTTAGATTTAGATTCTTCACTTTCATCTCCTGAAACAAGTGAACATCCTCGTAGTAGAGAAACCACACCACCAGATTTACATTTCCTTTTAAATTTAGCTGTCTCTCATCCAAGATCAACTCAACAATCTATTCTTGGTCCATCCACATCTCTTCATCCTACATCCACTGTCCAAACCACTCCACTCCAACCCACTTTTTCTCCTATTAATCCACCTCTTGTGAATCCACCTCCACCTCCTACCATGGTAGCATGGTATGTTCCCTTACCTTCCTGTACCATTAGTCAATCTTCCACAGGACTATTAGTCCAAAATACCATTATATGATGCTAGTAATGCTACTACTGCATCAAAACATGTGGATAAGATGAATGACTACTTTTACAGAAATGAAATTTATGATGAATCTGTCAAGATAAGACTGTTTGCTCAGAGTTTAGGGGGGAGAAGTAAGAAAATGGTTTAAAGGCTTAGCCCCCCACAGTATCAATGATCTTCATGCCTTCCATCAGAAATTCTTAAACAAATGGAAATTGAAGAAGAATCCTCTCCAAATACTTTCTGATTACAAGAACCTCCACAGAAACACTGGGGAAAGTGTACAATCTTACTGCACTAGATTTAATAGTGTGTATAATTCACTTCCCCCAGATCTAAAACCTCCACAAGGCTCATTGTTAAACAAGTTTCCTAAGGGGTTTGACCCTGAAATGGCCTATCAGCTGAGAGAAAGAGATCCTTTAACCCTTGAAGATATGAAAAAAGGGGCTCTTGCTGTGGAAGTTAACTTGATGGAGAAAAGAGAAAGAATGAAAAATGAGAAGAGAGTGTCCTTTGGAGAGGAATCCACACCTTCTACTTCCAGCTCAAATATGGAAACAATAATGAAGGAGATGATGAAGAAAATGAGCATCCTTGAGAGAGCACAAACTAGTCAAAACCAAACAACTCCTCAAAATAGAAACTAGAACCAGAATCAGATTTTTAGAAGAAATAAACCCCAAAATAGACCTAGGGAAGATGATCAACATATCACTCCTACCTTTCATCAAAACTATGTGAGTGAGGTTGAAGAAACAGATGAGAAAATAGAGGAAGATGATATCAACATGCTGGGAGTAGATAATGATGTCTTTGAGGTTCATTATGATAGAAAACAAGGTCTTTATACACCCTATGATGACAAAAGAGATGAGGATGAAAGCTATTATCAAGACATGGAGAATGTTATCATAGAGTCCCAAAAATAATATGACCTTCGAAGTAAAACCAATCAAGAAAATCCAAAAACCAAATCCTCTGAAAAATATTCACAAAACAACACTGTAAACAAACCCAAAATTGTAAAACAAAAGGACAAATCAGTGGCTGCAAATTCTGATAATGGTAAAGAGAAAGGCACTCAAAATAGTCAAAAATAGAGTGCAGACCTTAGTAGTGTTAGCACTTCAGCTAATACTCTTGCTAAAACAATTTTTTCAAATGTAAATAGAACAAATTAGCAAACAGATGTTGCTGATAGAGTGGCAGCTAATAAGGCTGAGACAAGTACTTCAAAGAATCAAATTCCTTTTAGTTTGGAGTAGGAAATTTCCAAAATTAAAATTTATGTTCCCTTGACTGAGTTAGCTACCCAGAATGTATATAGGTCTAAAATTTTGAAGGCTTTTAACATTGAGGAGAATAATAACATAGTCAATCTTAACGATGACCAACCAGATCTTATTTTTGGCTCTAAGATTGAAGGTAGATATCAAGATGGACCTGTTCCTCCTTTTTATGTAAGTTTAAACGTTCATGACAAGATTTTTCACAACGCTATGCATGATTCAGGGGCCTCTTATAATTTAATGCCCAAAGTTGTGATGGAGAGCCTAGGTCTAGAAATCACCAGACCTTATAAAGACCTTTACTCCTTTGACTCAAGCAGAGTAAAATGTTTAGGATTAATCAAGGATATCTGCGTTAACTTAGCCCAGATCCCAGCCAAATGTTTAGTAATGGACATTGTTGTGGCTGATGTTCCCCCAAAGTATGGAATGTTGTTATCATGATCTTGGGGAGCTAAGTTACAAGGAACTATGCAGATGGACATGACATATGCGACCATCCCTGTTTTCAATCAAACTAGAAGACTTTACAGGGAGTCACATATGCATTACATGGTTACTGGCCAAGACAAACCACAAAACTCTTCTGTGTATTATATAAATATAGGCCTCGATTCTTTTATCATGTTTAACGATGAAACATTCAGTGAACATGTGACTTTAACTGAACTGATGGCTGATAGAGAGGAGGAGCTAGATAGCACAGAACTATCAAAATAGTTTGCTGCATTTGAAAACTTTAGCCAACCAAACCCAGGTGTTGAGCTACAAATCATGCATCCATTACTGTTAAACCTTAATAGTCAATAAAGTAACCCTCAACGCAGTGAAAAACCTAAGGAGTCAAAACAAATTCAACCAAATGCTGATACTCAAGAACAATTAGAAAGCATGATAGTTGAAGAGGATAGCACCCAAGATGAACCTGAAACTAGTCCTCTATGGAGTATGAACTTTAATGGGCTGTGCACTAGAAGCAATGCTGGTGTAGGTGTTTGGATTCATAACAATGAAAAAAACCACACAGAGAGCATTTCCTGTAGATTAAACTTTCAGTTTTTGAATAACATAGCGAAATATAAATCCCCGCTTTTAGGCTTACATCTGTTGAAAAAGTTAAGAGCCAAAAGAATTAAAGTGCATGGGGATTTAGAATTAATCATTAGGCAAGTCAATGGGGAGTACAACGCTAATCACCCTAGACTTAGGTCCTACCAAAATGATGTCGTGGATCTTTTAAAAACTTTTGAGGAGTCTCAATTAATTTTTGTCCCAAGAAGAAAGAATAACATGGCCCACAGCGTAGCCTTTGCTGCTAGAACATGTTTAACGCCATATGAAGCCAAAGAATGTACAACTCAGATTAAATTCAGACCAGCCGTTCCTGATAATGAAAAATATTGGAAAGTGTTTGACGGAGACAAACAAATAGTAGACTTCATGCAATTCAGAAATGAATTTGAACTACACAGTTCGGATTCAGATTATGAAACAGACTGCAATAATGAAGAAAAATTTCTTGGTGAAGAAGAATAGTCTCCTGAGATTGCTAATATAAATCTGTTGTCTAGCAAAATTAAAAAAAAAATAGAGACGAGTGTAGGGTTAGAAACAGAGGACTTAGAAACCCTACACTCTAAAGATCAGAGTTTTCCAAAGGGTCTGGCCCCTTTAGAAGAGTTGTTTCATTTCAACGATGTGGCCAAGAAGCCAAAACTGGAACCTGTAGAGACTGAAGTTGAGGAGTGCAATATAGGAAATGAACTAAAACGAATGATGATCAAACTTTCTAAAACTTTACCAGCTCACATTAAACTCAAATACATAGAGTTGTTTAAAGAATTTTCTGATGTTTTTGCGTGGAGTTACGAAGATCTGAAATCCAATGACACTGAAATAATTCATCACAAAATCCCTCTCAAGGAAAACCAAAAGCTATTCAAATAGAAGCTGCGCCGAATAAACCCTGTTCAACTGCCTTTGGTTGAGAATGAAATCAAGAAAATGTATGAAGCTGGTATTATTGTCCCTATTAGATATTCTGAGTGGGTGTCCAATCTGGTGTCAGTTAGGAAGAAAACAAGAGAGATTAGGCTTTGTATATGCTTTAGAGACTTAAAAAAAGCTTCATTGAAAGACAAATACCCTTTACCTAAGATGTATCATATTTTACAAAGGGTGGTAGGGTCTAAAAGAATTTCTTTGCTTGATGGCTATTCAGGATACAATCAGATTTTAGCTCATCTTGATGATCAATTAAAGACATCTTTTACTACACCATGGGGCACTTTCATGTATGTGAAAATTCCCTTTGGTCTAATGAATGCTGGAGCAACTTTTCAGAGAGCCATCGACATAGCATTCTCGGAAGAATTGGGAAAATTCATCATTGTTTATTTGGATGATGTCACTGTTTTTTCAAAGACAGATGAAGAGCACTTATCACATTTGAGAACAATTTTCGAGAGATGCAGAAAGTTTGGGATATCTTTAAACCCTAAGAAAACACTATTTGGTCTCCAAGAAGGTAAACTTCTTGGGCACATTATTTTAGAAGAGGGTATTAAGATAGATCCAAAGAGGATTGAGGTCGTATTTCAAATCTCTCATCCTCGAAACATTAAGGAATTGCAATATTTCATTGGAGAGATTAATTTCTTGAGAAGTTTCTTACCCAACTTGGTTGAGCTCCTTAGAAACATTACAAACATGCTAAAGAAGGAGCAAGGGGTAAAATGGACCTTGGAAGCAAAGAAGTCCTTTAAGCTGGTGAAACAAACGTTAACCAAAACACCAGTTCTAATCAGTCCTGATTTTTCAAAAGATTTTGATATTTTTTCATTTGCATCAGAACATACAATAGTTGTTGTCCTTTTACAGAAAAATCCACAAGGACAGGAATGCCCCTTTTAAATATAACATTATGGAGAAGCAAGCCTTTGCTTTGGTTAAGGCTTTAAAAGACTTCAGAGTATACATATTGCACTCACACATCATTGCCTTTGTCCCAAATTCAGTTGTGAAAGACATTCTAACACAGGACCCAGATGGTAATAGAGGTAAGTGGATTGCGATTATTCTTGAATATGATTTAGAGATAAAGCCCACTAAACTCATCAAAGGCCAAGGTCTAGCTAGGTTAATGGCTGAATCCAATTTTGAAGTTCTTGATATTAATATGATTAATGCTTTAGATGAACAAGAATAAATCACCACTCTCATTGTTGAAGACCATTTTATGAATTCCTCTTGATATGCTGATATTCTTTATGTTTTTCTTAATCTGAACACACCTCCTGGTTTGAAAAAAACAAAGGCAAGGTCTTTGAAGTTAAAAATTGTAAACTATTGCATTATAGATAAATTTATTTATTGGAAAAATGAAAGTGGTATATTGCTTAAATGTTTTCCTGAGTATGATGCAGAGAAGGTTAAGCATGAGCTCCATGCAGGAGAATGTGGAGGCCACCTATACTGGAAGACAACAGCCAAACAAATCCTAAGGGCTGGTTACTATTGGCCTACTCTCTTTCTTTATGTACACAAGATGATATTGCTTGTCATAAATTACAACTTTTTGAAGGCAAAATAAATCTGCTACCCTTGCCTCTACATCCAATCACAATTGAAGCCCCTTTTCAACAGTGGGGACTTGAATTCATAGGAAAAATCCATCCACCATCCTCTGTCCAGCATAGATGGATTCTCACTGCCACAGACTACTTCAATAAATGGATAGAAGCCATCCCTTGTAGGCAATCCAATGATTCTGTCATTATAAAGTTCATGGAGACTAATATTATCTCTAGATTTGGCTGTCCTACCAAGATCATCAGTGATAATGCAGGCGCATTTGGATCCAAGAAGATGGTTGAATTCTGTCACAAATATCAGATAACATTGGGTCATTCCGCGACCTATTACCCTCAAGGTAATGGACTTGTAGAATCCTCAAACAAGAGTTTGGTGAACATAATCAAGAAGTTGTTGGAGGACAACAAAAAGTCTTGGCACACAAAGCTTGTTCATGCACTTTGGGCTGACAAATTGACATTGAAGAAATCTATTGGGATGTCACCCTACCAGCCTGTGTATGGTACAGATGCAATTTTTCCTACCAGCCTTGGTGTACCAGTTATGAAGTTGATTCAAGAGGTTCAATCTGAAGAGAATGACATGATCAGAAGGAATAATCAGACTATTCACCTTTAGCAGACCAAAGAGGAGGTTTATAGCAAAGCATTGCAAAATCAGGACAACATAAAAAATATTTTTGATAGAAGAACAAAGGCTAGCAATTTCAATATCGGGAACAAATTTTTAAGGTGGGAATCAAGGAGAGAAGACAAGGGCAAGCATGGGAAATTTGACAACTTATGGCTTGGCCCTTATCTCATTCATTCTGCTGCTAGTAATAATGCCCTTTTCTTGCAGGAGTTGAATGGAGTTGAACTGTTTGGCGGTCCTGTCAATGGAAAGATGCTTAAAAATTACTTCTCTTGAACCATGTCATGTTTTGAAGCCTTTTTCTCTTTTTTCTCATTATAAATATTTCACCCATCATGGCATTCAAAGTTATAAAAATCAAAAAATACAAAAACAAAGAAAGAAAGAAAAGAGGCCAGATTGTAAAAACAATAAAGGTACAACCCCATACCAACAAAAAGAGAAACAAATATGAAAGTGTGCAAGCTTAAATGCCACTCCTGAAAAACACAATTCTAATTAGTCATACAGCGTGATCACGAAAAATTAGTTTTAAATTGACTGCTAATAGGTTAGCGAATTCGATTTTCCAAACAGTTTAATCTTGGCTTATTAGTTAGGAAAATTAGGCTAGAAATTAAAGGTTCAAATAAGCTCAAAATCTGAACCTAAGTGTCCAAAACAAGAATGACACAAATATGTTTAAAATTTCTGGGTCAAAATAGAGGTAAAAATGGTTCTAATTGGCTCAAAATTTGAACCAGATGACAAGAAAAGAATAACTCAAATAGAAGAAAATATAGAGCTGTAAAAAGATGAAGGAAGTGTTTAGAATTTTCAGATCTTAAGCCTTCCATTTTGATTTAAATTTCTGTAAAATAATATCTATGTGCAGCTTGTTTTTTATGCCATAGATCAGCAACAAGTTAGACTTTTCAATCCTAACAGGGCCAATTAGCAGAATTTCAAAGTTCAAAATGGAAACAGCAGTGAAGATTTAAACAAAGGGCCTGATGTCGATTGGCCCTTATACATATAAACCCTGGGCCTTTGCTTTCTCATATACCCAAAGGCCCTGCAGTCGGGTACCAAGCCTTTTATATAACCCGTCCCTGAAGCCAAAACCTTTGTATTTCATTATTTTTTGGTTTTCATATGTTTTAAGGGTTTTCCATTGGTTCAATATTCAAACCAATCTCCACCGTTGATCATTGGGCCAATCTGATGGCCAGCGCTATATCGCATCGCAGGTTTTATTAGGCGCTTTTTATTCCCCCTTCCAATTGACTACCCTCGATGGATCCTCCGCCATTGGATCTATCTGCCATATCTTCGATCCAACGGCCCTTATTTTCTCTGATCATAAGCCTTTCCTCTACCTTGAAGCCCTCCGATTCATCCTCCACCATCGATCTGATCTGCAGATCGACGGCCCGAACCAATCGCATTGGCACCATTTAAGTTTTCCCCCGTCCAATCGCATGCCTTCGATTGCATCTGGGCCATCCACGTGTCCATATTGGACAGTCCAGATTGCATCTCCTGACTTTGTTTTAAATCATGTGTCCTGCTTCATAATGTTTTTGGCCAAATCTCAGCCGTTGATCTCTGCAGATCAATGGCCCTTATTAACCCATTCTCTGCCTTTGTATCGTTTCATTTACACCCCAGATCGAATCCTGACCATTTATCATGTACATCCAATGGCTCATATTAATCCCAACAAGCCCGACCCCTGTCGGTCCTGCCTCCCTCCAGATCTAATCTTAGCCGTCCAATCTTTGATTCAACGGGTCAAAACAAAATCACCCCGCCTGCTATGACCCGTGCATCATATCCATATCGCACTCACTCCCCACCATTAGATCTAAGGCCCCAGATCTAACGGCTGATGTTCCATATCACGTAACTTTAAGCGCGGATGATTATTCTCCAAAATCATGCGAAATGGGCGGTATTGAAATGCCATGTGTTAATTGATAACACATATCACGTTAAAAAATTCGAAACCGCCTACTCGCCTTTTCATTGCATGATACTAGTAGTTTCTACTCCCAATACCACCCTTCCCCATTTGCATTATGTTATATCTCGTTCCTCCTTGACCGTTGATCTCTGCAGATCAACGGTCTCAGATCATTTTATCTCTGTTTCATTGCCCCCTGTCTTTTTTAAAGGGTTTTCAGCATACAATATCCACCGTTGATCTCATGGCTTGATATCATCAAACAGCCCATGATCATCCCAAAACCCCAATTTCCATTTTTACACAAATTTCTTCTGCCAAGGGATTTTTTTCCTTTTCCTTTTTATTTCTTCACATTTTCCACTTATCCCATTGTAAAGTGACCTTTTCGCTTTATGATATTATTATTTATCCGACCATTGATCTCTGCGTGATCAACAAATCTAACTTAATTTTCACCATTTTTATTTCTAATCAAACTCCATTTGATCTTCGCATCAAATCTCTACCGTTGGATGCATTCATCCAATGGTCATGCTCCAAACCGAAGCCTCCAAAGAATTTTTACCCAGCACGCAGGATTTCTTATTTTTTTTATGTATTTTTGCAGGTTTTAAATGGTTTTTCCATTATATCAAAGGGAAAATAAAGGCCAGGGATGAAGATCCCCCGTGCCTTTTTGCATACAGAAAGATCATTCCACAGGGTTCAATTTCACGTTTCGTCGATGGTTCATGGGCATTGATGCCATATGGACCTTTTATATATTTTCACATCAAAAAGACACAAAGAATTAAATTAAACAAAGAATATCAGTGTTGAAGACTAAAACAAGCCAAAAATGAAGGATTGAATATTAATTCTACAGTTTGGAGGATTACGGCTGAGATCGAAAATCAAAAGCCTAATCCTCTGAATTAAAACAAAATTAAAGACAAATCAAAGATTTATCATTCAGAAAGAGCCTCCTTCGCCACATCAAAGGCTAATTGATTCCTCTCAGCCACCCATTGCCACCTGTAGCCTCAAAGCATTCAAAAGAGGCTGAGTTTTGATAAGAAAAGAAGATATTTGCCTCAGCGCAGCTGAATAGTTAATTCAACCAAAGGAACTTAATGCAAAAATATCAGTAGAGTTATTACAAGATGACACAGAGCCTTAAAAGTTAGCAAAATCTCCCACCGAGCTTAATTCTTAAATGTGAAACAATTAATACATACAACATATCTCTAAAATTCTCCATCAAGCCCCTCAAAGGCCGAGAAATATTAATCTGTAGTAATTAAACTTGGGAGATCTTTTATCCCATCCCACCTCCTCATTTCTTCTACAAATACTTCTGTAGAAGATAAGACAATGTTGGTTGCAGAACTTTGAAATATACTTATGCTCGAAATTCTACTTGTAAATAGTGTTCAAAGGCTCTTGAAGCTCTGTTTGTGATAGAATAGTTAGGCTGAGAAGTGAAGATGATTTCTGAACTGGAACATTGGACCTAAAGACTGTAACTATTTTGACATCAATAACAAGTTGTTTCTTGGGATCTTGGTCTATATCACTGGTGAAGTGCTTCTTGCTTTGTAATTATTTTTCATTTTGTGTATGCCATATTGTCCATTATTCTTTGATAAAGAACAACAACCGTAGAGTTAGGACCTAATGTTTACAGTACCCTTCTCTAACTGATAAGCTTTATCTCAATTTTTTCTTCTAAATTGTTTATTTAAGGATGATTCAATATAGTTTAAGCCGTTAGGAATGCTAGCATTCCCATGTCCTACTGTTTTCTTTAAACATTATTCTTGAATGTTATTTTAATTATTTTCTTATTAAAGTTAGACTAGAAAAGTGATGGTGAGCCTTGTTTTCTAGCTTCCATTCTCCAAAGGTAGATTCCGAAAGTTTCCCTAAGTGTTTGCTGAATGCAGACTAGGTTTCAAAGTACCTTATCTGATCTTAAGTTGCATTTTGTTTCTCTTATGTTTTTTCATAATTTCTGAAGGTAACTATGTGGATTATTGGATTGTTTGTCAATTGAGTTGCTTTAATACAAACTTGCCCAAGAAGTCTATCGTTAGCCCTATCCTTGGTTGGTTTTAAACAGTTACTTATGAGGATTTTCTTGTTTGGACTGACTATAAATCCTTGTTGAAATTATTATCAGTTTCCACCCCTTCAACAATTTATTGTCCCCATTCCATCATTTTATCTCAAATGATCTTGTCATATAGATGACTTGCCCCTTGGATCACTCTTGATGTTGTTGCTCAATTAAATCCCTGTTATGACACCATAGCCCAATGGACTAAAAACCAACGTTATATTTATATTGACATTTTTTATTGGGGGAGGTAAGTCACATCACGTGCATGATTTGACTAAGCACAATTAACGAAAATATAAATTTATGTCACACAAAAGCACATTAAATAGTGTTATTATGTCACATCAGTCATTCTATTTTTTGGTTTAAAACAACTCTGTGTTTAGTGTTTGCAACAATTCTTTCCAAACCCACTCTGTGTATAGCTTGTTGCAGTAATTCCTTCAAAATCAATAGCAATGGGAGGAAATTCCATTTGTAATGAGCCTGCTATAGTACGACTAACTGAACAAAGCTCAAAATTTTTTGGGAAAGGTGGGTTGGCTCGAGTATTTCATGTGGTTGAAAGGATTCGATAATGTTGTGGCATTGGAATTTTTACACAATTTAAGGGATGAAAGAGAAATTGTCAAAGGAAAGTTGATACTAGTGAATGAAACAATTCTAGCAGTAATCACATGTCTCTCCATGAAAGGATAGAAGTGGATGGACACGCATGTTGGACTCCAGAGTGGAATGGAATTGTTTATTGACCTTGGAAATGAATTGGTCCACAAAGAAAAAGGCTTATACTCTGCCTCATTCAGAGAACCTTGGAAAGAGCTTGTAGATATAATCTAGGAATACATCACATGGGATGACCACTGTGATTTGGCAAGACCACGACATCTTAAACTATTAGAAGCTTTAAGACAAAATATAGTGCTAGATATGTTGTTATTTTTTTTTATTTTTTTACATGAGGTTGTTGGTAGAGTGAATAAAGCTAAGGAACCAAGCACCATATTGAGTCACCATTGTTTAATTTAACTTATAGTCATTAGGGAACTGACATTATCACAAATAATTTGGGACAATTTTTTAGGACATAAGTGCCTACCACCTATAAAAGAAAGGCTTGAGGAAGAAAATACCCAGCCTAATATAGAAAATAGTGAGCCAGACATGCGAAATATTCCCCCTGAAAATAGTCAGTCAAGAGAAAAAAATGTTAATGAAACCCTAGATTTGAAAAATTTGTGTAGAGATGAGAAGTTATTAGCCTATGTTCTAGTTTCCTCGTCAACTAAGCATAGAAAATCCAAAAAGGCTAGCCAAGGCAAAACAAACACTAAATTTTGCTGAGCATGCACCAAAGAGTGAACCTCCAGCAGAACAGCAAGGTGACTAACCACAAATGAGAGAAGAGGAAATAGCCCAGGTTTTGGAAAACATGGGAACCCTCTTTTCTTTTGAAGAGAATGAATATTTTTGTAGAAGTGTAGTTGAATTGGCTGTTAATTTTTCAGCCTCTATGCCTAATTCTCATAACAGGGAAATATTGTCCTCCTTACCAAGCATGGATGGCCAATACCATCCAGAAGAATCGTCCAGAATGATAAATGAACCAAACTTTTCCAAAGAGGGGACCATCCCATTAACCCCTGATCACAATAATTCTGAAGGTAATTCTCTTCCTATTGTTTGGATTGATGAATAAATTGAAGCTCCTCCTAATGTTATTATGATTCCATCTTCACTTACAACACCAATTGTAGAAACCACGAAATGGTTGATAGGAAAATACAAACAGAGAATCAAGTTATAGAAACAGAAAAAACCTAAATTTTTGGAAGAAGATGGAACAAATAGTAAAAGAGTTAGAGATTATGGTAAAAATAAAATATGAACTGTGATAATTGGAGTCCAGAGTGAGAATTTTTTGACACATGCAGAAGTGCAGACTAAGGAAATCTCCATTACTCATGCATAAGTCTATACTGCAGAAACCTTGATCACTCATGTAGAAGTCCAGACTGAGGAATCCCTGATTACTGCTGCAGAAGTCTAGACTGAAGAAATCCCCATTACTGGAGTGTAAAAAATTTGGTAAACTTGATAAGTATATATTATTATTGATAAAAGATGAGATGATTTCAATGGGGAATCACCGAGGCCTTAAATACAGCCTCATGGTGTCCCTTGGTGAAGAGGCATGATCTTTGATCATGCCCTTTCACTTAATAAAACCTAAGATAACTATATTTAACTAATAATTAATAAAATATACATAACATTTCCCCTCTCTTAAAGATGCTTTGTCCTCAAAGCATACATAATGATGGACAACGTTGATGAATTACTGGGTTTCTTGAGTGGCGGGCTCTAGCTTCCAACATTTTTAAAAGATCATGGAGCATCTTCTTGAGCTCAATATGTTGGTGATGTGGATAGCGAAAATATTTGATATTGACAGGATCAGATCCTTTCTTGACTTCTATTGGATGTTCATGTTCCTTATTAGGAGGTATTTTTATTGGCAGGTCTTGGAAGACTTTTTCATGTTTCTAAACTATTCCTTTTCTTTTGGTGAATCTTCGTGGTTCCTTTTTGTAGATAACATTTCTAACTGATGACATTGTACTGTAGATGTTGGCACTCCTTTTCAAATAATCTTCGACGTCAGAGATGATGATACGACTTGATTTTGTGGGGATTGGAATCCATACAACTTGTGTTTCTACCCTTTCCACTTAAAGATTATAAATTGCTTGTGATGGTTGGCAGAATAAGTACCTAAAGTTTGTAGCCATTGAATTCCTAAGACCACATCTACTCCTCGTAATGGGATGGTGTAGAATGGAGATTCTAAATTAAATTTTTTTATCTATAGTTTTACCTTATGAAATTTCCCTACTTGCTGAATCTAATTACCATCGTCCACCATTACCTTCGTATTAGGCATGGGGAAGGTAAAGATGTTGATTATTTTCGTCATGGCTGAATCTAGAAAATTGTGGGTACTACCAGTGTCGATGAGAACCATTATGTTGTTGTTCTTGATATTTCCTCTTAACCTTAGGGTCTGAGGCTATGATATGCCTGTCATAGATGATAATGACACTTGTGGAATGGTTTCGTCATCCAATTCTAGATAGAACTCGATGGTGTCTTCTAATCCTTCTATATATGAATCATTATTGTTAGCATCATTAGTTGCTTCACAGTTACATAGATTCTTTGTCTCGTTTCTTTTTGTGCACCTATGCTTAGGGTCCCACTTTTCACCACAACATTTGCACTTTAACTCTCTCATTCTTTGTTTTTCCACATTAAATTTTTCTTGTTCATGAAGATGGGGGGGGGGGGGGGGACATATTTTGTGTTATCTATATTTTCATATTGAGGAAATATTTGTCTCGAATATACTCTGTTTTATTTTTACCACGATAACCTTTCAAATTTATTTTCAGCAGCTTTTGCTTTTTTCCTTGCTACTTCTACTGATATAATTTCATGAAATTCGAGCTCTTCTTGTATATGGATTTTAAGTCCTGAGATGAAAGACTTGATTAGATGAGATTCTGACAATCCTGATACTCGTGTTGCCAAGGTCTCCCATTCTCGAGTGTGCTCATCCACATCTCATTTTTGGAATAATTTGATGAACGTTGAAAAAAAATTTCTTCCTTTATGCCTTGAAACATTTTGAAGAATGCATCCTTAAATTTCCTCCAACTGATAGCAAGCGTTGTCTTTTTCCACCACATATACCAATTATATGCTTCTCCTTCCATTCTCATGGAAGCATGCTTAATTTTTTCGTCATCACGAGTAATTCCATAAATCTAAAAATATTCTTTGGCTTTATTAAGCCACGCAACGCTATTTTTTTCATTACCATCAAACTTGGGTAACTCGATTTTTGCTTTGTGCTGATATGCAAATGGTGGAACAAGAAGGGGATTTTGATTAGCAAATTCATTCCAGAGCTGCTTATTTTGAGAATCTGCATTAATATCTTCTTGATGATATGGGGAATCGGTTTTTCCTGATGCTCTTCTAAGTTCCCTGAATCTGCGAAATTGTTCTGTTGATTTTGTTCCCTATTAGGGGATATGGGTTGTTGTATGTGACTTATCCTATCTATCTTATCATTTATATTATCAAAGAGTTTTGTCATCTTGTTCATTTCTTCAATATGCTTTTCTGTGGCCTCGTGATGATTTAACCACATTTGTCTTTCTATTAGATTCATGATATCTTGAACCTTTTTGATATCGTTGGAGTTTCTTGCAACTGTACCTTCAAGACTGACTAATCTTTTTCGAAATTCATATGAATTATTATTGATATGTTTTTTGAGATCCAACATTTTTTTTTGGAAATCGGCCATCGACATTGATGATGTCATTGAGTGCATATATATATATATATATATATATATATATATATATATATATATATACTTTAAATAACAATAATAATAATAATAATAATTATTATTTTATTATTTGAATTATATATATATATATATAATTATGGGGAAAAAAATTTGTTAACTTTGAAAAGTCACGTTGTTTTGAAAAGGGGGAATGGGTTTTAATACCATGGGAAATTACCGTGGGCTTCGTTATTTATTTTTCCTTTTAATTTATTTCCCCCTTTATGTTAACTTTCCTTCTTCTTCTTTTTAAAACAATTACCTATGCAAGAAATCAAATTGAGGAGACTCCCACCAGTTCTATGGGAATTCAGAGAGATATTAATCTCTCTGTGGTTACAGCCAAGGAATCCAGCCAAACAGATCTACTAATGACAATTAATCAGGCTACACAAACTGAGTTGGTACTTCCTTACTATCATTTTATCAATGAGTCCACTATTCAAATTTTAAACCAGGAAAGAAGGGCACAAACAAATTTTGGACCAACACCGAGCATAAGTAGTACCCCGAGCAGAACATCAAGAATTATTACAAAAATTCCAATCCTTGACCGTCACTTAGGATGAAACCCATGCCAAACTTAGAAGAGAGAAAAATAAAATAGAGAAATTGTAAGCGCGGCTTCCGAAAGAACTAGAACACATCAAGGAGATATTTTATGTATACTCTGATGTATCTTTTTATAGGTTTTGAGCTAAAAATTATGCCCTATTTTTGCTTAAACAATAATTATTAGTGAAATTTAAAGCCATACTGGCTAGTCAACCTCCTAAATTCAGTCATATTTCCAACTTTATTAAATGTTTTCCAGAATATGAAGATAATGTTAGATATCTCTTATGTGAACTCTACATGCAAATTTTTTTTTTGGTGGAACAGAGGGATGGAAACCCCAGTCCTTTCATTGAGGATATGTAGTTCCAAGCTTTCATATCCTTTGTGAAGAATAAAATGAGGTGGCATAAAGCCTATAATATATTCCAAAAGAGAGAAAATGGGTCAGAGATTTGGGAGAGAGGATAACCTAGTAGCTCTTTGTAAACTTTCATAAAACATAAAAGGTTCGTGAAAAAACTTGAACTTGTTTCAGCATTGGCTCCCACACATAAGGATGTTCTTATTTTAGGACTTGATTACCTTGAAGACATCAAAGAAGAAGCCATACAGGAAGGAAGGAAGTGATGTAAGGTATCCTATAAGGAGATTAAGAATCAAGAGAATTTTATGTACAAAAACTTCCAAGTAGTAGCTAACCAGATAAAGTAGTATAATCAAATGTTTATCTCTAAAGGACCTATGTGGATTGAATGTCGAAACTAATGCCTTATTATCTGGTGTTGCCTTTAGGGGTGTTGACCCAAGTTTTATTTTAAGGTTTTCCAACAAACCCCTATACTACTGGCCCTCTCAGTAATGATCCGCTTGCGCAGGCCAAGGTCTCACCCGAAGTAGTATGGGAGGGTGCTAGAACCATGTTTCCGCACCTAGAGAGAGAAAGTAATTTAAAGTGGGCCCTGTTAGATAAAACAGACCTACACAGAGGAAGCCCTAATACAGAAAACTTTAACAATATATCAGTAGAGCACAAATAATAAATAATATGTAACTTGAGCAGAGTATTTAAACCAGATCTACGGATTCATAATATCACATCCACATTCACATCAGTACATCATCAATATTGAGTGAAAAATATAATAGAAGATAACCATAACACAGAAACACTTAAATATCACAAAGAAATCTTCTCATTCATTCATATCAAATCCAACTTACAGACTCTATCTATCAGCTTGCGCACACAGTCTGCGCACATAGCCAGCGGGGTCCACACACAACAGGACTCAGGGTCTCTGTGCACATAACCAACATGATCCCTTAACCACAACATAAAAAGATCCACAATTTAGCATCCAAGTTTAATCCTTAATTAGCCTTCTCTAGACTCGATCGATCTATATATTTATAAAATATTAGCATGCGCTACTCTATGGTCCACAAACCATGGTTTGCGGACTCCTGGTATACCATTTTACTCTTTAAAATTCATTGGGGGATTTGACCTGCCCCAAAGCCCCTGCGCTAGACTAAATATTACAAAATATTACCAAACAAGACCAAAAATGCGGTTAGGGGACCTCGTTCCAACATTCCCTCAACACAATATTGTGACTCATCCCGAGTCAGAGTGCTGACGGGGTCTTCATTGTTTCCTGGAGCTCCTCGATAGCGGTAGCCAATAGAGGAAGAAAACCTATGCTTTGTGCGGCTGCATTCTACGCAATATCAACCAAATTTTATAAAGTTGGTCCTTCAATGGATGCAGTGACACTTTCCAAGGTCTGATTCAACTTTTTCATGACCCCTTATAACTCTTGAGAAATCTTGAGAGCTTCATGAGCCTAGGGTGTCAAATGGTTGCTGAGTAACTACTTCTTGTGATGGAGCCCCACAATTTCACTTTTGAGTGTGTGGCTAGTTTGAAGGTGATCTAGTCATTGGCATGGGACGAGATTAGTCATAGTGGCTTCCATTTGATCAAAATATTGCTCCTTTTGGTGCAGATCCTAATTGATTTGGCGAAGGAGGGGGTCACGCTGCACCCGCGACCTTAACTCCATAGCAGTCTCAAACAATGCAGTGCCCTGAGTGATCTGTGTTGTAATACTTGTTGTAGCTTCAGTGATAAGCACATCTCGTTGGGCGCGCACCTCCAGGAGGGTATTAGGTTATATTTTTGCCTGTAGAAATGCTATCTAAAGCTATAGATCGACCTTAAAAACTTGCACTTCAATCCATGATGCCTTGAAAGTAGAAACCAAGCCTTCAACCTTGGCTGGCACTGTAAAAGAGGCAGGAATGACTTCTGGAATATCCTTGCAGATCCAGTTGATCAATTTATCTAATTCATCCTGCTGCACTATGGTGATGATGTGTGTAGCCTGGGCTTGGGAAACTTTAGCAACTTTAGTCACAATAGTCTACTCGACCTTACTAAGGTGCTGTTGTGCTCACAGTTCTCTGTGTTGAAGTTCACTAGTGATGGAGGTAAACAAGTCACGCAGATGCGCATTCGTTATGCGCCTAACATCAAGATCAACCGAAGAGCATGTACAAACTTGGTCACATAATTTTGCAGGTATAATCACAAAAGCTGTGCCAAGGAGGGGGCAATCCAGCTGCCTGCGATGGTGGTCAAGGCTACAATTGTAGCTGGTTGGCTAGCTTGATTCTGCCTTACTTGATCCACGCTCCCCTGATGTATGTCTGCCTTCAGCTGAAGGGCGTGCAATTAAGTCTACAAAGCTTCTACCATGACCTTGTGTTGTCCTTCAAAAGCAGTCCATCAGTCCTCTTACAAAATAGTGAAAGCGTCCGCAATATTTTCTAAGTCATCTTTCGTCAATGTGACTTTTGTGTCTGCATGAGGCTTAATAGCCTTGCGCTTCTTCCTAGGCCCTTTGGGAGGTTCACCTGTGCATTTGATTCCATGTGGTGACGCCATATATTAGCCACTCAGCTCGTAAAGCCCATGATCCTGCTGCAACACCAGCTCTGTCCCCATGGTGGTTCCCTTAGGGATCTCTTGGGTTGTGCTCTTCTCCATAGCATGTGCCTTAGGCTCCTTCATTGTGTCCGGAAGAGGAGCATCCTTTGGGGTGACTCTTTGGCCGGATGTGCCTACTGTACCTAGGCCAGATGACTTGAGGCCAAGCTTCCACGTTGGTGCAGATGTTGCCACCACTTGAGAAAATGCTGCTTCTGTAACCATATAAGGGAAATCATACCATGCTAGAACTCTGCAGGCATGAACTTGCACACTGTGCATAGTAACATAGAATACCAAAATATCCTTGTATTTTTCATAGAATGTGGGAAAAAAATGTGGTTGGGAATGAATTAATGCAGCCATAGCATGATCAAACAACACCCATAATACCTTATTCTCCTTAAAATTCTTGGGATCCTTCGAATCCAAAATATTGGCAAACCATGCACCTTCGCACATGCTTGGTTCGAGGTCTAGGAGCATTGCCTCGTCAGGTGACTCCCACACAACCAAAGCAATTAGCAGGACCAGCCAGGAGTAGCATAATGCCTTTTCATGCTCTTGTGCTTCATGCACATTGTCTAAAAATTCATCCATGAGGTACTGCAACCAGTTGTGATGTAGAAGCATCAAAGCTAAAGTTTCATTATTCATTTGTGTAATTTAGGGGGTTAGATATTTTAATTACTTATTTAATTATTTTTCTCATTTTTAATAAATTGAGAGAGAAAATAGAAACGTGAGGATTATTGTAAATATTCCTTAAATAATTGAGGACATGAGTGGATTTGAATTAGGTATACAATCTAGGGATTAGGAATTCTATAAACGGGACTTAGTTGGGTCCAAAACAAGATAAATCTAATTTAGATTTGAAGTTGAGATTTGTGTGGAGGAAATTATGGAATGAAATAAATTATATTTATGTATAAATATGTAGCTTCTGAGGGTGAGAAAGTGATTAGGTGAGGAAGTGCGGAAGTGAGGAATACAAAGAGTAAGAGAAATGGTTTTAAGGAATGAGAGCCAAGAGGCCACCCATTGTAATATTTGGCCAAAGATTTTTTATGTTTTATATCGGTATTTGACTTGTATGGCTCTCTTTCCTTCATATGTATTGTTTGAACTGAATATATTTTTGGTTTTAACGAAGAATTTTAATTTTGAAGGAAGCGCATCAATTTTTCGTATGGTAGGATCTGTTTAACCCAGTATCTTGGCATCATTTGGTATCAGAGTAAGGAGATGAGTTGGAGGATGAGTCTCTCCTAAGTTGAGGTCATTTTGTTTGATTACTTGTTTTGAGTGAGGAGAGTAGGTCTAACTGCATGTGGAGGAGTCGTACTCTTCGAAATAAATTGCATGGTTGTTCGATCTAGATTCGAACCTAGAAAATGACCTATGAGTTGGACACATATTCTATTTGACTACGAGATATACCAGGGTGTTGTTGTCGATCCTTTTATGTTCTGAAGATTTTTTCCATTTAATTTGTTACGACCTCGACAATTTCTTGGGTGAAACAACAGCGGTTCTCAGTGCTTCCACCTTATTCGTCAGTTCTGTCGTGGATGCCATCCTTGAGAAATTCGTGCTGATATTACATTTCTTGAAAATATGTGAACTAGATCTACAATTTGAGATCTTTCTTCTCTCGAGAAGGCATGAGGTTTGGAGAAAGTGACCCTAGAGCCATCCAACATCAATGGTGGTCCATCGTTGTGGAATCAGTTGACAGGTGGATGACAACAGGGCTTCTTGTTTGAGCATTGATAAACTACTTTATCAAATAAATTTGTTATATTGCTACCACTTAGTAGTGAAGCCAGCTGCAGGAAATTTAAGCAGTGGATCCAGTGCATGAGGAAGAAATCATATTTTAAAATCTGACATGGAACATTGACAAAGAAGCTACCTCAAATTCATGAGACTATCGATTGGCTGGAACGACCTTTGGTGACATAATTTTGTTGTGGGATTAACTTCTTCAAAGTTGTAGAAGCATCAATTTATTTAATAGCGTTGGAGATCTGTGCAGGTATAAGCATATGGCTATGAGTAGCATACATGGGAACGTAGACTGTGACATGGCATATGTGCCACAGGCATTAAGTTGGGTGACTGCGAGCTCATGCGGTCGAGGGGATGAAATCAAGTAAGTAGTAAAATATTTATCATAGGAGTCCATGGCATTGAACCCTTCCCAACGTTTACACCATGGCTATTAATGTCATAGAATTCTTGTTTAATAGCAGCATTTCCATGTCTTGAATCATGGCTTGAAAGGTTCCGTGCCACATTTGTTAGTGGCGTTGGTTCCAAAATCGAAACTAAGTTGAAGTTTGTGAATGGATTCCAATTGCAAATTTTAATTATGTTATTATTATATATGATAAGGATGGTCCTTTAAGGATCCATTGATTATTGGGGAAGTGAAATTTGCATAAAGTGGAAATATTCATCATCATTGTATTAAGTAAACCGGAAGTTGGAATTGCATACTAAGTGATGAAAATACATCAATTCAATCATGAAGAAGAGTAAACATGGGCCTCAATAGAATTGAATATTTTGTTATAACAAATTGTAAAGTGGAAATTGTGTTTTCTACATCATTTTTGGGAGCCAGTCATATCAATTCACTTAAAAAGGCATGTGTGGGGCTTGTGAAAGAGGTGTCGCTCTAGCGGAACATTCAATATATCGATCTAGTATTTCCATGGTACCACCTTCCAGCATAAGAAAAGGTCACTGGGATTGATCGAGGTAATTTTTTTGAAAAAAATTGATGTACAGTTTTTTTTTTGTTGGGAGAATGTAATCTTGAAAGAATATTCGGTTACATTAAGATTTTATTTTTTCAAAGAAAGAAATTGAAATTGAAGAGATTGACATGAAGGAACTTGGCTTAAACTAAGAGGGGATATTGTGCATACTTTGAAGGTTTCTAACATTATTTGCTGGGAAAATATTTATGTTAGAAAATTGTTGGGAAGAAATTTATTTGATGGGGACAGATTGTTAGAGAAGGGACCTCGCATATTCAAAGTAAATTTGTGGAGGCTTGAATGTATTCCTAAAAGAATACACGAGAGAAGGTTTGGATCATTTCAACCACGAGAAGATTCAAGGTAAGTGCTCATTGAATGAATCAATATTCATTGAGTAGAGGTATTTTAAAATCTAAATGATTAAATTTCCTTGTCATACTCGAGAAGATGATCTTTTGTAAATGTTATGAAAGAGTGAAAATTTTTCAAATTAAAAGGTACAAATGAATGGAAAATGAATGAGAAAATGTTCTAAGCCTGGGTGATATAAAGGGAAACATGCATTTTTATGTGAGAGGGTTTATTATGCACATTGTGGATTCTTCGCAGTTTTGGTTAAGTCATTTTGGACCAAAGCTTGTAGTTGGAATGGAAGAATTCTTTTGATTTGTGTTTAAGGTTGAAAACACAAACAAAAAAGTTGCTTAATGCTGTAAAATATTTGTTTTTACCATCATGTGGCAGCATCTATGAGGTGATATTCAGGATGGACACAATGTACGGGTTGTACATCGAAGAGGTTGAAATATGAATAGCTTGTTCTCTGTACACAGATGAAGAAATGTGAATTGATGTTGTATGGTGCATGAAAGAGCAGGAAATTTTTTTGCATTAAAATGACGAGCTTATGGTATGAAGGGCATGCAAATGTTAACAGTGACAAAGACGACACAGAATAATGGAATCTAGAGAATTGAGATTATGAAGAGAAGGTTTGTTAATAACCTTAACAGGAGCATAAGGTATGATACATCATTTTGAGAAGGTATTTTTGAATGTTGGAAATTAAATGGTTTATTTATTTTCACCATAAAATAAATCTTTGGAAAGTGAAATGCATTTCAGATTAAACACTTCAGCATCATGTGAAATTATAATGGGATACTGATGATCTTTCATAAGAATGAAGTATGGAAGAGAGTGAAGATTTTCTATCCTAAAACTGTATTAGGGGTGTATGTTGTTGGAGGATGGTATAACTTGAATTAAGTCAAAATATACACTATCATAATTATTGGGTCAATCCTTGAAGTCAAAACAGATGTTAGAGTCAAATGAAAGTTTGAATAGTTTGAGTTAAGATTGAGTATTTTCATCCAAAATGAAGAATTGGTGTAAGTATGAAATCAAAGAGTTGTAAGCTAGGTAAAAATGTCTAAATGTAATGGGTTGCATGATCAACGGATCCTGACACCCAAAGAATTTCATCATTGTAACACATGAGTTACTAAAGTGTTGTTTCAAGAAAAGTGAAGCAAGGGAATTTCCAGATATGATTCCAAGACAGAGAACTAAAAAAGGCCATGTGCGGGTAGAGAGCTTATGTTTTTGAATGAAAAGTGGGAAGACTTGCTGAAAATGGGATTGAATGAAGTACACACGTGAAAAGATGAAGTTCCCAAAGGAGGAGAAGATGACTGTTGATAGTCATTTCCGAAGATCTGATGAACAACACAACAAAAGGAAGAAGAAGGGAAATGCCAAGGTAAGTGGCATATGTGAGCGGTTGACTGATGAAGAGTATGAGCAAGAGAAGGCTGAGATAACAATTCACCTTGAATTGTTAATGGAATTGTTGTAGGAAAATGTGAAATACCAGACACATGGTTGGACCATGAGAAAGAAGGTAAAGTGGCAGAGGCTACAGGAAAAGAGGGAAAAGCGGGTAAACATACAGTTGTCAGAAGAGTTGAGGAAGCTCAAGAAGATTTTAAGGTGTGAGGAACTAAGAGGGGCTGAGTTAAAAATGGATGTTTCCATTTGTGGCCTAGAAGAGGGTGAAATTATGGGTGAGGAGATCAATGAGGAAGATCTCATGAACTATTGGGATATTTTAGAAGAATCTAAAGATGTGTTGAAGCCTTGCAATTTTTCTCACAATTTATGTATGTTTGCAGGATGTGCAAAATATAGTGAGTAGTCTGATGGAACTATCGTAGAGATGAAAGAAACTCTTGAGGAAAAGTGTGGTGAGGAATTCCTTTCAGAGGGGGAAGGTACTAAATTGTTGCAGCAGGAAGAAATCATAATTGAATTCTTGTTTGGGGTAAGACAACAAGTTGAAGTTGTTTATGGAGCGGGAGCATAGTGAAAACGCTGAAGAGATATTCCAAGGAGGTAAACAAATGTATTTGTTTAGTGAATTTTCCGATAGAATTTTACAATGTGATGATGCTAAAACTAGGAAAACTCAGGAATCTTACCAGAAGAATAATGAAGCTGTGAATGAAGGTTGTGATGAAGTGTTGGGAAGATTTCATATGGAAATCGAGTTCTTGGAACGGTGGCTTAAGGAACCTGAGGGAGAAGTGAAGATTGCAGAATCTGATCCAGAAGGAATTGCAGTTACTATGCGTGATAGGGATGAAATGTTTTCAGCATTTCTGGAGTTGAATGAATGTTATAATTTTTCAAATAATGACGTAACTATAGGTATAGAAAAAAACATTAACATATATGATGTCGAACTCAGAGAAATTGAGCAGAAATTATTTGGCGTTGAGATGGAAGATCAGAAGTAGCAAGGAAGTTGTGTCCATAGAGACATAAAGGAGACATAAATATTGATCCATCAGGATGAATAGGAAAGAAGCCAGAAGTTCAAAAAAAAATCTACTAAAATCCAGAGAGTCGATGACGGGATATTGGTGCTTGAAGTGTCAAAAGAGACCGAAAGGTCTTATCTTTTTAAATCTAACAATTTGTTGTTGAATGCAAGTACAACACTGGACAAGAAAGTTGTTGCTATAAAAGAAATAAAAAAATATAGTTGTAATCAAGAAAGAGTTCTTGATTATTCTTCATGGTAGAAAATTTAGTGTTCAACACAGTTGGAAATGAAATAATTTGACAAAGAGGTATTACTCCGAGGAATTGGTGAACGCAATTGTTGTAAAGGTCGATGGAATCCGATTGACAGAGTTAGTGGTGAGTTACCAAATCGAGTTAATACTTTGAATTACCAATGACAAAAAAGAGTTTGGAATCCTAGAGGGAGCAAGTCATCAGGACTTGTGGCTGTTGCATTATTACAGAAAAGCAACGGACCTCATAGACAGGAGTCTATCAAAACTTCTCTACATGGGGAGTCGGATGTAGGAGCATCAAAGTTAAATTTTCATTATTCATTTGTGTAATTTAGGGGGTGAGATATTTTAATTATCTATTTAATTATTTTTCTCATTTTTAATAAATTTAGAGACAAAATATAAATGTGATGATTATTGTAAATATTCCTTAAATAATTAAGGATATGAGTGGAGTTGAATTAGGTAGACAATCTAGGGATTAGGAATTCCATAAAGAGGACTTAGTTGGGTCCAAAACAAGATAAATATAATTTAGATTTTAAGTTGAGATTTGTGTGGAGGAAATTATGGAATGGAAAAAATTATATTTATGTATAAATATGTGGCTTTTGAGGGTGAGAAAGTGAGCAGGCAAGGAAGTGAGGAATATAGAGAGAAATAGAAATGGTTTGAAGGGCCGAGAGCCAAGAGGCTGCCCATTATAATATTTAGCCAAATATTTTTTATGTTTTATATTAGTATTTTAATTTTATGGCTCTCTTTCCTTCATATGTATTATTGAATTGAACATATTTGTGGTTTTAACGAAGAATTTTAATTTTGAAGGAAGCACACGAATTTTTCATATGCTAAGATTTGTTTAATCCAGTATCCTGGCATCAAGTTGAAGTAGACCCCTTTCTCGCATCTACCAGGAAGCTGAATTACATAGGCAGGGACGACCGAGGCCTGGCACTTGTGCATTAGTTTGCATGCAAGCACTAGGGTACCCATTTTCATTCTTGGATCATCTATTCTTCCAACCAGGAACCATATATAGTTGCATTCAACTTGATATTTATCTCATACCTCCTCAACAATCTGTTTCCCTCCTTATCGATGCCCTCCTTATGAATTGGCCCATGCATGGGAAGGTCAGTGATTCAATGAATTAAGGTAGAATCGATCAGGATGCAACCCTGGATCCATAAACATCCATCGTGGACAAGTAACAGCAGTTGGAGAATGACCAGAATGGTGATGTTGTAACAGCCAAAGTAGGGGATGCACAATAAGTTTAAGATCACTGAACTGGCTAGTCCATGTACCCACGGTATTGGATCTACCTTCGACATGTTACCATCCATTATTTATTCAAGTTATAATTCTAGTGCTAGCACTGGAAAGGCTTCTAGATGACCTAGATCATGGTCATAGAATTTAAGGAGGGGGAGACCTCCGAAAATATCACATTCTAGAGGCACCTTCGTCAGGAATAGAGGAATTTGCAGGTAGGAATGGATAACATCAAAATTATTAGGGACAGATGCGGTGGTATTTATAGACTTAACATAGGGTGGTAACCATGAAAGTGGAGTCACAGGCAAAGCTTCCTTTGGAGTCATCATCAAGCTTTTCGATGAATCAGGCGAGTGGCCCTGCGACACCTTGCAAGGGAAGTGCGCAATCTGAAGGGACGTTCGTGGCTTCATGAAGACCCACTTTGCTTCTTTCCCTTTTCCTTTCACCCCTCCCTTCACCTTCCCCTTTCCCTTCCTCTTGGCCAATGTAAACATGACCTCCTCCATCTCAGGAGTTACTTCCAATACATATTTAGACCCAACTTCCCTAGACACCATGACAGGTAATGACTCGACGGGGTTAGTAGCGGTCATCCTTGCTTAGAAGAGAAATTCGGGGTTGCTGCTGTTAGAGGGGGTAGCCCGCCCAGACATATGGATGGAAATGGCACTGAATAAACCGAGTTCACATAAGAGAACAAGGCGCAATAATCTCAACAAGAAAACAAACCCGTTCTGACAAATGCCCTGTTGTTTATAGCCCTCGATGTGTAAGAACAGTTGGATTAGCCTTAATGGAAACTTATCATTACGGAAAAGGTAAAAAGTCCTTCTATATTTCCACATTAATTTCCAATTTTCTGTTCCATTCAACAGTAAAATCGGTTTTTCACGCAATTTACCCATTCCAATGGGCAGTTTTTTCCACCATGTACTACCCCTACACCTGTATCGCACACCTTTTCACCTCCTGCCCTAAAAAACATCCTTGTGTAGCTATCAACCTTGTCTTCATTTTTGCGCCCTGATGTGCACAACATCCTTTACACAGCTACTCCGACCATATAGTCTATTGGTCGACACCGGGTTGTCTCGATAAGGTTTCAAACAACTTCCATTAATGTACCCTAGCAATAAATCTACACGTAGTCTAGCTAATCTGACTGCACCACCATCAGTAATCTCCTTGACTATATATGGGCCCAACCAGTGGTTACAGAACTTCTCAAGCTGTCATGCAAACTGGTTGTCGTAAAGTAATACAAATTCGTCCTCCTTAAAGATCTTTTGCCAAATATGTTGATCATGCTAATATTTTTTACGAGCCTTTTGAACCTTCTGGTGGGACTGGGCAATGAGACAATATTCCTTTAGGGCCACCAGTTGTGCCAAGCGTTCCTCCATGAAGTATATTTCCACCATGTTTGTGAAAAATGAGATGCGTAGGCTAGGAAAAATGTATTCCATAGGCATGACAACCACCTTCCCATAAACCATTCGGAAGGGGAATTTTTCCTGTAAGCTTCTTACATGTGGTCATATGGCCCAGAGTACTAAGGGGATGCGCACATCCCAACCACTTCGGTCAAAATTACAGACCTTAGTGAGTGCATGTTCTAGAACTTTATTGAAATCTTCTACTACCCCGTTCGCCTTTGGGTGATATGGGGTACTCTTCGCATGGTGGATCTGGAATTTTTTAGTCAGAGGCTCAATTCTCTTACCTCTATCTCTTATTAGGATCTTCGGGAAAGAATACCTAGTCATAATATGTTTGAAAATGAAGTTCACAACAGTATCCGTAGTATAATCCTTCATAGTTTTTTCTTCTGCCCATCTGGTTACATAATCAATGGCAGTGATGATATACCGGGAACCTGTCTTCCTTCCTAGGGGATTGATGGGTCCCATAAAATCTATGGCCCATTTTTCAAACACTTGCAGAGCCATTTGTAGTTGCAGGGGCATCTCAACTCGGCACAAGGGCTTTCTAGTTCGTTGGCATGTGTCAGAAGCCCAACAATATGCATGGGCATCACTGTGCAATGTGGGCCACTAAAACCCAACCCTTAATACTTTCTGCACAATGGCTTTTCCTTCATAATTTCCTCTTGCAATTCCTCCATGGGCCTCAGCCAAGATAGCTTGTCGTTCATGTTATAATACATACATTTGAAAAACCTCATCCGTGCCTTGCTTGTACAGTTCTCCCATGATTATGGTAAAATTGGCTACACAGGTGACCGATTGCTTTTTATGTGGCACTGAATAGCCATCGAGTGCCTTACCCATGGGAAAAAATTGAATAATGTCTGAAAAGTGCTCGTGAAACACCTTGATAGAAAATTGTTGTGCGTCAGGTAATCCTTCTTCTAGGTTACTTGGCTCTTCTGCATTCTCGATACGAGAAAAGTGATCAAGCCCAATGTTCAACTTCCTCGGTTTCACTATGATTTCAAAATCATACTCCTAAAACAATAGTAACCGCCTACATATCTTCCCCCCCAACACAGGTTTATTGACTAGGTACATCAAATATGAATTAAATATGAACATCTTGAAGTGTCCACCTAATAAATAGAGCCTATATTTCTGTAGGGCATACACTATTTCCAACCCTTCATGCTCTGTGCTATAATATTTATGTTCTTCACTAGTGAGATTTCTTCTAGAAAAGGAAACTAGATGATTGATGTCCCCTTCTCCAGGATGCGCTGAGACAACTACTAATGTAATCCCTAATGCATCCACATGTATGAATACCTTTCTCGAGCCATGGAATATAAGAATAGGTGAATTTACCATCTTTTCCTTTAGTAGCTCAAAGCTTTTCTAACACTCATCATCCTAAAAAAATAGACATCCTTCATTAGCGCGGTGATTAAAGCGTACCCTTGAATAAACTTCCTGTAGTAACCGATGTGGCCTAGGATGGAGTGTAGCTATTTCTCAGTAGTGGGGACTGCAAAATTGATGATAATCATGATCTTGGTAGGGTCAACCATAAATCCATGCTGACACACAATGTGTCCCAATAGAATCCCAAATGGGATACAAAATATGCATTTCTTGATGCTTAGTGAAAATTGGTGTTTTGTGCAAGCATCCAACATTATCCGCAGATTTGACACATGGTTCTTTACTAATCCAAAAACTGTCCAATCATCAAAATATACTTCTAGAAACTTATGAATAAATTCCTTGAATGCTTCGACAACTACACACGAAAATATGGTAGGGGAATTCTTTATTCCAAATGTCATAATGGTGTACTAGAATGATCACCATTCAGTCATGAAGGTTTTCTTTCTGTGGTCTTCAGGCGCTATGCGGATCTCACGGTACCCTAAGAACCCATCAGTAAACGAGTAAGCTTCCTGACCTCCCACATTATCCATAATCTCATCGAAGAAAGGCATAGGGAAGGGATCATGTAAGCATGCATCGTTTAACTTGTGTAGGTCTACATAGATCCATATTTATCCTTTAGTCTTCTTTTCCTAGACGAGCATAGGGCTTACCCAATCTAACTATTCCACCCGTTCAATAATACATGCGGTCACCATCTTCTCAAATTCCTCCTTTACTTTATGTTCATATTTAGGTTTTAGACAATAGGATTGTTGTTTGACAGAGCACGCATCCAGTTTCAAGGTAATCCTCATAACACCCATATCCCTGACAATCCCTTTGAGTTCTGAGAAATTTTTGGGGTATAGATCCCAATATTCAGTGAGAAGTTTCATGTTTTTTCCTATCGTGTCACTATCCCATTAATCCCAAATCTTGGCCATATTGGGTTCCGCCTCTGTACCAATGTTGACTTCATTTAGTTTCAATGGTTTGGCAACATCAACTCCCTATCTCAAAGGTCCTGCAATGACACGTTCTCCTTCTAACTCTTGGATAGTGATATTTCGGGAGTCCTCGTCAAAGTCTTCCATTGACAAATTTCTACATTTGACAATGTCTTGCATATGGGTGTCCCAGGCTGGTGTAGTACACTCCTGCTTAGGGAAAAAATTATTAAAGACTAGAGCATCTATATATTGCAGGGTTTCATCAAGTTTCTCCATTCCTCTTGCCAATCCAAACGTCATTACAAAATCCTCAGTCATTGTACCCAGTGACGGGTACATTGGTGTAGTTTTGCGTCCAAATACCAAGTGGTGGGGATTGGTCCCAATGTGTAATTCCATACCTCCATCCAGAGAACCAAGTGCTTGCGCAAATCCCTTAGTCTCGAGAATAGTTCCATCGGTGGGTTGACCAGATTGTCAAATCATAGGATATTCATATTTCCGCAATCCCCCTAGTCCTGAAAATATCCTTTATGGGTTTCCCACCATCGTGCAGGGGTTGCATGCATAGCCAAGTAAAGGGCCCAAAATCTCCATTATTCAGGAACATCAACTTCAATTTCTTAAAGAAAATCCTTAATATTACCATCCATCCTCCTCTTCTCTTGTTAGATTTGTGTCCTCATGATGAGTCTTGGTTAGAATTGAAATGTAGACATAAAAAATGGATACTGTGGAGATTCTGAATCCCGAATCTCAAAACTCACACCGTAGAAACATTCAAAATATCATTACTAGAACCATAAAGGTAGGGTAGTTCTCTTACCTCTTAGGGGATGCATCAAAAGTTCTTTGTGATCTTAAGACACTGCAGTGCAGATACATCATGCAACTGGTTCTTCCAATTTTCTATCTCTCCGTCTGAGTCATATAAGAATTCATTGTCTTTTTCCCAGCAAAACATACCATCAGTCGTGGGTTTGATCTGATCATGTGATGTGATCAACATCCTCCTCTCGTACTGGTTTAGTGTATCACTCACCTTCTGTTGGGTCCAAATGGACTATCACCCATGTACCTTCAATTTCAAATATCATGCTTGTCATTTTTAAGTTAATGATACCCTGTATATATTTCCCCTTTCTACCATGATGTCGAGTGTTTAGTAGTTGTTTTCATCATGAGCTACAGATGGGTAGAATCTGCACCACTATTGCTTCATTTCTAGAACATAGGCTCCTAACCGTGGGTAGTGATCTGTGTCATGTCTTCCTGCTACCTGAAATTCAACGCACCGTAGCATGGGGATACTAGGTCCATCCATTTCCCTAGGGCATAGAGGGCTCGGCACCCCAACCTGCATATAATATGACAACAAAGGGAATTTATCCTTAGTATGGCTTCACACCCTATAGCATATGCACCAGATATCCAGTCTAGCTTTCTTACCTCGATCCTATCATAAGTTTTGAATTTCTAAGTGCATTACCTATAGCTGGCTCTGGATCTGTAGTGTCACAAACTGAGTGTCATCTCTTGGCGCAACTTCTAACTTCATGTAAATCTCTAGAGCTTCCTCCTTGGAGGAAATATTCTACTGTCCCATAGGTCGGCAAAGATGTGGTAATAACATGGTGATAAACCATTCCTTGTGTTGTTTATCCTTGTAGAAAAATCCCCCATCATTGAGGGCCTTCTTCAATCATTTTTCAACTTCCCAGATGGACTCTGTAGGTCTCTGTTTGAAGTCCTTCACATCAAATACACGTTGAGAATACAATTTAGGATTTTAGAACTGTCGCTTAAGGGCATCCTTAATATTTTGTATTGATACATTCACGTTTTGACCAATGTATCCCATAAACTAGTCCAGAGCCCTTCCTTTAAAGGCTATGGATAGTTGCGCTTGTTTTAAAACATCATTATTAATGTTCTACGCAGTCCATACAGACTCTCCTACAAACCTGAATCAATCCATATACTCGTTTCCTACACCCTCAAAGGTAGGTAGTTTCATGTGCGTAGCCATATCATGCTCAGGTGGCGACGGCGGTGGGGTAGGTGAATTTTTACCCTTGCGTGGGTTTGATGTTGGCATAAATAGGGGGTTGGTTTGAACTTGTGCAACCCTGCCTTGGTCAAATAAAGTGATTCCCTTAAGGTTCTGTATACCGATCTATCTCCTTCTTTATTAACCCGGTAGTATTTATCACTTCGTGTTGTGCTTCCATTATGGTCAGCGGTAAATCACTAAGTGTGGCCACATAGGACACCCTTTTCACTCAATAGAATATTAATCAACACTGGAATGGTTTGTAGGAACTTACCTCTAAATCCTTCCAATAATCTTTTCTCCGCTTTCGAATATGACAGAAACTGATTAACTACAAATTTTGTTACAAATCCTCCAAAAATACTATCAACCCAGTGCTCTATAGTTCTGGTGATATTTTTATCAGTATTTTCCAATTGCTGAATTAATTTAGGGGTCCACACTGTCACCTGATCGTCTCTCTAGCAGGTCTGGAACTTTGCCAATCATGCCAACCACTCTTGTAGTTCATGTGCGAAAAATACGAATGAGATTTCGTGCACCTCTATAAAAATTTACTTGTTTTTCCACTCTTCAGTAGATAGATTCTTAATTATATTTTGTTCTATTGAAAACTCATGAATATTTTTTTTTAACCAATCCTCAACTTCAGGTTTTGATGACTTCCAATCTGTGGCAATACCCAATCTCTCTCTCAAAATTCTCCAGGTCCCGACAACGGAACCATTTGTTGGATTATGTGTCTTGACCCAGGTTCAGTTTTAAGGTTTGCCAAAAAACCCCTATCCTACTGGCCCTTTTAGCTATGACCCACTTGCGCAGGCCAAGGACTCACCCAAAGTAGTATGCGAGGGTTCTTGAACCAGGTTTCCACACCCATAGTGAGAGAAATTAATTTAAAGTGGGCCCTGTTAGATCAGACAGAACTGCGCAGAGGAAACCCTAATACATAAACCTTTAACAGTATGTTTGCAGAGCACAAATCATAAATAATATGTAACTTAAGTGGAGTATTTAAAACAGATCTAAGCATTCATAATATCTCATCCATGTACGCATCACTACATCATCAGTATTCAGTGAAAAAATATAATAGTCGATAACCATAACACAGAAACACTTAAATATCACAAAACAGTCTTCTCATTCATTAATATCAAATCCAACTTACAAACTCTATCTATCATCTTGCGCAGATAGCCAACAGGGTTTGCACATAACAGGACTCAGGGTCTCTGCGCACATAACCAACAGGAGCCCTTACACTGAAAATCGACAAAAAAATATCAACAATTTTATTTCCAAGCTTAATCCTTACTTAGCCTTCTCTAGATTTGATTTATCTATCTATTTATAACATATTACCCTGCACTACTCTATCGTCCGCAAACCATGGTTTGCAGACTCCTGGTCTACCTTTTTACTCTTTACAATTCATCAGTGGCTTTGACTGACCCCAAAGCCTCTATGCTAGAATAAATATTACAAAATATTACAAAACTAGACCAAAAATGCAATTAGGGGACCTCGTTCCAACATCTGGTATCCACAATATGGGTATAATGCTGAGTATGAACTCCTAGAAGGTGCAGAAAGAGAGGCCTTCAAGGTTCTTATGAGGAAAAATAGATTTCGAACTTATGGCAAACAATCTTACCAAGCCTACTCTTTAAGTTTACTACATTTGAATCATCTTTTTGCATGAGGAAATGAAAATTGGAAAGTTGTGGGGAGATGTTGGGCCACAGAAAAGGTATAATTATTGTCGTTATTTCCTTAATAATTGTTACGTTTTTAGGAAATTTTATCCTTAACTCGTAATAATTCAAGAGAAAAGAATGATAAAATTAAGTTGAAAATAATATAGTTAATGTGAGATTTTCCAATATCAAAAAGGTTGTAATTCGGGTAAATCATTTTGTAGATAAACTGAAAGGAATGAATTCTATTCATTTAGATATCTGAGCGAGAGATTGATTGAGCCAACGTCGTCTTTATAGAAGGTTACAGCTCGATTTCTGAGCGTGGTAAAAAAATTAAGGAAATAGGAAACTGATTGTTACTATATGGAGATTTAGGGTTGAAGGAGAAATCTTATGAATCTTTTAATTCTCAGGATAACTCTACATTGATTTTTTCAAATGTAATATATAAGAAAACAAAGTGAAAGACAAATGTTGTTCTCTCATTGATAATGTTCCAATTGATTATTTCAATTTTAATAGGTATTTTATACATCAATCTGAGTTAAACCTTTTCGTGGTTATCCTGTAAAACGTTTTGAGTTAATGAAGTTGAATGAGATTTTACTTTAGTCTTCAGTATTGAGTTTATCTAGGTAGTACTTCTGGAGACCATGGGCCCAATCACCAGAGGTTTAACTCTCTATTATGTATTATTGATAGTCATACTCCTCTTTTGTAATTTGCATTAGTTATATTACCTTTTTTTTTCCTTTTCATTTATCGTAGGCAATTGATTGAATCCTATATCTTGAATTCTGTTATTTTTTTTCCAAATTTATTGATTGAATGGTGTGCATGAATCTGCGAAGTTACTTTTTAATTATAGATTTTCTAGAATTTGTGTGATTAATAGATTTTCCTTATGCATAGGATTTGCTGAGAAATACATCAAGGTGATTTGTGAGTTAGAACAGTTTATTTCATCAGAATTGTAACTATAAGAGTAATTCTTATTGTATCATCTATTTCTACAACTGTTGAATTAGGATAATGATTCAAGTAACAATTATTGCACACTTTTCCATAGTAGAAGACTTTATTATTTCATATACTCTACCGATAGACTTGAAATAAAAGATTAATCCTAGGTTGATAAAATTAATTATATAGCATTACGATCAATTTTGTGGAGCCATCTTAGTGCACAACAAAAAGGAAGAGGTCTCCTCCCTTAAATATCAGTTGGAAAAAACAAAGAAACAAGCACAAGGATCTGAAAAGGTAATGGAATTTTTGGCTCTCCTAGAAGGACAAGTAAGTGAAGTAGAAAAGGAAAGAAATTCCATGGCACAACAACTTGAAGAAAAATATAGAGAGATATTGAAAATAAAATTAGATGTCACTTCTCTCAAGGAAAAAAAATGTGAAGTAACAAGGATTAAGGAAGAAACGAATAATTGTTTAGCAAACAAATATGAAGAATGCAACAAGATAAAAGAAGAAAAGAGAAGGTGAAAGGGGATGCATTCTAGCCAGCAACTAAGGTAAGTTTAACTTGGGTTTCTCTAACTATAATGGAGTGGAAATAAAGTTATAATAGATTCCCCCGAATGAAAGAGTTCATAAGAGAAACTGATGTCTGAAATGCATTACAAAAAACCAAAAGCTAAAAATTGGAGGAAGGAGCCAAGACTACAAAGCTCGATAAGAGGAAATCAAGTTTTGAAGGTTCAACTCTTTTGATAACATCCCTAAGACGAGCATACACATGATCAATGGTAAATATATACTAAACATGGACACAAAATATACACTAAGGATCCATGACATGAAATGATAAGACATGTCCAAGGACAATAAACACTAGATCCATGTGACTCATTAGAAATATCATAGCCACCAAAAAATATAGTGTGGATATATGTCACAGTATACATCAGTGGGACTAGACAAATAATTCACAAGTGGTTTCCATATTAGTCCTCAAAGTACATAAATGATACATAATGCCAATGTAGCTTCAAAAGGATGCCATAAGAGTGAAATGTCCCTAACCCAGGATCTTAGACATAAAATTGATGGTATGAATCTATGGCATGTGAATAGATGAGCTGATGTACAGAATGGTAAAAGGCATCTGATTACTAGGCAATGAGGTAAACAAATAGTATACGTGAGGGAATCCACCATTGAGGAAAATGGACTCAAAGGTACCTAGCACAATCCACTAAATTTGGATGAATGACCTTAAGTTGAACACTACTGAACTCAATCGATCATGATTCAATGATGTAAACCTACTTTCTATCATGAGGAAACCTTACACTAAGGTTTGAAAGCTCTAACGTATTATTGGTTCCTAGATCAAACTCCTGAATAATGACCTGATGTCAATAGGGGAATATGCGAGGGCCTTCAGGTATCCCCCATTAATTGACATGGAAAATACCAATATGATGTGAATGCATGAAGTCACGATATGATGAAGTGCAACTGATATAGGGATTGCAAACAAAAAAATGTCAACATGCAAATTCAGATGACCGAGACAGGCTGAGGCTTCTCTTAAACATTTAAAGACATGACACAAAAGTGACTTGGCAGTGACTAATTAAAACCACATGATATCGTTCAAAAATAATGGAGGCATAAAAGCACAATCCATATGAATGGAAGAGTAACCATCTAAAGGAGTAGAAAGACACATATGTATGGAAAAATTCCTAGGCGAGCTAAAACCCAATGGTAAGATAATGATGTAGGAAGATGCCATGTTCAAGGGTGACATGACTGACGTTACAATTTTTATGACTAACACAAGTACGTTTTACTTTTCCATTTCTATTGTAGGTCTCCTTCATGGTTTAACGAGTGCGAAAGAGAATACAAGTATGCTCAATAGGTTACCTTTTGGTAAATTTAGTCCCCTAATCCTGAAAAAGGGATAAAACAATACAAGGAAGAGCCTTCTAGCCATAAAGGAGTAGAGTGTTCCTTTTTTGTAACTAGTCTACCCAGTCCATAAAAGAGTTAAAATTACTAAATAGAGTCCCCTTCAAGTAGTTTAACAAGCGTCAAGGACAAAATTTGACTCAAAAATCTTTTATAAGTTAAGGAGTCTGGCAAGAGATTAAAGGAAACTCCTCCTAGAGGAACGAGTGGTACAAAGGTTGTCAACTAGTTCTGGTCATGGTGGAATTACTCAAAACATGTAGAGGTGAAGAGTATGGATAATAAGACCACACAACGCAATGTTTCCTCTAATAAATTTTAAAAAACCAAGTGAAAGTGGATTAAAAGCCAAGAATATGATGATAATGGAATGAGAAAACCAAGGCTCATCATGAAAAAATAGGTTGATAAAATGTAGAATCACAAGGGATAAAGTGGTGGAATCCTCCTATGATATGGCTAAAAATATGAAAAAGAAAAAGACATGAGGCTCAGATTCTAGGCCATGGAGGGTCAGAAGGAGGGATTCTGAAAACATAATAAAAATGATTCAATGGATACCAAGATAGAAAAAAGGTTCTACACTAGGGAATCCATAATTATGGAGGCTTTACCACCAAGCTACAATCCTCATAATAAAGAGTGACTAATGCATCAACTTGAAAACGTTGGACCTAAGGCACAATGATGGCACTAACAATTAATAATGAATCAGTGAGAGTGATATATGACCTGCCCCTATATTCCAAGTTCATAGAAACACACTTAACTTCCAAGGAATGTCCCGATAAAAATTCCACCCTCTCCTATAAAAATTGTCCAAAAATACTGGACCCGTGGTTAAATCACATAATGAAATAAATATAACATGGATGAGGTAAACACATGACCACATATTTTTTATTTTTTTTGGAATTTTTTCATATATGATGTACTAGAAAAAAGTTTTCATCTCACATTAAACCATAAGGGGTTAAAACATCACACACATATATGTACACTATGTACAAGTATAACTCAATCTAATAGGTCACGTTAACATCTACCCACGGCTAGACACAGGTCAAGGATTCCCATACATGAACTCATGGAGGAGTGGAGGTAGCATATGGCACACCATGAAGGGGCCGTGCCATAGAAAGTTGAATTTCCTGATTACTAAAGGTTAATGATGTCAGGGAATACCTAGAACCATAACATTACCAATAATGACCTCAATACCTACATGGTCAGTAGTATTATGAGCTAGTGGGAATCCTTGAGAGGAACTATCAAGATCTAAATGTGGTATAAGGAACTCATTTACAGGTGGAGGAGTTGGAAAAATCAATGGAAATTTTAGCATGAGAAACCCAATATTTGACTCTATCCAAGGGTGGAACTTCCAAAGAGGGCCTCATATATGACTCCTAAGTTGATTCAGGATTTTGTTTCCAATCTCTACCATTTACAATTCGGAAATACTAGAGGCATGAAGAGGCATAATATTCCTAGGATGCATAATAGGTGAATCCATGACATCCAAGGTGATTTTTCGAGAATAAGACCTGTCGTCAACGAAGTCATGTGGAAGAGGCAGAGGGATGACCTGTGTGAGAAAAGGATCTTGGTTATATTCCATATTAAGATGGATTTTTTTGTAGCATCAAGAGGTACTGATGGGACTACTGAGGAGACAATATCTTCTATTAAAGGTGATGCATTATGCTCATTAGCTTGACCAACTTCCATAAAATTAGGAGACACCACCCAAGGATTGGTAAGTCTATGGGGTCCATAGGTGTCAGAAGAAAACATATGCATAAGATATTTCTAAGAGGATGAAGGAATGCTAGGTGGTGGTAATTTAGGAAAGATACCAATAAGGGTTGATATTTTGAACAAGCCTGCACCAACACTCTCATAACGATCAGGGTTTTCTCCAAAAAGTGGGACAAAATTCCCCATAGTGGTAAGCTGATTTGACAACAAGAAATAGTCTATTTTATCAATGGTGAAAATATTTACTTCATGGGGAAAGAAAAGAAGGAAGAAAAACTGAAGACACAACCATGGTCATAATGTAAAACTAACTACGACCAAGGAGAAGGTTACAATTTAAAGGAGTTTCTATGAATTCAACATCAATGTAGGAAGTTTTTTCCCTAGCTCAACGGAAAATTTGAGAAGAAGCCCCTTAGGTACGAAATGGTGCCCATAAAATTCCGGAAGTGGATTTGGTGAGTGGAGAGTGAAAACCTTTCCATCATGATGCTGACATGACACAAGTAAAAGATATCTCATCCAAAGAAGTATATTGAATATCGCTATGAAATATACTCACAATAATATGAAAGGTGGTATAGTGGGAAAGTCGAGAGGAAACCTTGTCAACAATGAATGCGATTAGATTTGAGACAACCGGATAAACCTCATTAATCTCAGAAAACAATGCTTTGACTTGATGCAGGAAAATTTTCAAAACCTCAAAAGCATACGTGGCATAGGGAGCTTGCGGTAATTCCTCAAGAATATTATAATTTTGGGCAACCAGCATAGATGGGTTGTGTGTAGTATTATGAACAAAACCCTTATGTTGGTGATAGACTTTCCCAATAGTCTTATCTAGCATGAGAGGTTCAGTGGAATAAATCGGGGTGGTTGTGTCCTTAGAAGAAGAACTTGAATTAAGAGTATCATATAATTTATCTTTCTTTGTCACAATAAATTATGCTTGGCACATAATTATGGGCATATTATGATTAGGATTGAGATAAGGCCCCTCATTTCCCCCTTCTGGAGGTCGAGGAGCATGGAAAACTACTTTTTGTTGTGCTTGTGCAAGGAATGGATGAGTCAATACAACAAGATGTTGAGTAGCAAGTGGTGGTGCAATAAGTTCGTGGGCTTCATCTATTTGAGGGAAATCATGAGTCAAATTATACACTTAACAAATATCTCAAGGTAAATTGATATTACCATGACATTAAAATGTTCCCCCTCTCCGATTAGGTGGGTTTGGTTGATCTCATTGGGAAAATAATCCTCTAGAATTTTTTTTTCTCAATTATGAGTTTTTTCTCAAATTTTCGAAATTATGAAATAATTATTATCTCATAATTATAATATTTTGGAAAGCTATTAATGAGAAATAGTTCAATCATGTAATTACACCCTTTTATCAAGGGATAAATCTCACATAAGTAAAAGAAAAGGTGAAACAAGATGCATTCTAGCTATTAATTGAGGTAATTTGAACTTGGGTTTCTATCACTATAATGGAATGGAAAACAGGGTTATAAAAAATACCACATGCGAAATTAGGGAATGCGATAATGCCATGCATATCAACGCATTAACAAGAGTCCAAAACAATAAACTATGGAAACAAATAAATGTAAATCATGATATTTAAAATTTGTAAGTTATTAAAATATCATACGTGTTATAATATGGTTGAATGTAACATGATTTTACTAATAACCAGTGGCATCAACTTAAATGTATATTTCCAAAGAGGCAGAATGGACCTAAGGTCCATTCAATTTATATGTAGGATTACTAGGTATAGTATATCAAAATAAAATTTATAACCAACATGCATCGAGCATGTAAAAACTCACAATAATATAAGTGTGCATAGGTATAAGTCCTCACAATAAGAGCTAGTCCAATACCAGGTGTCTATGTGTGTGTGATATATTTGAAAAACTGAATGTTGGAAGCTTATGTATGTATATACTATATAAAATGAATTTGTTAATAAAATAACAATAAATACCTTATATATTTTTTAAATCGTTCACAATATAAAATATAACGACTACTCTAAGGAAAATGAGAGTATGATTTTTATAGTGATTTTAGTTAGACATTGTAAAAAAAGATTTACACCTACAACCGTACAGAAGTTGATCCATAACAATATTTGTGAAATGTAGACTTATCAATTGTAAATATTGAAGTTAGTGAATGTTTAAAAAAAAAATTATTCGTAATGAGGCTTTTTACAAGTGTTATCATAGTTGTAGTTATGACAATGGGCCTCTTATAGATCGTGAAACTGAAATATTTATACATGTCATGAAAACATTATGTAAAAGAACTAAGGAACTGATGTATGGTTGAAGAATTTAATGGAAATAATTATGTAAGATCACTAGGGGGTGATGCAGAACATGAAACTGAATTAAGAATGGTTGGTGGTGGAATAAAAAATGTAGAGATACAAGATTCTAAATTATTGTAAGTGATAAAGAGCTAAAAAAATAGATCTCGATGATATAAAGAAAAATCGAGAAATATTGGTCTAAGAAAAAGAGGAACAAGTGAAGATTAAAGGGTACCTATTAAGAGGATTGGAAAATGAAAGAGTTAATAAAAATTCTTAGAGGAAAATATCTGGAAGTAACTCTACAAGCATCACAAGTAAAGAAACCTCAATAAATTATAGTGAAAGCCAAGAGAACGAATGTAGTGATAAAGGAGAATAAACATCCTGTAGCAACACCTCTTTTCATAAAAAAATAAGGTCTTCCTCTCAGTTAAAGGGAGATTTTAAGAAAATCATACCTCCTAATTTTGATGGTTAATTGAAAGAAGGAGAAAAGGCATGGCTCCTCAATATTTCTAAATATTTCGAAGTATGCAATTATCCCAGTAATTTGAAGGCAAGATTGAAAAATTACCAATATAATAGTAAGGAAACTTTATCGTGGGAAGAAAACAAGATCTTCAAAAGAATCAAAAGTAAGAATTTAACTGGGAAATTACTTAAGAAGGAATTTAAGAATCAATATTTGACTGAGAGGTACTTTGATGAAAAGGCTAGGGATTTTCATGAATTGAAATTGGGAAAATTTACCATGGATAAGTTTATTAATAAATTAATGATTCCTACCGGATGCGGGTGTTCAGGGTTCATAGGTGGAGGTCTTCCGCATGGCGCATGCCACCGCTACTTGGTTTCATGTGGCTCTAGAGCTTGCCATTAAAATCTCTGGCTTGGTGTTTCCTTCAGCGACATTCATTCTCCATTTTCTCTTGTTTAATTCTTTTCACACTCCACCTGCAATTTGGTTTAATGTTCGTCCTTCCCACAGTCAATTCATGGAACCCTGTCATCCTCTCGCTCCCTCTGGTAGACACCTATTTCATGTGAAAATTTCTGGGTATAACCTCCATTCATCTTCCTCACACTCTGTGCAGCTAGAGGTATCCTTCCTTCTCTGTGTTTGCCGCCCCATCTCACCTCTCGTGTCCACCGCTTTGCCTACTCATTTCTCCTTGCCTTTCAGTCTTCCCTCTCAACTCTCCTATGATTCCTGCCTCGATGCCACAGGATGCACTATCGTTGAGGCCGAGGGAGAGGCCAAGCTTCCCATCCACCCATATCCGTTTTTGCTGACTATCACTCGCCCACCCCCGAGAGCTCAGACCTGCGGAACTCTCGCTTCACCTGGATTCTTATGAGGAACGAGACTAGCATCATGTATCTTATTCTTTCTCCCTCCACCTCCCACATTTCCACCCTTGTACAATGGAGTCTGGCTCTGAGAAGTAATTTCCGAAGTCCACAATTTCTCAGTCTACTCAACAGCTATCCAGAAAAGTGACAACTCTTTTGGAAAAAACAACATTGCACTCATCATGAAGCTTCTGTGGGGAGCGTTGAAAATCAGAGGGCATGAAAGAGTCTATAGGATCACGCTCAGCCTCAATTCCAGAGCCGTCAGTGCAACAAATGAGGAAGGACGAGGATTCACCCAAGGAATATGGGTGTTATATTGTCGAAGAGCCTCCCCCAGATATCTGAAAGATGATCAGTGGCAGACGTTTTTGCATCTCAAGATCTCCTACATCTGTAAGCTTTTACGCTAATGTGTTTATGTCATCCTTGTTTATTCTTAGTTTCCTCTCTTTTTGGACAATTATGGATCATGTTGTTTTCCCCTCATTAGGTAGCACTTCATGAACTCGTTTCTCCACTTCGGGAAGTCCTTGTTTTGAGTTTTTGAACTTTGTCTTAGCCGGAATTGGCTAGCAGAAGCAATTATGGCGAGCTAGTGCCGAATGCAATCCTTCTGTATTATATCAATAGAATTAATCTTACATTGAAAAAAAAATCATGATTCCATTAAGATATGTTCCATGCTTAAAAGAGAAAAAGGGAAAAATCCAAATATTTATCATATTCCTACCTTTTTCATATAAATAAAGAATTGAGTTTGTTTATCCCAAAACCATGGAAAAAGCCATTAGAAAAGACAACTTATGTTTCAATCAGAGTAAGAAAACAGAGGAAAACTATAAAGGATGCATGTCAAAGAAACCTAACATATTTAATAACAAGAGAAAGGGGTTGAAAAGCCTACTTTTACTAAAAGTGTTCAAGATTTGAATTATAACATAAATCTTAATTAGAAAAAGAGTTTTGGGCGAAAAATGAGGATGTAGTATATAGGAAAAAAATCTTCAATGAATGAGTAAAACCATAAAATAAATGTTCGGGTTGTGATAAAAACCACTTGTGGAGATATTCCCACAAAATCCACTGAAAAATAAGGAAACATTAAATAATTTTCAAGAAGCATCAGATGTGAATGATGTTGCTTGTAACATACCCATAATTAGTGATGCATTGGATGGAATATGGACATATCATCAGTCAACCATGGCTAAAGTTCAAGGTAAAATCTATGATAAATATGTATCTATGCTTATAGATCCAATATCTACATTAATTTACATTTCCCGTCCTTTAGATGAAAAAGTGTGAACTTGTAAAACAAAAAAAAATATGACCCCTGGTTATTGTAGTTGGCCACAATAACTAAGAGAAAGGTTATTGAAAATAGAAAAAAATGTATAGTAAGTCTAAATGGAATGTATATTACCCTCAATATCAACATATTAACCTTGGTATCTTATGATATCATCATAGGTATGGATTGATTATAGGCACATAGAGTGATATTAAATTGTTTAGATAAGTCATTTACATTTTTTTATGATAAAAGGGAAGCTTCCATAGTTCAGGGAATCCCGAGACAAATTTATGTTAAACGAATCTATGAAATAAAAATTAAAAAGTATTTTATAAAATGATGTTAATTTTTTGCTGTCCAAGTACAATATCATTATCAAAATAAACAAAAACCATCATTGGAAGAATACCATGTAATTGAGCACTATAAGGATGACTCTCTATAGGAAATATCACGACTTCCTACAGGAAGGGATATTGATTTTACCATTGACGTTATAGCTGGTGTTGGTTCAGTGTCCAAGGTCCCATACACAATGTGCATCCTTGGATTAATGGTGCTAAAAATTCAATTGTAGGAAATCCTAGACAAAAAATATATAAGGCGAATTGTGTCTCCTTGGGGAGCATCGATGTTATTTGTAAAGGAATGATGGTAAATATATTTTTTGTAGACTATATATAGTTGAATATGATGACCATCAAGAATAAATATCCCCTGCCCATAATAGATGACTTATTTGATCAAGTTAGAGGGGCTTCTATTTTCTCTAAAATTGATCCAAGATTAGGATATCATTAGATCAAAATTAAAGATGAGGACACACATAAGACAAACATTCCCACAGGTTATGGACGCTATTAATTCTTAGTACATCCATTTGGGTTTACCAATGCACTTGCTACATTCATGTGTCTCATGAAAAATTTGCTTAGACCATTTCTAGATAAATTTTTGATTGCCTTTATAGAGGAAATCTAATATAATCAAAGAATAAAGAAGTGCATGGCCATCATTTTCGGAAATACTTCAAACATTAATTGATAATAAACTATCTGCCAAATTCAACAAGTGTTAATTCTACCAAAAACAAATTCATTATCTAGGTCTTTTAATATCAAAGGAAGGAATTGTTGTCAATCTTGAAAAGATGAAAGTGATAATGGAATGGAAAACAACTAAGAATGTAAAATAATTTAGATCTTTCATGGGCTCCACATGCTACTATAGAAGATTTATACACGAATTCTCTAAGCTTGCATACCCAATCACTAATCTACAAAATAAATGGATTAAATTTTAGTGGAGTCTAAAGTGCCAAGATAATTTTAGCAAAATAAAACAACGTTTGATTACATATCCAATTAGATTAAAATTGGATGATCCCAATAATTATTTTGTGCTATGTACAGATGAAAGTAAGGAAGACATAGGGGAGTTTTATTACAGAATGGTCATGTTATCTGTTATGAGTATAAAAAAATGAAAGAACATGAAAAAAACTATGCTACTCATTATCTAGAATTGGTGGCCATTATTCATGCATTCAAAATGTAGAGGAAATACTTAATAGTCAGGATATTTCAACTAAGGACAAATAATCTTAGTCTCAAGTATCTATTTGATCATCCTAATCTAAATGCTTGACAAGAAATATGGCTAACATTTATTATTGGGTATGATTTTGGGATCATGCATATCAAGGGAAAATAAAGTAGGATAGATAATGCCTTATGTAGAAACTTAATAATATTCATGCTACATCAACATTCAGTTAGTCAACAAAGTTAATAGAACAAGTCAAAACAACTGCAAATTCTCATTCAAAGTATCAAAAAATTAAAGAAAAAGTGCATAAATTGCATAAATGGACGAGGAAAAGAATGATTTTTCAATAAACAACCAATATTTATTATTGTTTAAAGGAAAAATTTATATACCTAATGATGTAAATATGAAATTTGTTTCTTGAAGGAGTTGCATAAGATACCAACAACTAGTCACTCTTGGTTATAGAAATATGACCACTATATTAAGAAGGGACTTTTATTGGACAAACATGAAAAATGAGATAGGTGAATATGTAGATAGACGTTTTGAGTGCCAACAAGTTAAGGAATCTCATCAATATCTGGATAGTTTTTTGCAAGCACTACCCATTCTAGAATGGAAATGGGAGACGATTTCAATCAAATTTATAACTGGACTACCGAACAATAGAAAGCAACATTACTCCACTATGGTGGTGATCGACAAACTAAGAAAAGAAAAACACTTCAATCTATTCAAATCCATTTTTAAGGCCATAAACATTGAAAAAATCTTCATGACAAAAAGTTTCAGGCTTCTTGGGATACCAAAGGTTGTAATTTCCGATAGGGATGTAAATTTCACATCCAAATTTTGGAAGGGGTTATTTGGAAACATGGGAACAAATTTAAACTTCAAAACATCCTATCATCCTTAAATTGATAGGAAAATAGAGAGGACCAATCAGATATTGGAGGATATGCTAAGGACATATGTAAAAGATGAAAAAACTAAATTGGAAGACGATTTGCACTAATTTACAGAAATTAATTCTAACATTGGATATCAAACATCCTTAAAAATTAGCCCTTTATAAGTTATGTATGGAATAATATGCAAGGCTCCCTCAATTTGGGATCATCCTCAATTCAAATTGATACGAGGGTCATAAGTGTTAAAAGAAATGGAATAAGTAGTGAGACATGCTAAACATAATTTGAAAACAACCCAATATCATAAGAAAAGTTATACAGACTTAAAGAGAACTTAGAAATAATTTAATTTGCGAGATCATGTGTACTTAAAGCTAAATCTTAAGAAGAGTAGAATAGGACTTGGAATCCATGCTAACTTATCTCCTAGACATTGTGGAACCTTTGAGATGTTATCCACAGTTGGACGTGTTTCTTATCATCTAGTTTTACTATCCAACGTTAAAATTCATAATGTATTTCATGTTTCATTATTGAAAAAGTATGTAGATAATCCATATCATGTAATTGATTGGAATGTTATACATGTGGAATCAAATGGAGAGTTCCTAGGAAAACCACTATGTATTCTAGATCAAAGGATAGGTTCACTTTGGAATAGAGATGTAATGCAGTTGAAAATTCAGTGGAAACATTTTAATCCAAAGGAAGGAACTTGGGAGTTAGATTATGCTTTCAAAGATGCTTATCCTTCTTTGTATTGATGAGAAACTACAATGAGTTTCTAGGAAGAAGGTGACGAGTGGACACTAGGACGATGTAAAATTTAAGCGAGGTAAGATGTGATATCCCTTAGCTTAATGATTTCATTGTGATTAAATTTGCAAAGGTTTATTTTTAATTAAGTATGCTACATTAGACATATACAAATTTTAACTATCGATAATTTTTTATTGATGATGGACTTTTGTAAAGTTTTAGTTTTTATTTTTATTTTTGTAAATATTAAAGACAAATATTGGAAATTAATGGCTAAGTACTCATGGGCGAAAGAAAAAAAAACTGCAATTTAATTTGGGAAAATTATTATTATCCATCGATAAGCACTAGGCATATAATCTGGGTGATTAGCTTTAATTCAAAAATTATGATATTGGCCAATTAAATTTTTCCTATAAGTGAGGAAGTTTTCCTCAACAGTGGGAAACAACAGCTCATTAATGAAAAAGAAACTACCTACCACTTGTTGGTGAGATGAAGGAAGTTATTAACCACAAAAAGAGTCGTAGATGGATGACATATGTGAATTTTCTTACTTTTATCTCATTATTCTGAGAGCATAATTGGGAAATACTGAAGAGAGGAAAGAAGGAACAAACAAAAGAATTGTATGCCTAGTTACTCGGGGGGATAGGCAATTTGTTGTGTCAAGGTTAGGAGGAGCCAAGCACTTGAGTCCTAATTTCCCATAAAAAATGTTCAAGTCATTTCTTCTAACTCTAGTATTTTCTTTAATTTTAATATGTAAAGTGAGAAATTATTTTTCTGTTCTTTGATTTCCCCCAAACTATTTTCAGTTATTGAAGAGTATAATAGGAAATATTAGACTTCCAATGAAAAGCAAGAAAATAAATATTTTGTGTTTACTTTTATCTACACTTATTTCAAATTCTTTAAATAAAGAAGAAAATTATTACTTATAAAGAAATATCTTTGAACTTGATAGGATGAATATGATTAATAGTCTATTGGTGTATGTTGCAGTTCAGATAACTATAACTAGTATAAAACATATAGACAAAAGATACGAACTCTTAGACAAAATAACCGCATAGAAAAATTACTGTAATATTTGTAAATATAAACAAAAGGACATGTGGAAATATATAAGTATATTATAGATACAAAGAAAACCATTATATTTACAACCTCTAATAATTAGACTATATAAATTCTAATTACATTTATATACATGTGAATGTATACTTGTATATGCTATTAGTAATAAAAATATATAAGTTTAAAAATGTACAATAAGAGAAAGAATAATTAAAAAAGAAAGGCATGGGAGATGATATTACATATTGGTGTAATCTTCCATAAATATATACATAGTTACAAATGATAACGAAGAGCATTCACTATAATTATGAGATGTATATGAATTAATATAGAAACTCTAGGGAATATGTTAAAAATAAAATATCTGACAAACAAGATGTATTGTCGAGAAAGAAAAAAATGGTAAACTCCTAGGAAAACACACATTGTGATATCTATTCGAGACAATAATAGATATTACACACAAGAAAAAATATAATTAGAAATTATTTGATTATGTAATAAAATTATCACACATTAAAAAAAACCTGAAATAGGTTCAAAACTATGAAGGAAATATTTTTCATAGATAAACATAAATTGATGGTCTCTTGAATAGAGTTAAATAATATATAGCATTAAAACTTAATCAAAACAAAAAATTCCTCAGCTTAAGAAGTTGTGTTTCTTGTAATTGACAAAATAAGTTAAACTGGTATGAACATTCTCTTTACATAGGAACCCCACCTTTTCACAAGTATAACTAGAGGTTTTGAAGGTTGTCCAACCAAGTGAAAGGCACAATGCTTCCATAAAAAAAAAAAAGATTAGATAATACCAAAGGTCGAAAACGCTATGAGAATACACAGTAGACCAAGCCATTAGCTAGTACCTCGCATAAAAATATAACAAAGGAAACTTGTTACTAACAAAAACTAATTTATATGCTTAAAACATGAGGCGGTGGAGCAAAAACCTTGTTCAAGAAAAAAAATATCTTTCCTTTTATTGTAGTCATGACGTCTTTGGAAACCCTCTGTGGAAAAACGAAAAGGAGTAAAATATGCTAAGTCTACGATATGTGAAATACATGTTTGTAACAAACAAAATATATGAGCAGAGAAATTGTAACTATTGGGTTATGAAAAAAAATAACATTAATTAATTAAAAAATTATGGAAAATTTTGTTGGAGAAATTTGGAAGACATAGCATGTTCATTAGAAATAGATCAATAACCACTGCTATGTATGTTGAGATTAGAATTGAAATGATTTTGAATACTAGAAGGGATGATGGAGTATAATACACCCCGTAATATACCTGAAACCTAGAAAATGGAAAAATGAAAATTTAAAAAGTAATATACCTGCGCTTTGAAAACATGATTGACAAAAATAAATTAAATAATTTACCCGTTAAACTCATCAAATGAATAGAAATAAGAATTTTGCACTGCTCTCTAGGACTCTTGAGTAAACATAAGATTTATAGTAGCAACGATAGGAAAACCATCGAAAAACCCATTAAAATGTCAAGATCATGATAATGTCAGACTTAACAGTAAATGGTGACTGTAACCATAGAGGAATCAAGAAAAAACTTAAAAACACAAATGATGTAGGAACCAATTTAAAGAATTATACATCTAGTAAGAGTGTTGAAATGTTACAAGTGAAAATCCTTCTCACTTGATAGAATATGGAGTCAACCACGTTAGTATGAAAAAAAGGAATTAGAATGACATTAGAAAATGTGTAGAGTACACCTGTCCGGATATGTTAATGAAAATGGTGGGTTATCGTTGAAACTGTGAGTGAAACCCTAGATGCAGAGCAGCATGACTGGAGAAGGTCTTTCGAAAAATGAATAGGAAAAATAGAAGAGCAACAAGGTCATTCATCTCATAAAAAAAAGCCTATAATAACGTTGTCTGTGGATTAATTGTAGCCAAATAATATAAACCATAGATTTAGGTATGGAAACCTCGGTATACGTGGTGACAAGAATGAACTTCCCACTCATAGATAGAATAATAAAAAACATTTCCATTAACACTTATAGTCCGAAATGAGTATGGTTACAAATAATTCAAAATAATTCCACATGAAAACGTAGTGAATAAGATAGTGCCATGCATATGACCGAATTAACAAGTGTCCAATACAATTAACTATGGAAACATCTCGACGGAAATCATGATATTTATAGTTTGTAAGTTGTTAAATTATCATACATGTTATGAGATGGTTAAATGTAACATGCTACTACTAATTACTAATAACCATAGGGATAAACATAAATGTGTATTTCCAAAGATGAAAAAAAACATAAGGTCCATACATTTTATATGTAAGCTTACCAGGTATAGTTTATCAAAACAAAATTAATAACCAACATGCATCAAGCATTTAAAAGCTCACAATAATATACAGGTGCATAGGTGTAAGTCCTCACAATAAGAGTTAGTTTGAAATCAAGTTTGTAGTGAAAGTATATATATGTGTGAAAATTTGAATTTTGGAAACTTATATATATGTATATATTATATATAATGAAGTTGGAGATAAAAAATAATAAATCTCTTAATAACATTTATAAATCAACACAACATAAAATATAAAGGTTACTACCAGAAACATGAGGGAATGAATTTTATAGTGATTTTAGTTTGATATTGTACAAAGAAATTTAAATATAAAACAATAAATATAAAGGCTACTACGAGAAACATGAAGGAATGAGTTTTATAGTGATTTTAGTTTGATATTGTACACAGAAATTTAAATATAAAACCATACAGTAGTTGATCTATAATAATAATTGGTCGAAAGTAGAAATGACACACACACACACACATGAAAAATAAAATGTTGGAAAATTATATATGTATATATTATATATAATGAAGTGGGAAATAAAAATAATAATAAATCTTTTCTTAAAAATTTTAAATCAACACAATAGAAAATATCAAGGCTAAATTGAGGGAATGAGTTTTATAGTGATTTTAGTTGGATATTATAAAAACAAAATTACCACTAAAACCATAGAGAAGTTGATCTATAACAATAGTTGCGGAAAGTAGACTTGTTGATTAAAAATGTTAAGGTTAGTGAATGTTAAAAAAAAATAGGGATAATGAGGGTCTTTACATAATCAAAACTGTAATTTTCAGAAAAATAACATCAACATATATATGAGGTCTCTATACTTCCAAGTTTCATTATCAACATCCTAGAGGTGTTGTAATACATCAAAGAGGTCAAATCATATGTTTATTATGAATCAGGTGAGAAAGTAATGTTGTTTATAAGCTTCTATAGCAGTCTCTCTTTTTCTATGTGAAACAATCTAATGAGCATGTAAATCTGATAGAATGTGAATATGAGATGAGGAAAAGCCATGGAAATTTTAGGAAATGATGAAATTAAACTAATCAAAGATCATGGAAACCTGATTCAAGCGTATCCTTATGAAATAAATCTTTGTGTTTCTCCCGTAGGTGTAAAACTAGTCACACAAAAAAACAATGAACATCAAAATATATAACAACAAGAGAAACAAAATGAATAAGGACTTTAAATTGCATTAGAAAGTGTTATTGTTTCCAACATCTGAATAAATAGATTATGTGAAATAAATTTTCAAAGAACCTTATACTTAACCATGCACAATAACTAAGAAAAATGTAACTTTTAGAAAAACTAGAAAAAGAAAAAATGTAAAGTTTAATACTAACGAAAGTATATGATGGATCTGAAGCTATTGGAGTTGGCCCAACCCAACAATAATAAGGGGCATTAAATGTTTTTATCCAACCAATTTTAGGCCCTCCTCGTGCAGGGAAGAAGTCCCAAAAATATCTCAATGTCTCTTCAAATCCTACACAGTTAACCTGTTAAGGCACATAAAATATGAAAACAACATTGAACTCTTCTAAGAACCTATTAAGATAGGAATCTACATCATTAAGTGAAACATGCAGGTTAAAACATATTTTGATGTGCTTAGGAGTGTATTTACGGGCCACATAACTTACCTATTCTATGGTCCCATCAATTTTCTATGAGCTCATGATTTTGATATTAAATCATGTACTCATAGGCTTCTTGATTTGGGGTTTCTTTAATTCCATTCAACACAATCTCCCATAGATCTTATACACAAAGTATAGTCATAATTTTCACTAGATAAACTAGGATGTGGTGGTAGAATATAATTTCTGCTCAAATACATGCTTATGAAAACAAAAAATTCTGGTTGAACAAGTAAACTACTCCATGCCATAAGTACTTGTCTTTTTCTTTCTACTTCTATCTTACTTATATTTCCATTTTTTGTAACTATTATTATTATTATTATTATTATTATTAATTTTAGTTTTATTTCCTTATCTCTTCCATGTTATCTTACATTTTTTTAATTCTTTTCACGATACAAGATAACCGTAATTAAAATGTTAAATAATAATTTCTCTCCTAATGATTAAATAATAAATGTTAATTTGCAGTGGTTATCCTTTTTTTATATAGTTGAATTTTTATTTTTACTTTTAATGTTGGTATATGCTTCTAATTCAAACAATTTTTTTTTTAATGGGGATATTTAAAATTTCCCATGAGTCATAGAGTAGACAATGACAATTAAGCCACTTCATAGTCTAAAGGTCACTAGTTCAAAACTGCATAGGAAAATATCTATCCATGCTATGGGTTGTTGTGGCCTAAGCTTCGTGCAATACTTGGGTGATTTTGATATATTTTATGCCCTTTTGTTGTAGCTACTCAATCCATATTATAGGCATGCCATTCATCTCAGGACTCATATAATTTAGAAAGAAAAATAAATGGGGATATTTAAAATTAACTCGCCACTAATTAAAAACCTCTTTCTGCTTGACCATAAAATTCCTTAGGGCTTCCTTATAGGCTGGTACTTGTATTTTTTTGGGATTGATATTATACTACAACCACAAAGGTTAAAATAAACCATTAAGTGATGAACATTTGCACTAGAAGAACATAGAATAATCTAATATAGATGCACCTACAAGAATCCGTGAATAGTTGACCCACACATAATGGTCAAAACCCAACTTGGAATTATATCCAAGGTGATTTTCCTTATCATATTGCGTTATGCAAGTTATTCTCACAATGTCAAGGAGATGTCTACACTTCTAACACCCAACCCTCTCTAGAAACCTCTCATTTCAAAAATAGTTCATATTTATCTAGATAATGACATTGAATGAAAAAGGTGGTGTCTAGAGTTTGCAAGTGGTGACTCCTTATTTAGTGATCATCTACTATGGTAGATCCTTCTCTAAAAAATAGATATATATTTTAAACTCATGCTTTCGTTTATGTCTATGGTGGATTCTTCTCTAAATAACCTACTTTTGTTGGTGGTTGTCACATCTCCTTCTCAAAAATACCTAGCGCTAATACCCATCTAAAAGGATAGAGGAGAGAAATACTCTTAGCTACAAGTGAACAAACACAAGAAAACACACATAAGAATTACAAATCAACCTATAGATCTCAAATACTCATACTATAATTGCTTCATGAAAAAGATTTAAATAGACATACCTTCTCTTAAAGAAAACCTTTAAAAAAATAATTCTAATAATAAAGAATCTAGATAACTCAACTCTTCTAGAGATTTATATCATAAAGAATCTAGAGCTAACTAGATCTCTTTGCATCTAACTGAGAATTAACCTTGTAACTGACATATTTTTTAATCTAATTTTTTCTTCAGTTAATAAGAGTAATAATATTTTAACATTATTGATTAAATCATCTATATTTATATTAATTTTAATTAACTAATTACTAACCAATACCCTAGAAAATTGTTAAAATTTGTATGTATGTGATAGCCATACAAAAATAAATATAAATGGAGTACTCTTTTTTTCATAATTTAAAAAATATATATCCTCTAGTTTTTCCCTCTTCTATTGATTGATTTATTTATTTTTTGTATCTGAAAGGAACTTAGTCGTAACCCTTGGTGGTATATGACCCATCCTCCTCTTCGTAAACTAGGTCACAACCAGGGGGATTTGAACCTTGGATCTATTAGTTTTCTTACGACTTGCATTCCTTCGTTCAGCAACTGAGCTTCCCCGTGATGAATTATTTTTTGAAAGAATGAAAATTATGGTTTCTTAAGTGGAAAAAAATATTGATTTTTTTTACCAATTTAAATCTTAATAAAAAAATATGCCAAATATTGGACGGAAATCATGGTGAATAAATTTATTATCAAGGTAGTAAAATAGTTAATAAATAAAGTAGTACAAAATCATGATGTAAAAAAGAATGAAAGGAAAGGGTTAGCATGAACTCCATATTGCAAGCTAATTAAAGTAGAGACATGGAGCAAGTTGACACATTATTTAAACATTTCATGTTATTTTGTTCAGTGTGGGAAAGAGAAATAGTTAGGGTGTATATGACGCATTATTTAAATATTTCCTATCATTTTTTTAGTTTGAAAAAGAGAAAAAAGTAGGGTTTAATGTTAGTATAGTATCTTGACTTAAATTTTTTGATAAACATTTTTTTTTTGGTTAATTTCATAATATCTTTCTATTTTCTATTTTGTAAAGAGCAAGTTACTATACATATTCTACTGAAGTTAGTGGCCTCAACCTACCCGAAGGAAACCAGATTTGTTGGCCACCTCATAGAGTTATAAGCCAAACAAAATTGGTATTGTTTAATCCTTCTACACATAGCTAATATCCATTTACTATGTCCATAAAAATTACATATAAAACATAAACTATACATATTGTCTTCAAAAAACATACAAAATTAGAAATTGTGAAGTGTTAACCATCCGAAGAATCCACAGGTTTTGGGTCTTTTACAGTAGACCCAGGCATCTCTACTTGTTGCATGCTCAAAAGCTGTTGTTCAATCCTTCCTATACACACATTTTCTTGTATCTGAGCCTTGGCCATTTTATGCATATCCTGTTTCGTCTGTTGAAGTTCAAAGAGCACTGAGGAATTGTCTTCCTTTTCTTGCATACTCAACATCGCCTTTGCTAATACACACTTGAATTTCGAGTATGTCTTAACCGATTGTTGAAATAGTGAAACTCGACCTCTTGCATTTCCTAGGTCTGAAATGAAATCCATTCTAGCCTATTGTTCTTTAGGATCATCATCATCATCATCAATTTTTCTCTCCCAACCCTGAATAGTTTTTCGAATGTGCATTGGAGTTCCTGAATCATACATATTTTCTAGGTGTTCAAGAGTCTACTTATTACTCTTACTACCTCTTTTACTTGGACCAGGTGCCTCAGTTTGTTGTAGCTTCCCCCCTTTACATGTGTCTTTTCAATAACCATTTTTACCCGTTGTCATTCTGCCCTAATAGATACTATCTATTATTGTGAATGTTAGAAACCCTGTATTTTGAAAGGGAATAATTATATAAAGCTTCGATTCAATATTAGACTCCAGATAATTCTCGTGACTCTGAGAATTCAAATATTGCTTGCGCGGACCAATGCCTCAAAAATTAACAAATTGTGCTCTCTCATTTGCGACTTGCATCCACCATTGAATTAATAATAAGAAGGTTTTTCCAAAAGAAAACAATTTATACTCAGTACCTCGAAATTTAGGACTGACCCAATGAAGTTGCGACAAAAGATAACAAGACATCCCATTCTAGACGCATGAATAGCTTTGAAGACAACAAGACTTCCAATTACATACCAGAACAGTTATATAATATATTGAGAGATTGGTAGAGCACAGGACCTAGGAATACTAAGAATAAACTCTATCCCTAATCTTCTTATACCCAATAACGTTCTCATTAAGATACTTTTGAATAAGAAGATAAAGCACTACCAGACCATTCAAGACCATAAGAAGGAAATTCCAGAATATACAGTCATTATCATAAGAAAACTACAGACTTAACCAATGCAGATTAAGATAACTGAGGTGTTCATAATGAGGACCAGGAGAGCTACGGAAGCATGGTTCGATTTCCAGCTCAACCCCCTCTACCATTACATGCAAACCATAAACATAAAAAAATCTAACAGTGCATGGAAAATACTCTGTAACCCCTGTATAAACTGCTTCTGGCATTATTGGCATGCTAACAGGAAAACCACATTGTAAAAATAGAGTGATGGAAATGAGTACATACTAAATATTCATCCACTCGCTAAGCCGTGATATTGCTTCCTGCAAATCCTCTCTCGTAGCTTCCTTCTGAATTGTAGCTATTGTTTGAAAAAACGCATTACAACCGAGACAACTTACCTTATGCATTCTCCTACCCTGCAACCGACGTACCTTCCCACTCTCTGCTTTGCATTGATGAGTTGAGTCATCTCGTATCTTGATCATTAAGTGAGGTTCATGTGGGTACAATTACCACCGCACGTCATAAAACTAATGCATGATGGTCAGCTGACAAGCCCCACCATGTGGCATTGTCCTGCTGCCATCCTCCCTTTGTTGACACCCCAATTAGGGGCAAGCTTTGGATGAATTTTGATTTCAACATCTTTCTCATATAATTGATTCAAGCAAAAAAGAAAGTATATTAAGTATTTATATAAAATAAACTTGAAGATTGATTAGAAAAATATGAGTGTTATTCAAAGAGTATTAAAATACACTTGTTAATAGTATTTCTCATATCTTTTTGTTAGTATTATTTTATATGAATATCATATTCAATAAATTTCAAAGTATTAGAGTGATTTAAAACATATATAAAGATTTTAATTTCAATTTACTTAAATTCATTTACAAGTATTAAATCTTTTGAGATGCACATATTTCTTTTAATTTTACACTTCAAAAATATTTCTTCAATTTTTAATAAATAGAAAGTTAAAATGTATCTATGCTAATAAATATTGAATCTATATATTGTTTTATTTATATTATATATTTTTATGATTTATATCTTTGTTAAATAGTAATTTATATTTATTAAAAATATTCCTATCAAACTTGACCTCTTTGTGCCCTATGATGTACAATTTATTTAATACCTATAGGACTCATTTAATTTAATTAAGTCTAGTACCTTTATAAAAGTACATCTTTCACTACTATTTATAACATAATTAATCAATCATCACATTTATCATATGTTACAAATTGTGACGGATGATCATGTCTCTCCACCAGGTTACAATGGATGAGATATAAATTAACAGATTTAAATTATTTTAAAATCCAATGATGTAAAAACCACCACCACCCATCTCATGGGAGAGTCTCGCCATCTCACATTTGAATGCACCTCGAAGGTCTAGGCTCTTAAATAAAACTCCATTTCATAATTAATTTTTAGGTGAACACGTTTCATGTGATCCACCACTATGCTTCTATCAATGTTGAACATCTACCATCCATGGAATATAATACTTCTTGACACGTGAATGATACCTTTTAATGTCCTTCCTCAATGCCACACCCTATGTGTGGAGCTTCCAATTCCATTTATATGGTAATGGGAATGATACGTCCTTGATTATCAAGATCATGATCGAAACACAAATTCAGTAAATGAGTCTCTCCAACATAGTCAATGTGCATCATCCATAACATAGGTCATAAGACAATAGCCATCACCTTAAATCGATAATATTTTCAATATGAGAACTATTCCATGATATTTCCTCAGCAATCATGACCGTCAAACCATAACTACCTAATGCACCAACTCGGGTTAGCTAGAGTACTTAAGTTACACCCGAGGACAACTAGGTTAGTCTTTTATTTTAGTAGTCTAGGGTAGGTGGGTTGTATGGCCCTTTTTATCAGGGGAAATGTTAACCATAACGAGTGAATGCATGAAAGTCATGCGGGGCATGAAGGTAAGGGGTACTCAACTGCGATGAGCACATGGTTCAAGGAGAAGCAATCACGTAGGTGGCACGACTATGGGAAGAAATGTGTGTGAGTTCCTATCGATGATATGCTCATAGGTTAGGGGTGAACATACACAAACTATGTGTTATCATTAATAAAATATAATTTTTGGTCAGGAAACTCATTTGGCATAGGTTTTATTTTCTTGGTAAATTAATTTATGAAATTGATAAAATTTTCTGAATTTGTCATAATCCTAAGTTTTTAGAGTCACACATGTCACGTAATCACGGTCAAATTTATAAAAATCCATCACAAATCAGCATGGATTTGTTCAAAATTTGGTTTTAGCTACCAGTCTACTTTTTCATGGAAAACACGTTGTTTTTGCTACAGACTCACCTGACCAGTCCATAGCAAATTTACCAAACTTGTAACAAAAAATGCTACGAAATCATGTTTTTCTGCACTGGTAAAGAAAAGAGTGAGGTGTCAAGTTTCAAATGGTTAGAGTTTAGTCTCAGGTCATGTGATTAATTATTTGGAGCCATGCAACATGCGTGATCATCATTTTTCATCCCATCGTTTCATTTAATGTCCCTTATTTTTCTTCATCCCTCTCACATTCGAAACCTACCTTTTTAAATTTATCCTTGTGAGTTGTTGCCTTTCACCTTCTCCTTTTTCCTCTGAGTATAGTTGATTTCATCATAGTTAGAAAGGTCCAGTTTTGTCTGCAAGCTCCTTGCTGTGCGAAATTCTTCTTTGCAGGTGTCATACTTCCAAGAAGGCCAGTGTTGTATTAAGAGGGATGGCCATGCATAAAAAGACTAACAAAGGGGGCTAAATGGTCAGGTATGGGCCAATGGATATAAAATTGGTCAATCGAGACCCTAGTTTTGGAATAGCCTTCACTAGTGCTGGTTGCATGAGGTTTTTCCAGAAATTGCAAGGTTTTCATGCCCAAGTTTCTAAGGACTTTGCAATGAATTTTTTTGTCACTGCATCAAAGGTGGGTGTGCTGAGTTTCATGGTTTCTTCTGAAAAAATTTCCCAATATATTAAGATTCCAAGGATAGGGGTAGAGCATTTTAAAGCCACTAAATTCAAATTGCAGAACTGTGATGAGTTCCTGAAGCTTGAACACATTGGAGTGGATATGACATCAAGGATCCCAAAATGGTGCCTTAAATAAAATTACTCCAAACTCCTACTGGTAATTGAGAAATATTTCACATGTGAAGGGAGGTTTCATATGATTTATCAGTATCACTTCAAAATCTTGCTACATTTCACTCATAAGAAGCCTTTGGACCTTCAAATTTTCTTATTCAGAAGCCTAGGAGAAATTCCAGATAAAGTGCAAGCTAGGTCTAAGGGTACTGAAACTTCAATCTTACATCATGGATTAATTAAACTACTGGTTTTGGAAGAATTAAAAATTTTAAATAGAGATTGGGCCACATTTCTGTTTCCTAGTGGTTTTGAAGTGAATGCATTAACTCCCAATAAAACACCTAAATCAAAGGTCAGTCCTGCAATTAGAAATTATGAACCTATAGTTGAAGCAGAGAGTGTACAAGAGGAGGAAATGAAACCCATTATGGAGACCATGGAGATTAAAATAGAACATGCACAGGAAACAATGGTACCTCAGCACACACTTACAAGTAGCAAACCAAAGCCTGGAAAAAAGAGTCATGGAAGAATAAATAGGAGCCAAACAATGGGGAAAGGTAACCTTGAGGATATTCTACAAGCCATAGATGTAGAAGAAACTCCACTAGTCAAAGATGTGGATGTAAAAGGAAGCAAGAAGAAAAAGAAGGGCCTCACCGCAAAACAACTTGACTTCTTAGGTGAAGATGCTAGTTTTTTATTCAAACCAAGAAAACCACTCACTAGATTGCAACTTTGGAAAGGTGTCAAGGCTGAAAAAAAAACTAAAGTGACAAAAAAAGGAAAAAAACCTATGGCAGAAGACATCATTTACTTATCTCCAACAAAGGAAGAAATCATTAAGCAGAGGAAAGATAAAGAGGAAGTCATTGAAAAAATTGAAGTGTAGATTTTAAAGGAGCAGTTGGGGGAAGCTAGGGAGGAATTTATTAAAACAAAGATGGAGTTAGAAGAAGCTAAACTAGAAAGAAAAATGACAGAAGAGTTCAAAGAAAAAGTGAATCAGAAAATTAGTCGTTATGATGAAGCCTTAACCAATAATAACAAGTTGTTGAAAAGAACCATTCTTCTATGTAGAGTGATGAAACATACAAGGAAAATGAATATTTTGTTGCGGGTAGAGAGAAACAAGATAAAGGGTCAAGTAAAAAATTTGGAGGTGCAGATGGAAGTGATATAATCAAAACTCAAGAAAAAGGGTCTAAAAATGACTATCATAAATGAGCTGTGGAGAGTGAAGCCACTGCTACCAAGGGTGAATCTTCTGTTGTTTGAAAAGAGAGTAAAATATCTTTTAAATATTTTTTTCGTCATTTCACTTCATCACTTACAAAGCCATAGGAAAATTTTGAAGAATAAATGCATGATTTTCAAGTCTATTGTCAATTAGGCAAGTTTGTAGCATGTCTCAGGCTTGAAGCCCCGAAATTTCTACGAACTCATTGTAGATTATTTTTGTTTATATATCAAAAGTTTTATCATGAAGAAGGAAGGTAAAGGTATGTATTCAATTATTTTGACTCACTAATAAACCTCAAATAAACAAAGGGAGAAAATAGTTTGTAGGGATGGTCAAAGTTAATCGTGCTATGAACTCTCGCTATGAACTTGCCTAAAGTCCTGTGTTTCTGTAGTGAAGAAGATTTTGGAGATTTTTCAAGTCTTGATTGTATTTTTTAGACAAGTTAACCACTTGGAAAGGTCAAAGGTCATGAGTTGAATTTTTTGATGAAGACACTCCTCGACAAAGCTTTTCAAATTGCCATCTCATCATGGAAGCTACATCGACAATTATGACACCACCTCCTAAAATTTAAGAAGGCAGGTCTCGTCACTTGGTGGGAGTATTTATGGTTCAGCCATGGGTAGTGCCACCTCAGGCACATGATATTTTCAATGTAAATATGAAACTTTAATTTTTTTTAATGTAATAGAGATGTTTTAGAGTCCTATTAGGTTTCTAAGTCCTAAAAATAACAAATTTCTATTTTATCTAATTTTAATATGCTTTTGGTTAGATTAGGTGTTAACGAAAGTATTCAAAGGTCTAGCCTTCCTGGAAGACTCAATGTAAAGATGCCTAATGTTATAAATAGGAAGAGTATTGAAGGAGAGAGGGGGGAATGATGTTTTTACTACAGCATAATATTGTAAAACTGTTCATCAATAATATACAGTGGCATCTTACTTCTATTTTCTAGAGATTCATTGATATTCTCATGAGTATTTGTCTTTCATGTTCTACAATTTTATCTTTAGTATCCTAGTGTTTGATTACATAGAATAAATTTTTTACATGCTCTAACTTCCTTCAAAAACTTGGTCTGTTGTATATGTTATCTTTTCATTAGAATATATATATGCCTCAACTTCCGTGAGAGGAGTTTCACATGTCATTGAGTTGTTTATACTGAGTCCATATGTGCAATGGTAGTACTTTGTCTACATATTTCACTTGCACAACAAAATATTTAAAACCAAATTTCAGAGTTATCCATGAGTTGAGCTCCATTTACATAATATCATCTTTATCTTTTAGAGAGCCATGTCGATCTTGAAAGGCTAAGTTTCAGCTAGAAGTAGGTTTGAAAGAGTTCATCTACATTGACTGTTTAAGTAGCCCATCAGTATCAATTTAGTGATAACACTATGCATGAATATGAAGTAAACAGTTGTGAGGCACCTTTGCGCCTATTAAGAAAATAGGTGTGAGGCCCACATAATTCGTTGAGAAACGACAATGTGAGTTACCAAGGTGTGGGGACTTTGGGACTTTTGCTAACATTATAGGTTTCTTGCATTTATCTAAACTCATGGGGATCATTGCAAGATGGTGTTATGGTGAGAGTGACATTGGCCTGATATGTGGGTAGTATTTGTGCTCGATCCTCAAGTCTAGGAATAGTTGGTTCAATTGGGGCTCCTAAATTTCCTTCATAACGACTTGTTAATATCAGAGGAAGAGTTCTTGTGGTTAGCGATTAGTGACTGGAAACATTCGGGGAAGGTATTTGAAGTTAGGGGAAATGAATTAGAATATACTGCTAAGGTGGATGTGTAATTTTTGACTGATATGGTGCCTTGTGGATAGGTACTCCCATGGAGGGCCCAGCTTACAGGCCTGGGGAGGCAACACTATGGGGAGGGGATGTCTTTTACGTACGATTCTTTCTGCATATCATTGATTCTATACTTGGAAACATGGGATACAACAGTTATGACTTTCATCCTCGTGGGGATGAAAACCCCACATCATGTTACAAGTGTCTAGATAGTTGTGCTAGAAAGGGTGTAATGAAACACCTTTTTTAACTAGGGTGAATCCTCCATTAGAGGATGATTACATAATTTTCAAATTTGTTGCAATGCGAGGTCCCAGGTTACAACTTTCAGAGTGTAATTTGAAAAATTATGTAGAAGAGGTTGGTGATGATGTGACCATTATTATTGTTAGACCTTATTCGACCAAGGGAGCCATGGATGAGGGGGTGGGATCCCTTGACACAACAAGATGGAGGAGGAGAGGTGGGTCGATATTGGATTGACACTTCTAAGGGTTGGTTCATGTCAAACCAATAGTTGATACTAGAATTCCTATATGCAAAATTAAATTTATAGGTGGCCCAGAGATGGGTTTGCCACCTGGTGATGCTTGGGGGCCCGCAACTATGTATGCACGTGTCATTTATCTTATTTCACATTTTATATTTTTACATGATATTTATGATGTGCTAGGAACTGATATTTGATAGGTTTCCTTATGTATATGGGTCGTCATGGGAACCCTCAGGGTAGACTGGTGGGCAATGATCATGATCAGAGACTAGTTGATGGTGGAGGCACAACTACATGGCTTCATCACAAGAGAGATGGTGGTGCGAATGAGAACAAGGAATAGAGGCCACGACTGGAGATAGTTTATCCTTGGGATAGATGAGAGGTGGTGATATAGACTTATGTAGGAGCGCAAAAAAATATAGAAATAAACATAAATGCAAATATTCAGCGAGAATAACACTTCATTTCATTAATATCAAATACTAAAAAATTCTTATAGACAAAATGGAAAGTGAACTATCTCAGGTGATGGTAGCTTATCTCTGTAAAGAGATGTGGTGTCTACATGCCTCTAAAATGTGTTACAATGAGGCTCAAGGGCCTTTATATTATGGAATGATAAGAGAAAATCCTAAACAACCAAAACCCTAACCCGAGGAGATGTAACACCAAGAGTTTATGGGCTGTGTTGGGTTTAGCTGGTGAGCCCACTTCTTAGGGTCATAAATTCGTCATATAATCTTTGATTCATGTGTATGATACCTCATTGGAAATATATCTCTGAGGAATACAACTCTTGACACAATTTATTTGAAATCGCTCAATGAATCATGCCCAAAAAAGGTCGTTTGGCACCTCAGAACAGCTACAAAATTTCAGGACCTAGAAAGTTACTAAAAATAGTAAAATGAAAACTAACGAAACTGGCTAGGTGGAATATGTGAGTGGCCACCAATATACACCTAGATCATTCCTCTCCCTTAGGAAAAAATGGTACCCATTACGTGCAGACCGTCCATGAGGTGGGAAAATTTTTGTTGAACCTGGTCCCTCGTGAACCACTTTCCCTGATGAAGGAGTTGTCTTGCTTTGACAACCCAATACAATTGGATATTCCGTTGGCAAGTGATTTTAAGATTTTGGTTCATGATCTAATTAGTTGGAGCTTGTTCCATGTGGTATGTATTTAACTATCTCGAGTTGAGTTGTTCTCCAATGTCAGATGTGTCTAGTAATGTTGGAAAGTATGGCCAAAGGAATGGGGTGAAGGGCAAGGAATGAGGGAATTCAAAGCTCAAAATGATTGTCTCTCATGACCTTGGTGATGGTGTATGGACCATATCAGAGTTGGCATAGCTTGCGGTGGAGTCTTGAGAGGTGTTCCTTTTGAAACTGTGACCGAAATTTGTCACCCACTTGGAACTTGTGTGGCACCCGATGTTGATCATGTCACTTCTTGTGCTTGGTATTGGATTTCTCAAAGATTTCGTGGACTTCCTAGTGGGTGTGGTGGATGCATTAAATAAATCTGGTTTTTTTATCAACCTTAGAAAATAAATGTGTGGATTTTTTCTATGTGGTCACATGAGGTATGGAAGCATAAGGCAATGGGGTGCTTGGGGTCAGATTAATGGAGTGCTTGACCTGACATTGCATAGGAATCTCTGTGGGTGAGGAGAAAATGTCATTGTATTCCTCCAGGTCTTTTTCCATTTGCTAGTTTCGCTCAGGGGAGCCCTGTTTGGAGGCTGTAGCCACAATATTCTTCTTGTCATGAGGTAAAATCGTAATGAAAAAAAAACTCCTAGTTTGGGAAATAATCTTATTGCATTGCTTTGTAGTACTCAAAGAGATGGCGAAAGGTGGTACTACCTATAGTATCAAGTAAAAATTATTTCCCAAAGTAAAAAATAACATAACGAGGCCTAAAATAATACACAACACGTCACTTCCACAAGTATGGTGTGCCTAATAATACATCATACATGTAAAAAGGAGCAACATAACACAATACCTCATCCATAAAGGGCTTGACACTCCACTGAAGGCGAAATTTCTAGTGGAAACTAAGATCTCTTCCTTGATGAAGTCACCTAATGGTATGTAACTATGAGTCTTATATGTTTGGTAGGCCAAGCCCCTTCATCACCTCTATTGAAATTAGGTTTTTGGCTTCCTCTATTGAGAAGGAATTTTAGTGGAAAACCCTTCAGCAACATTTGGGAATGGAAGAGGCGCTCCCCCTCCTTTGGATCATTAGGTTCCTCCTTTTAGATATTAATGGTGACAATGGTTGGACTAGGTTCTACATCAGTGATTTTCTTCCCTTTTTCATTCCCCTCATCTGGTATTGACACATAATCAGAACATGCATCTGATTCATATGCCTTCATTTTAGCCACCAATGATTGTTTGGTCTAACACTTGATTTTGTTGTGAGTGGATTTGTTATGAAATTCACACCACTTCCCCTTCTCCTTCTTTGGCTTTGCGGTGTTGTTATGAGTCACCCTGGTTTGGATTTTCCCCTTGTCTTGTGGTTTGGGGGTGCCTTTCCCTGGGTTCATATTCGCAGATCCAAAGTCTCGCTTATTCTTCTTAAATTTCTTCTCAATCTTGGTGGCATATCGACATGTTGTGCCAAGCAAGGTGATGTTGAGGAACTCTATTTCATCCTCAATGTATCTATGAAAATAACTATGGTACTTGAGAACCAAATTTTTCTCCAAATATTTAATACCCAAATTTTTGTAGAGGGTATGGAAAAAATTTGTTATCTCATGAAAATATTTATCCCTTTGTTGCCACAGTGTGGTCCATTGAATGTACTCTTCGTCATAGGTCCCCATGATGTAATATTTTTCGTTGATGTCGCTTTGGAATGAATTCCAAGTGGGTGCATCCAAGATTAGAGAGGGTCCCCTCTCATCCTTTTTCTCATAGTATGTTTCCCACCAGTCTTTTAAATGGGGGGCAGCTTTGAGAAGTGCAAAAGAAATCTTTTCTCGGTCAGAGAAATCATGGACCGAGACATAACTTTCTAGAAAATTCAACCATATATCTACGGTGTTTTCATCTATCTAGCCTTCAAATATAGGAATTCCAAAGTTGACTTTTACCTTTAAAGGAGTGGCGCCTCTAGAGTGGATATTGGATGCAAATGCACCACTAGTGGGCAGTCGTTGAAGGATATGGGAAAAGATTTCTATCATTGCATTCCTTTGTTTATTGAGGGCCTCCTCAAGCAATATTTTAATAGGATCTCCTGTAATATCATCTTCATTTTATTCTGCCATGGGAGGGCATTAGGTTTTGCGAGGCTGATCTTGCAAAGGTTCAACCGCATCGAGCCCTAACTCCTTATACCCCGACCTCATCATGGACATGCAAAGAAAGACCGAGAAAGAGAAGAACGCTTTGATACCACTGATCCATACATATGCATGAATGCAACAAAATACACAAATAAACATAAATGCAGAGATGCAGCAGGAATAACACTTCATTTTATTAATCTCAAATTCTGAAAAATGGTTACCGATAGAATGGAAAATAAACTAGCTCGAGCGATGGTAGCTTATCTCTAAAAATATATGTGGCGGTTACATGCCTCTAAACTTTGTTACAATAAGGATCAAGGGAATTTTTATTATTTAACAATAAGATAAAAGCCTAAGAAACCAAAATCCTAACCTGAGGAGGTGTAACATCAAGATTTTATAGGCCCTATTGGGTTTAGTTGGTCTGCTAACTTCTTAGGGTCGTAACTTGGTCATATTATCTTTTTTTGATGCGTATGATACCTCGTTGGAAATATATTGTTGAGTACTACAGCTAATGATGCATTTTTTTTGAAATTTTTGGAGTAATATTTCCCAAACAAACGTTGTTTCGGGACTCAAAATGGCTTCAGAAGTTCAAGACCCGAAAAATGGCTAAAAATAGTAAATAAAAAAATTGATGAAATTGAATAGCTGGAATAGGCGGGTGGCAACCAAAATGCACCTGGATCAGGTGGCAGATGTAATATCCCTAGGTTAAAAGCTTCATGTAATAAATTTAATAAAGGAAAAATAATAACTAAGGTCATGGGACATGTATTCCAAACTAAATGTTGGGAAAAACATCTTAGTGGGTGTTCATTTGGTTTATTACGGCTAAGTGAAATTGGAGAAGGCTTTGGAAAGGCATGAGACATCAATTGGCTTTTTATTTATAAAAATAATGGAAATTAGGAGAAAATGAAGATGCAAAATCAGAGGTTGCATGTGAGGATGAAAATGAAGGAAAATAATGGAAAATTAAAGAATTAGATGCCTCATTGATAAAAAGGATTATGAGGATCAATTTTAGCTTTTGTATGTTCAATTTTGGAGCTCTCTCTCTCTATCTCACTTTTGTACACTTAGAGCATTCTTGGAGCACTCTAGCATTGGATCAATAAAATAAAAAGAAGAGAAAGGAAGGAAAATGGAACAAAATATTAGGCAAGGAAGAGAGAAATCAAGCATCTACAACCAGATTACTTGTAGGTATTGATTTTCATATGTTATTTCCTTACTAAATTTACCATACATGGTACATGCATGCGTGTATTTGGTTCTATTGTTTTCATTGACATGGTTTTTTCTAGGTGCGACAATGATTTCCAGCCTTGCCTTGCCATTTATAGATAGTCTTCATGTGATGGGGTTATCTCATTTTGGTTTAGTTGTATTGCCAGATGGTTCAAACACTGAGTGGGGCGGTCTCTGAAGAATAACATAAGGTTTAGGAATCCCTAGATCAGTGAAGTCGGGATTGCAGCAAAGCCATATTCTGTGTACCTCGGTGGGCCTAGGAATCCTTGAGCAATGAATAGTGGGATATAAGGTAGATATTAGAAGTGCATTCCCTCGATTAGGCCTACGAATAATTGACCAGTGAATGACAAGATATACGGTAAATCATAGAGGGTGAAGTATCTATTAGTTCTAGGAATCCTCAACCGGTGAATGACGAGATATACGGCAAATCCTATAAACTAGGAGACAAGAGAATTTATCATGGTGTAGGAGGAGAGATCTAGGGGCATTCATGCTTGTATAGGCCTAGTGATCCCTGGACTAGTATATGGTGGGATTGCGGTAATCTTGGTATTGTATGTTTATTGTTTCAAACTTGGAATACCTTGGTGGATTGCGATAAATCATGAGGAAACATTTATTGGTTTTGTTGTGAATCCCACATTCATGCTTCGAATATGGCACAAGGGTGATTGGCTAAAAGAAACATCTGGTTCAACCCAATATATGGGTGGGTGGTTCATGGAAGTCCCTGACTTGGTTATCTTATGCATTCATTAATAAGAGCTCCTTCTTATGGGTATTTCATGTGTAAATATACTTGTTTATTTTTGGTTTTTATTGTTGTTATATCCTTGATATTTTTGTTGGTTATATTTTGGTTACGAGTATGTTTTATGTCAGAATTGATGTATGGATATTATCATTTTTTATTATAAAATGAATGAAAAAAGAATATATGACCTAATAGATGATAATTAAACTATATTGGCAAGGAATAAATTCTTATTGATGATTCCGAGATAAGTATGAGATCCCTATTTTCAGATCTATTGTTATGACTTGTAGATTACATATTTGTGAGATGTTTGACGAAATGTTTGTCATGGATAGTAGTGGCCAGATCAAGTAATTGTACCAATGATGTCATTAGTAGCCTTATTCCATTTTTATTATTCATTTATGGAAGTTTCATGAAGTTTTGGGCAGAGGTCTAATATCTAACCCTGGAAAAGTGGCTCAGAATTCAGGGTCATTGGCTGAGAACTACTTGTAAAATTCCACCGTCGTTGGCTTTCCTTGTTGTGGGAGCGACTGGAAGGCTTCGGTCATATGCATGTATTTTCATGAGAGGGGATGAGGGTCCACATTAGGAAAATGACAAGTTGTCTCAGGGGTTCAACACCTGGAAGGGTTGGTTGCCTCCTGAAGGGTGTGTAGTTTCTTATGAAGGTCATATTGGTTTTTTATGTCGGTTCCACTTCCTTAATGATAAATGGGAAGTTGAATCACATCATAGTATCCTATCATCACATGTTTACCCCAGTAGACTATTTTTCTTTGATAAATGTGGGAGGAGGTTTTTAAAACAGACCTCGAATCATAGGTTAGGAGGTAGCAAGACCGAGTTGAGGTTGTCGAGCAGATGGAGGTAGACATGAGAAAATGGCTCCTTGACTTGTTGAGGGATGTGCCCGAGGTAGGATGGACCATACATGGAGAGGACATAATTGAGAAAATTATGACTCTAGATAGGTCTTAGCACCCAATTATTCGTTCTATGGCCATTTCAGTAGCTATCGTAGGGCCTATTTTGGAACTAGGGCAGCTAGCGGCAAGGGGGCCTCTAGTGGGTGGCATAGGGGGTGGTCAGCCTAGACCATAGATATATTTTTTGATGTACCAGTGGAATAAATCGTTATGAGGATGTTGCCCTATTTTTCGAAATGACTTACATTTTTTGGAAATGGCGAGTTGATGTCCATAAACTCTATGTTTTGATCATGTATATATATGAGATCATACCTTTTGGCGGATATCATGTGTCTTTCATTTGTGTGATGCTTATATACATGTGATGTACATGCATTTTACTAATGTAATGGATTTTCCTTATGCTTTATACATATATATGAGGTATTCAATGTAACACTTTACAATCCAATGTTTCCTTATCAATGTGATCAATAACATGATTTTGACTTCTTGGTACATCAACTAATAATTGTTGTAAAAATCCTATTCTCAATTTGTTTACCATAATCCAAAACTAGCTCTTTGGGGACATTGAACCATGTCATGACACGATTGAAGAAAAAACATGTCACTATCATAAATGTTAGATCTGATACTTTTGTGATCCATAGATTAGATAAATGTCTTTTTGGATTAATCACATCGTTAGGATTTGGTCCAAATCTTAATGATGTGATTAATCTGAAAATACATTTATCTAATCATAAATGTTGTTTAATGTGTGCATGGCTTCTTCCCACATGGTGAAATAGTCTATTGCAACCACTATGTACTTAATTTAGTTATGGGATTGTGGCTTGCAAGTCATGAACTCGATGCCCCACTTAAAAATTGATATGCGGTGATTACCAAGTTCAAAGGATTTGGTGGTTCTTTGGCTTTGTGGGCCCTAACATTCTTATCGCTCATAGTTCTTGATGGTTGTGATACACTCACAAAATAAAGTGGGTTAAAAAAAACCTGAATGATGTATATTTTTGATGGTTTCCATCCTCGAGAGGCGGCCTTGTCAGGCTCCACTATGGCAGTTATTTACGACTTTCTCCACTTCCTTGAATTCAAGGCAATGACGTAGTAATTTATGCAAGACGTAGTGATAAAACACATCTCCTATGAGGAGTTAGTGAGGGGATTGGTGCAAGATGCGTCTTTGATCCTCATGTGTGAGGTGTGGGTTGAAATTTTGAGTTTAGAGGAGGAGGATGTCACTGTACCAAGGGTCATCTATAGATATGACAAAGAAGTGTTCATCTGGGAAAGTGTCATTGATAAGAGACTCTTATGAGTCTGAAGCAAGGTCTGGGATTAACTCTACAAGAATAAGAGCTTCTTTTATCTTTGGGGAAGAGAAACTTATATCAAATTCTTGAAAAGTGACCACCCACTTGGTGTAATTACGGTTCATTATTCGACGAGTGAGAATGTAGTGCATGGGGTTAATGCTTGATATTACAATGGTGGTCTATAAGATGATTTAATATCGAAGTTTCTTCAAATAGTGTACATGGACTAATGATGTTTACTCTATTGGCTCATACTTCAAAGCATGACTGAAGAGGTTCTTACTTCTTTAATAATTGGGATTTTCCCTATTATCATTACCCTCTTAGAATAATACCCCTGCAATGTCTACCTATGATGAGGAAAGGTAGAGGGTATTGTCCATAGTGTGGTTAGAGGGGATAATAAATGGTGCTTGTGACAATGTGTCTTCTAAGGATTCGAATGATTTTAGGAATTCATCATTGCACTAGAAGGGGATTGTTATGAATAAATGATTCATAATATAATCAATTAATAATCAATTAATTAAATTATTAAAATTAACAGTAGATAAAATTAAGTATGAAGTGATAGGTGAAAATACATGTCCAATTAGCTTCTGACTAGTCAATGCCTATCTAGGCACACCGTCCAAGCGAATGTAAACCACCCATTCATATTCTATCAATAAAATTTACTTAATTACCTTACAAATAAAAAATATACATACAAACATTACACATTAGGGGAATTTTGAGGTATGAAATGGGCCTCCTAAGGAAATTATAAAATAATAGTGGAAATAATAAAATAACATTAGATTTCATCATCAAATTTTAGATGGAAGAAAAAAAAAATAACTTTTTCAAATCGTATCTTCAACTTATCCCGCTATGGTTTACTCAAATTTCAAGTAGGAACACTCGTTGGAAGAATACTTTGATTCCTAATCCAGGGAGTACCCATGTTGCATACTTTCGACGGATCCTACTACATGAAAAATGAGAAATACATGAAAATCGTGATTGCAATCAAATTTTTTGATGTTTTCTCATTTTTCATGTAATAGGGTCCATCAAAATAATGCAACATGGGTAATCCATGGATGAGAAATTAAATTTTCATCCAACCAGAACTCCTGCTCAAAATTTGAGGAAAACCTTAGGGAGATAAGTTGAAAATACAAGTTGAAAAAATACTTTTATTATTTTCTTAACTTTTAATATTGTTACTTTTTTACCTAAAAAATGGTGAATCATCCACCATGGTTGACATCATCTTGAATCCTATTGGTTCTTATAAAGTTTATTTTGGTTGCACATTTTTCTTAGGAGGCTCATTTTGGACCTCAAAAGTTCTCTAATGAGTTACTTAATGATCTTATGTATGAGTGGTATCAGAGCCACTTCTTTTCGTTGTGTGTATCATTTCTGTTGCTTGCATCCATTCCCTCCCTCACATCTCCCTTTCCTTCTTGCACGCCTTCGCTTGCTCCTTCGTCCCTACTGACCACATCATCAAACACCTTGCCCCACTGCACACTTTTCTCTTGTCAGTTGTTTTCCAACCCTTCCCTACCATCCTCGTCTGCATCGATATTCTTCCCACCATTCTCCATGCCCTTATCCATGCTTCGTCCTCACAATTTTCCATGCTCCTGTCCTCTTTTTCCATCGTCAACCCTGAAACCAACCAGTCGGTATGTCCAAAATCGTCGTTTCCTTTTTTCCCTAGTATCGATATGATGTGAACACCGCCCTTGATTCACTACATAAAGGGCCTCTCAGACGGGCTCAAATGACACACAAGGATTACAAAAGGTAAGAGAAGCAACGTGGTTGAACACCATGGCTGCTAAATGCCATGGCATGAGGCTCATAAAAAAATGTGGTTGTATTCACGTTTAATATTATACTACTAAGAATAAAATAAATATATTACAAATTAATTTAATTAATTAATATAATTTAATTAATTTAGTTATTTAATTAATTTATTTTTAAAAAAAACATTGTGTCTATGAGGAAAAAAATGAACAAAATGGCAAACAATAATAGCGACAATGTAGAAAAAATATAAGAAGAGATAAATAGCATAAATAAGCACCTTGATAATGTCAAGAAGATAGTTAGTAAACAAGACAAAATGGCCAATGGTATCGTAGATTTAAAAGGCATGATGAGCCAACATTTTGGGAAGACTAATCCACCCAGAGCCACGCAAAGTCCCAAGACTCTAAAAGATGAAAATTTTCCAATGCTTGGATTTTGAGGCACGAGCAGTCGCAAATACCTCCAGTACACTTCAAATGAAACCAATATTACACCAAGGCCTTCGAAAGAAACTAATGCAGGAGCATCTGACTCAGGGTAGACAAACAGCAGCAGGTTTTGTCTCCTTGGTGATGTGTGACACTTTGACAGGTCTTTGAACCTGTGAATGTTAAATTTGTTAGGAGACTATTTACAATTAGGAAGTTTTATTAAGTCAAGTAGTATTAGCTCACTATTTTTTTTAATTAAAAACTGTAGGGCTAGTTGGCTATCTTATTTTCGTTAATTTAAAAAGAATGGAAAAATAATAATAAAATGTAACTAATAGCATGATGGTTTCCAAATGGAAACTACCTTTTCTCCTACTAAGATACAAAAAGGAGAAAGGTGCATTTGGTAGGGGTTCTGGAAATTGTCAAGAAAAAGGAGAAATAAAACGAAACAAAGTATTTTTGCTTCACAAAGCATCTGTGTCTTATAAGCATTGAAATTTTCTCTCAGAATAACATAAATTTCTCTGTCGAATTTCTCATACGTATTTACAATAACAAACATTTTTTTTTTTCCATCACACAAAAAGAACTGCTACGGTAGTGCAGGAGAGTGGCATCTACGAAGTTTTTTTTTATTAACAAATCAGACAAGTTTACAGATTTACGAAGAATTAGATAAACATTACAAAAAAACATCATATTGGCGGAAGACAAGCAGGAAATCAAATACATGGAGCGATGTTAATCCACAGGTACAAATCATAAAACTATGTTTTACTTTTCTGAGCCAGTTGAGAAATAATAAACTTTCAATATTAATTAGCTAGTCGAATAAAATTTTCAGTCCTTGTAAACCATTAAGATACACTACATAATATATTCGAAACCAAGATTTATAGTTAGGGTCGCAATCAAAAACCTCACGGCTACAAAATCTGAATTCTAAACATCACTGAAGCTATAGGCGGAGTTTTCAAAACCCAGAAAATCTCGCAAATAACCACATTCAGAGTAACAAGTTTAGAACGAAGGGAAGACTTAGTGAAACGACATATAAAAAACCCTGGTTTACTACAGAAAATAATCTGTGATAGACAGAAACAAATTTTCCTATGCAACCTACGACAAACTCAGCATAAGGGAAGAATTCGAACGTGGAAATGACCCTACCCTTGGAAACTGAACATCGAAAGCAGACCACGACGGAGTACTAGATAGCTAGGGAAGCCCGAATTACCTGCACAGCAAAGACATTAAGTCAGCCCCGAATCTTATATGACACATTCACAGTGATTAAAGAACGAGAAATAAACCTTGAATTGCTACCTGGTGAGAGGACAGAGCACGTCGACTATTGTTGAACTGGATAGTGGATAAGAAAACCAACCAAGCCTGCTCAGGAGGATCCCAAGTGTTAGAACGAGAAAAAGGAAACCGAGAAGTGGAAACATGGAGTGATAGCTTCCCATTTTTTTTGGTGCGAACGGAGCTAGAAAACTGGGAAGGAACCACGGCATATTCAACCTGTCAACAGCAGATGAACGAGTTACAAGTGGCAGAGAAAATCCACAGAAAAAACCAGTGGAGTTGGTGATTTAAACCTACAGGCGCAATTGAATAACAGAAAGGACAAACAAATTACAGTGAAAGGAGACCGACCCCGTCGAGGAAGCCGAGCAGCTTAGCATCATCACCACGGACACCATTTTACTGTTTGGAAGCCAGACATTGGAACAGTGAACTCACAGCAAAACCCTTAGGAAGGTCACCAAGGTGAAACCCTCTCATTACAGCCACCGAGAAAAAGGCAAATGACCGCCGAAGTGAAACTGATACTGGACAAAAGTGAAAAAGACGAGTGACACCACCAGACAACAGAAGGATCGATCAACCGGACTGATTCAATTACATTGTGATTAATTGTGAATCACATAAATCGCTGTATCAGATCCTACGGAGGTTTTAAAGCCCGAGATTTACTGTTGAGAATAATAACTATAGTCCGACATGTAAATAGTCCAATTTTAATTGATAAGCCACGTAAACACAAAAATTGACATTTGTGCATTTTAATTATTCTTTGTGATAGCTTTGACTTGGTTGTGGGCTGGTGTACCCATCAGAAACCATCTTAAAATTAAAAATGAGTTAGCTAAGTATGATAGTAAGGACCATAAGGGCACCATTATATGGGTAAGTAAGATGGAAGGAAATTTTTTAGCAAACCCACCACTTGGTGAGAAATAAAAGGTTATGATTACATCCAACTACCTAGAATCATAAGCATACAATTGGTTCTTTTGGTGGTCTTCTAAATTTTCAGCTCGCTCGTTCCATTGATAAAATTTTACAAATGCCCTGCTAAAAAGGTTTCATGATGAGGAACGCGATGAAGTATACAAAATTTTTGTTCACCTCAAATATAAAGAATCGCTCAGTGAATGCACTCATAAATGGGAAGTCTTAATAGTAAGGAAAAGTCTATTTTCAGATGAAAACTTATTAAAAATGTATCGTTGTGGCCTTAAAGTTTACGTTGGGGGAGAATTAAAATTACGTAAAACCCAAACCATTGAAGATGCAAGACACATAGGCATAATTATTGAAATAAAATATAAGTTTAGAATGTCATCATTTAGGGAAGATGAAGGCCAACAACTAAACTTGGGAAGAAAAGAAACTAACAAATGTATGTATTGTGGAGACAAATGGACAGCGGGACACACATGCCTTAACAAGAAACTGTATAGTTATGAAGTCGATAAATAATCACACACTTCAAGTAAAAAACCAGTAAATAATATTAAAAAGAAAAATAGTTGTCGCAAATGTGGAGAACATTGGACTCAAGGACATAAATGTGAAAACACAGCCCTATGCTACTATAAAATAGTAGATGGGAAACAAATTTAAGTACAAGAACATGATGAAGGAATCGTTGCCACACACAATGAAGATTCATATTTTGAGGAACCTTCATTAGAAGAAATCTCATGTGACTAGGAAACCCATGATATAAAGAGGAACTCAAGTTGAAATCAAGAATCACAAGAAACTGGAAAATACGTTCCACCACATCTTCTAAAGAAGAGAGACCAATCTCTAAGATGAAACATTAAGGATATTACACCACCAAAAAATATGAGGAAGACATTATGTCCTAAAACCTTAAATCTCAACGGGCTCATCAAAGGCTGAAATGTCAATATACTTATAGATTCTCATAGTACTCAGAATGGTATAAACATTGATCTCGCTAAACAACTTGATATTTGTATATGCCCAATTAAGGAACTCACCATATTTTTCACTACTAGGGAAAAAGCTTAAAAAATAAGAGAAGGTCATAATGTTTCAATCCAAATACAAGAACTAGAAATGCAAATAGATCTATTTTCCCTACCACTAAAAGAGATGGATATAGTTCTGGGTGTAGAATGGTTAATACAACGAGGGAGCTATACGAAAAATATTGAAGAATAATTCATGGAGCTTAAATGGAAAGGAAGTAATTATAAATTAAAAGATGTTAACACTTCCAGTTCCAAGGAAGGTACACGCAATCATGAAGAAAGCACCAGTCAATGAAAGGATGCCATTCCATCGCAACAATGTTTAAATACAGAAGACCCTCCTGGTTGTGCTTTGAGGACAAAGAATCTCTAAAGGGGGTGGAAATTTTATGAATAAATAATTAATAATATAATAAATTAATAATTAATCAATTAAATTAGTATAATTAACATTAAATAAAAGTAATTATGAAGTGATAGGTTAAAAGACATGTCCAATCAACCCTCCTGACTAGTCACTGCCTATTTAGGAACACCGTCCGAGGGAATATAAACCACCCATTCATATTATATCAATACAGTTTACTTACTTACCTTAAAAATAAAAAATCTACATTAAAACATTATAGCTATGTAATTATCTTTTGTACCAGGGATGTCTTGATGAAGAAGGAACAAGAAACCATATGCACACGTTACATAATTTGGGACACAATGTCATAAGAAATTGGCCTTACCTTGTAAGTTTTGTAATTGATTCAAAGTGCATGGTGGTGGGATTTCTTAAATGATTTGGACCTTTATAGGGCCAAACCTAATACCTTGTTGGGAAACTATGAATCCCAATAATATTCCTACGTTAACAAATAATACACACTTGAGGAGGTTCAGACGAAGGTTGTATTGTTGACACCTATGAAACACCAAAAAAAGATCTTCCAGATGGTTTGAGGGATTTTTGGAATAGACTGTATGGTCTTCCAAATAAACATATATTAAATGAGCAATGTCATGAAAGATACAAGTCATGGCCCACTACAATGTGGCGCAAACATTTTAAGGCTGAAGGGCATGACAGAATAGGTGAAAGTACCACATAAAGTAATAAATGAAATTGCATACTTATATGTGTGCATAATTGAATCTAGTTATATACTGAGAAGAAATCCATAAATGAAAATTCTTCATGCCTAACATAAGCATTTATTAACCGATTGATGAAAGGTGTAGGATAATTTTCTTTCATACATGATTTTTTCAAATACATTAAGTCATCAAAAATTCGAATGGTACCATGTTTCTTCAATATCGGTACAGGGTTATAAAACCATAATGTGTAAGTGATTAGGTAGATGAAATCATCTTTGTGGAGTTTGTCGATTTCTTATCTAATTACTTCTATCTTGTAAGGATGGAGTTGATGCCGATTTTTCCTAACAGGGTAGTCATAAGGACATGTGTGAATGTGGTGCTCCACAATTATGGGACTAATACCCAAAATTTCCAAATACGAGCATGCATAAATATCCCTATATTCATGAAATAGTCCTTTATAAAAAACAAATTATTCAGGAGAAAAATATACCACTAACGGGATTTCTTTGACTATAATGGTATGGTGGAGAAGTGTACCTTGACTGTGGGTGAGATATTGGACATTTTTCATTCCTAAAATTCGTATGGCGTAGGGATGGGATTCTTGAACCAATATTCTTGTCTTGGTGGTATAAAATGTTTTCTCTCTACTACGCAAATGTTATGACAAGGTGCTTTCATAGGTGAAACTGATTTTTCTAGTAATAAGAAAGAGCGATGATGCATGGCATCCCAAGCATATTCTAGTTCAATAATAGCGTCTAGAATGTCATCATTTGAGAGAAAGGTACTTTAAAATGGTGATAGAGATGGTGAGAGGTCATGCATCTAGGACTTGGATCTTGAGGTGTTGGTTGAAAAAGACAAAAAATATTAATGGTTGTTGTTGTAGAGCCCAATGATGTTGACAATACACAGAATAAACGAGATTGAGTGTTCATGGGTAGGAAAAAATTCGCAGAGGGAGAAGTGATCTCGACACTGAATAATAATGAACAATTTACATGAATCATGGCTTCTATAATTTAAATACGAACAAAATATTCTGTAGGGTGTCATTTTCACTAGGAGGCGGGAATATATCCTGGATGATCACTTGATGGTGAGAGAGAGAATATTCTCTGGAAGGTGTCGGGGTCCTGGGAGCTAAGTAATCTTCCTCTCTGGGAGGAATTTCTTCAATAATTATATGGAGTGGGCGTTGTGCTATACTGAGCAATCCAAATATATGAAGAAGTGGACCAGTGGCTGAGTTGTGAAGGATGTTGGTAAAAATATAACAAGGATGTACTTCCTTTAATGTAGGTCATGTGCCAATGTTGTAGACGGTTTATATAGCAACATCTCTCGTATCTTTCGACAATGATTGGGGAACAAAATAATGAGGTGGGGCACTTGTGGAAGGTGTATGCCACCTATCAATCTTAGGTTTAACAATGAGGAAAGGGACATAAGGCCCTACATTAAGTTGCCCTAATATTTTTTGTGCCTCTTGAAGATGAGCGAGATATGGGAAATTTTGTGGATGGTGCACTTGAAAGATAATGCAAAAAATAATCTTCTTTCATCTAGACTTGTTTGAGAAAACGGTTAAGGGGAGATGGACCAATGAGAGGAAAATACCCCATAGTTCTTTCAAATCTAGACATTGGTTGATCATATGCCTAGGTTTGTCATAGAGGTAACATGCCATGGTAGGTTTCGACAAGTTGATTTTGGAAGCTTCATCCCCTTAGTGAATATTGACGCAAGGTGCAAGGTTGAATGATAATGAGCACAAAAATGAACTGAGCATGGGGATTCTTTCTCAAAGAGACAATAAATGTTTTGAGATGTGCCATATCTTGTCGGAGTAGTAGGAAGGGATAGTGTCACAGTATTGGTTTGATGGAGGTTCACTAATGAATCCCGATAGGGAGATCACGATAGCAGTGTGTTTAATTACCATGTTGTGCACATATAGCACATGTGTGTTTAGTGTGTAATCCATTACTACATGAGGGGGTCGCCCTGTCTCTCGAAGGTTGAGATGGGATGACGAGATAAATTTGGGGCATGAAGGAGAGATTTTAATTATTCCAACAATGGCCATTGGTTATTAGGGTGTTCCATTACATTACATACTACACATGGGGGAGGAACACTAGGAGAAGAGCTATTTGATTTTTTAATCTTCTTACTTTTCTCTTTATCCCTCTTGGTGGAACATGTTATTTTCGATGAAGATATGAATCATTGGTGTGTATTTTATTAAGGTTTTATATTTGAAGTAATTCCTGAGCTTGTGGACATGGCCTATGGGTCTGAATACCAAAAAAGTATCACAAGAACCATTTTAGGAAATGTGAGAGTTTCCATGTTTTTGTGCAAGACAAATCGGGTGGATGGTATAAGAAAGGTGTATGGGTTATTGCGTAAGGTAGGAAAGGTGTTTCATTAGTCACAACATTGGGTCTTTCCAGGAGTGCTTAAGGGTATTGACACTAGGTAGCATTCAATCAACTCATCATGCATAATAGTGACATGGAAATTTGTTGTGTAACCAGCTTCAAAAATAGAAGAAAAGAGATATCAACGCCTTAGAAAGAAGCCACTTCGACGGGGCAACCTCCAATACATTACATAAATGAACAATTCTTGGATAATACAATTTACAAAACCTCCTTTCTATATATAGGAGTCCATGGGGCCATAATGTAATCCTAGTGGGCCACAATGTAATCCTAACCGACCTAACAATAATAATTTAAGGGCACAATAATAAAAAAATGGGGGTTACAAGGGTACAATAAAAACAATAAGGGGGTTACACTAAAAATAATAAGGGACTATACTAGTGATATAGGGACCTAACATGCCCCTCTCCTTCAAAAAAGTGTTGTTCTCAACGCTTGAGTAGCTCTGGGTGCTTCTGTATAAAATTCTCATCCTCCCATGTAGAATCTTCAGTGGGTAAGTTCTTCCACTTGATGAGATACTCTGAAATTGATCGATTCCGTAGTTGTCGAGTTCTTATTTCCATGACCGCTTCAAGTTCCAATATGATTTTTCCTTCCTCATCAAGTTCTGGCAATATTGTTTGAACTGGAAGATTTTCACCTATAACCTTTTTTAAGCATGAAACATGGAAAACTGGATGTACTCGCGAAGAAGCAGGAAGCTCCAATTTGTATGCCATAGAACCAATCTTTTACAACACCTTGTAAGGACCATAGTACTTTGGTGATAATTTATTATCCTTCTTAGCTTGCTTGAGGGACATTTGTTTGTATGGTTGTAGCCGTAAAAATAACCAATCTCCTACATCAAAACTTCTCTCGCTGCGATGTTGATCTGCCTGTTGTTTCATTCGATTTTGTGCCAAATTCAGGTTATCCTTTAAGAGTTGGAGAACTTCTTGCTGATGCTCGATGTGATCTTCCACTGCTTGAACCTTCGAATTTTCCCTTAAAGATGATGTGATGGATGGTGGGTGATATCCATAAAGTGCCATAAATGGGGTCATTTTTGCTGCAGTATGGAAGGAAGTGTTATACCACCATTCAGCGAGAGGTAACCACTTGACCCATTGTGTTTGTTTATCAATTACAAAACAACGAAGATATCCTTCCAAACATTTATTTACTATCTCAGTTTGACCATCAGATTGAGGATGATAAGATGAGCTATGAGCTAATTGAGTACCCAAACAAAAAAATAACTCCGTCCAAAAATTTCCAGTAAAAATGGGATTTCTGTCGCTCACAATAACCCTTGGGTTTCCATGTAGCTTTTGAATTGTGTCCATAAATGTAGTAGCAACTGTACTTGCTTTAAATGGATGAGATAATGCACACAAGTGTGCATACTTGGTAAGTCTATCAACTACCACCATGATGACACTCTTTCCTTCGGACTTAGGTAAACCTGTGATAAAATCCATTGAAATCTCCTCCCAACGTTGACTTGGAATGGATAAAGGTTGTAGAAGTCCCGGGTCTTAATTGTCTCAACTTTATTCTGCTGGCAAACCAAACATTCTGCCACAAACTTTTGAATATCAGATTTAAGGCCATCCCAAAAAAAATCTTTCTTCACCCTGTTGTAAGTTTTTAAAAATCCCGAGTGTCCTCCTAAAGGAGAAGTGTGCAATTCCAGAAGAATCTTTTGTTTTAGATGGGAATTCTTACAAATATATAAGCGATCTTTGTACCATAAGGAATCATTTTTCCAACTAAATGTATCAGATGTACTAGGATCTTGCTGCAACTTTTGGATGAGTGTCCATACATCTTTGTCGTTCTTCCATTCATCTCTTGCTTCAGTTATCCAATCTGGTTGGATAATAGAAATGGCACAAAGCAATGCTTCCACCTCTTCATTCTTTCTTGAGAGTGCATCTGCAACAACATTAAGCTTTCCTTTCTTGTAGATTATTTCAAAGTCATAACCCAACATCTTTGTGACCCATTTTTGCTGCTCTTCTGAAGATAGTCTTTGTTCCAAAAAGTGTTTAAGACTATCATGATCGATTTTTACCTTGAAGTGTCTTCCCATTAGGTAAGTTCGCCATTTCTTTAGTGCATGCAGTATTGCTAACATTTCCTTCTCATAAATAGGTTTCTGTAAATACTTTCCTTTGATTGGACGACTTTCAAAAGCAATGGGTCTTCCTTCCTGCATTAAAACCACACCGATTCCATTTCCTAAGGCATCACATTCCACAATAAAGGTTTTCATGAAGTCTGGCGTAGCTAAGACCGGTGCTAGGCACATTGCCTCTTTAAGACGTTCAAAAGCCTTAGTTGCTTCAGGAGTCCATGAAAACACATCTTTCTTCAATAATGTTGTTAGAGGTGCGCCTATTCTCCCATAATTCTTAAAAAACTTGCAATAATACCCTGTTAACCCAAGAAATCCTCGCAACTTCTTTATGGTTGTGGGGACTTTCCATTCCTTAGTGGCTTTAATTTTGTTAGGGTCTACTTTAACACCCTCGTGAGATACAATATGACCCAGATATTCCACCTCTTGTACTCCAAAGAAACATTTGGATTTTTTTGCATATAATTGTTTCTCCTGCAATAGTTTGAGCACCCTGTCAACATGTTCAACATGATCCTTCCAAGAACTGTTGTAGATTAGTATATCATCAAAAAATACTAGCACAAATTTTCTAAGGAAGGGTTTGAAAATGGAATTCATCAACCCTTGAAATGTAGAAGGTGCATTGGTAAGGCCAAAGGCATGACCAAAAATTCATAATGACCCTCATGAGTTCGAAATGCTGTTTTTGGAATATCTTCAGTCTTCATTCTAATTTGATGATATCCTGAACGAAGATCAAACTTGGTAAAATAAATTGCTCCATGTAATTCATCCAATAATTCATCAATCACAGGAATGGGAAATTTATCTTTAATGGTGAGCTTATTGAGCTCCCTATAATCCGGACACATTCGCCATGATCCATCCTTCTCGTGTACCAATACTACAGGAGCAGAGAAAGAACTTTGACTGGGTTGAATTATACCCGCCTCTAACATTTCTGCAATCATACGTTCAATTTCGCTTTTTTGGAAGTAAGGATATCTATAAGGCCTGATGTTTGGAGGAACACTTCCTGGAATCAAATGAATAGCGTGATCATGATCACGAATAGGTGGAGTCCTTTGGGAGTTTCAAACACCTTGGAATGATTGTCCAAGACTTGTTGGAGATCTGCAGAAATAGATGATTTTGATGTTGGAACTTCTAGTGAGCATAATTGTGCAATTACGCCTCGTTTTTATTTCTTTAGAAGCTTTGTCATGACATTAGAGCTTATTATCCTTCCTGGCTTCCCTTCAATACCCCGTAATTCGACTTCCTTTCCTTCTGAAAAAAATTTCAAGAAAAGTTCTTGAAAATTAAAAGCTACCGTCCCCAAAAATTGTAACCATTGTACTCCTAGTACAACATCAGCACCTCCCATAGGAATGGAAAGCATTGGACTAGTCAATACATATTCCCCCATGGTTAGCTTGATATTATGGCATTTCCCAGAGCAATTTATAGTTCCTCCATTTGCAGCCATCACTTGGCATTCTGGTGCTGGGTATAGGAAACAATTTAATTCCTTGGCTACCTTACAATGAATAAAATTATGGGTGCTACCTGAATCAATCAACACTATTACCTTTTTCTTCTTGATCTGTCCTGCTATCTTGAGAGTTTGAGGAGTGGAAATTCCTGCCAGTGCATTACATGATATGGTCGGATTCATTTCTTCCTCTTCTATGGCTAGTTCCTAGTGTGTATCCTCTTCTTGTTGATTTTCTTCTTCTTCTTCACAATCTATGTAAAATAATTTCTTTTCAGCACACTTATGACCTTTGGTGTATTTGCTATCACAACTGTAGCAAATCCCTTTTGCTCTTTTTTCTTCCAATTGTTGTGGTGTCAGCCTTGTAGGTTGTGGAAATCTAGGCGTAGCAACACTTACTTCTTTCTAGAATTGAGTGGTAGGCTTCCTTGTCGCCATAATTTTACATTCAACTTTTCTTGCCAACCTGAATGCCTTCTCTAATGAATCAGGTTCCAACACACGAAATTCATGTTGGATGTTATCCTTTAGAGTACCTATGAATAGATCAATCCTGTGTTCTTCTGGAATATCAGTTACCCTTATATTCAATTTTTGGAAGTCCTCAATGTGCTGCCCCAGTAAAACCTTTTGTTTGAGATTTATCAATTGGCTAAAGAAGGTGTTGCTCTTTGTATCCTCATAATGTGCTATCATTTCCTCCATAAAAATTGACCAAGTGACAATTTTTTTACGGGAGCAAAGCCATCAATACCACAAAAATGTATTTTTTTATAAATGTAAAGTTGCAATGCGTACCTTGTGTGTGTTTTGCATGTTATGGAGATCAAAATATTGTTCCATCTGTAGTATCCATGTTATAGGATTCTTTCCATCAAACTTCCTCATATCCATCTTTGGAATATGGTGGTTCTTCCCGCCAACATTAGAGTTTATGAAATCACAATTAACATTTATTTTGTTCTCATCATGAGGTTCTTCTACTATATTTTCACCATTAGGAAACCTTTCTTGTATCAACTTTGTCAAACCTTCCATGTCTTCTTTTAGAAAATTCTTCATGTTTTCCATTTTCTCATCGATCTTAGCTTCCATGTCATCCATCTTATATTCCATGCCAGCCTCCATGCCATCCATCTTAGCTTCCACGCCATCCATCTTAGCTTTCACGCCATCCATCTTAGCTTCCACGCCTTTCTTCAAAACTTCCATTTCATTTTTTGTTGCTCTTTGCGAGAGTGAAATTTGTTGCACTTGCTCTTGTAATTTTGATAGATCATGTTGCAATTCTTCGTCTACATGAGTCATAGTAGAGCTTTCCAAAGGCTTAATGAGTGTTGAATTCTTTTTTGGGGCCTTTTTATAATCCAATACTGATATCTATTCTACAATATGCCCTTGCAATCAATTCAACTTGATTCTTCAAACAAGATTTATGCAATTCAGAAAAAAAATACACCTTTTACTTGCTTTTGAGGAGCTCGATATTGAAATTGTATTATCTCTGTGATTGCGGCTCTTCTATATCTGAAATTCAGCACTGAAGTAGCCCTCTGAATTATCTTTTGAATGCCACAGGTCTGACCTGATTTGGATTCTCCAAGACAAAGTTGTGTCCAATCTCCCACAATGACCTAATTCTGGACTGGTTTAGTAGAGCGAACTTGTACGACTTGCCACGTGTCACTATTTTGTCCTTTGTCTCTGAAATTGATATCCCAGAAACTTCAGTCTGTGTAATTGCGACCACTTTTTACGGCACTTCAATCCAATGCCCAGAGAGAGAGTTATTGAAGTTTTCCCACGATCACCTCTTTGAGATGCAATTCAGGAGCCTGAAAAAGCACTACCTTCCACAGATCATATCTCCAAAAATATTGCGAATCAAGATCTGAAATTTATTTGACGAATTTCCTCAGGATTTCAGCTTCGCACCATATGAATTTCAGACTCTGAACCTTCGTAAAAACAAATTTATAGCACAAATGCCACGATGACCTGTTTATGAGCCTAAACAGATACCTAACTTCCACAGATGATATCTCCTCAAATATTGCGAACCAAGATCTGAAATTTTTAGACAACCTTCCTCAAGATTTCAGCTTCGCACCCTAAAAATTTCAGCTTCTGAAGCTTCGTAGAAAAAAAGTTATAGCGAAAATTCCACGATGACCTGTTTAGACGACGAAACCCTAGAATCCAAATCTACGATACCAAATGTTGTGTGTGACTTCAAAAAATAGAGAAAAATATCAGCATGTAAATAAGCCACTTGAGGGGGAAACCTCCCAATACATTACATAAACGAACAATTCTTGGATGATCCAATTTACAAAACCTCCTTTCTATATATAGGAGTCCATGGGGCCATAATGTAATCCTAGTGGGCCACAATGTAATCCTAGCCGACCTAACAAGAATAATTTAAGGGCACAATAATAACAAAATGGGGGTTACAAGGGTACAATAATAACAATAAGGGGGTTACACTAACAATAATAAGGGACTATACTAGTGATATAGGGACCTAACAAAATTGGTGTGACTATTTGTGGATATCTTATAAATGTGCCAAGGAGTGATGATGATTTGAATAGCCCTGGAGTTATTTTGGTTAGAAATGGGACAAATTCAATCTGAGACATGATTAAAGGAAACACACCATTAGGGGATGGAGATGTCGATGTCTCATAATGTGTCAATTTCTCAATGGTGATGATTTACCTATTATGTGGGAATATCATGGTGAAAAAGATTGATGACGTTATTCCCATCACATACATATAGCTACGTCCCAACAAGATATTTTAATCAAGTTGATCATTAAGGACATTAATATCTATGAGAATGGTTTTTCAAGTAATCTCGACCATAATTTTCTAAAAAATTCCTACAGATGTGGAGGGGCATCCATCATATGTTCTCAAAGTAATAAAGGAAGAAATGAGCTCTAGGGATTCCAATTTTTTCCAAACTGACTAGGAAATTATACAAGTAGATGCCCAATCATCAATAATGCACTGATGAATGGTCATATTCCAAATGGTGACCAAAATCTGAAAGGTGACTATCGATGGTACTTTTAGTTTTTCGCTGTCGAAAACAAATTTTATCAATCATGAATCAAATTGGTAGATTTCACCTAACATGGAAAGTAGGAATTTCCACTAAATTGGATAGGTATACAAGACCTCTTATGTTGACATGGAAGAGGGAGACTACACAAGGTCATCAACAATGATGTAACTATAATTTTCCTTTGAATTTCAAGTGTTCTAATGTAATGCCCTTTTTACCATTTTTGAGATAGGTTCAATAGGAGTTCATTTCAAATTCAAATTTCACGTAACTATAGTGTTAGTTGATTCCAAAGGATTTGTTTCTAGAGGGGTTACATAATCACATTTTCATGTTAGTAAGAGAATTTTTGTCCCTCCCATGTAAATGTCACAAATTATCACATCATTAGAACTAACTTCAAATTGATTTTGAGATGGTGAAGGGGCAGCCTCGTGTTGCATGGTTACCACTCCTTGGTGAGCGAAGGGATTATGCATTACTTCATCTTGTTGGTTCATCCCTCCCTGGCCTATGTCCTCCCTCATGCACTTCAACTCATGGAGTTTAGGGCAATAATGGGTGCAGTTCCCATACTCTCCACAAATAGCACAATTGTGGTTGGTTCGAAGATTTGATTTATTGTTTTTCTTTTGTGGGATTTTTGTACCCTGATTTTAGTTTTGGTCTCAGTTAGGGAGATTTCCCCAGTTGATGCTGGTGGATTTTGTTGTTGGTTATTGTCCCTTGTCCTGTTTCTCCTTTTTATTTATTCTTTGCTTTATTTTGGTCAAAATTTGGAGGATTTTTAGTGTTGATTTCTTCAAATGACTATTGTTGCTGAGGAAAGGAAGTTTGCACGAAATTAACCCCTGTTTTTGGCTGATTTGGGGGGTTAGTTTGTTGAGGTGTTGAGAAAGGGTAATAAGGATCCCCTTGAATTGGGCTGGTGCAAGTGGTTTGGGAGGTTGAAACCATCTCAGTGGCATGTGAAGGGTAGTTGTTACCATACATGGGAGAATACTGGTTACCCGATATGGGAGGGTACTTATTACCATGCATGGGATGGTTATGAGAGAGAAAAAATTGATGAGGTTAATGTCCCATGTTAGATGGGATTGGAGCTACTAGGCACCCAACAAATAATTGAAAGTGAGTTTAGGAACGTACACATTTCTAGGGTGTAGGTAGGTATTTCTAGTTTGACATTGGGTGATGTTACAAATTGAACCATCCATGACATTTGATGCTCCATGTTATCGTGTCCAAAAGAATAAAAATGGGGAGAATTAGCGGGTATAGAGTAAAGGTATCCAAACTATGTGTAGATAATATCAAATCATTGAAATTTACTAATTTCCCCTTCCTTTTCTCGGGGCATAGTTGCGGCCACATATTTTTTATTGTTAGAAAAAGGGATTTCAAAAATAAATTGAGGAGGAGGTATTTTGTTACATTCACCATACAAGGGATATATTATTTTCTCCACTCATGGACATGATTTGAGATGTGTATGGAAGTATTTTGCTGAAAGTGTGTTAACATATATGGCCTTGTTTCATGATGAAATGGGAGCTAGAAAAAAGTAAGGAATGATCTAGCTAAGGCATCAAATTCTCCATGGGAACGTGTTTCCTCACTTACAAACCATTTTTTTGTTGCATCAGTGAGGGTGCACTGAAATAGTCTTAGTTGAACTCAGTTCTTTATGATGCTCATTGATGAGAAACATAAATGAAAAGTGAAATGTTGTTGGAGGGATCCTCCCCATGTTTTCCTTCAAACTTTCGAATTTTAGAATGATTATTTTTTTTGCATAGGAAGCCATTTATAATTGTAAGAAATGGTATCAATTGTGAGCTTGATTATATCTGGAATATTTAGAAGAATAGATTAATGGGATTCAACTGATATTCACCACCATAAAATGATTTTGAAATGCAGTGTTAAATGGAGTCCCTTGCAGGAAAGTATGAGTGGGACTACAAAGAGGGATAGTATGTGGCCTCCCCTGAGGGGTGATAAAATGAGTACCTTGAGGTGGAGGGGTCCTAATCAAGGTGGCACCAAGAAATATTGAACCAATCAAGGTGGATTTTTTCCACCTCGTGTGCCAAAATGACAAGAGACTTGTCACACCTCCCGATAATGGGGGGATATTTGGATGTATCTTCGGTGACGCATGACTCTTCGGTCCCCTATGTTTCCCTGGAAAGTGTGTGTTACTTATATATGCCGAGGGAGGAGTCTTTATCTAACAAAATTAATTGCATAAATACAATAAAGAGAAAAATAAATGGTTAATTTTCCCTTTTATCTAGCTAATATGTGAAACAAAAAACTAAATTTTTTTGTGAATTTTTTCTGTATGATAAAATTCATATAATGACCTAAATGTCCTTTCCACTCAAATAGTAATTGGAACCTTGATATGACTCCTTAAGATGATACTGGGGCCATGTATTGAAAGTGTCGTCGATGTTTCTAGTAACCCATAACCCACCATGACAGAGAGGCTTATAAGGGGGGGTACTGGGCCGTATCCTGAAAGAAAATGCAATGTTTCTAGTAGCATTATCAAAATCACCTCAGGTCTCAATTCTCCCACACATAAACCTATAGGGAAAGATGCCTTAATTTTTTGACACTAAGTTACCTGCTTCCAGTGGGAATGAAAGAATCTTAGATTTTGGTTGTTGGGTTTGGACACAATACCCCTAGCACATGTGGGGAGACAACATGAAATTATGTGATAATATTCCCCTTAGGCCTTACCCCCTTAACAATGTTCTTCTCATATACTAGATTTTTCACTCGATGATGTATGATTTTAAGCTCCCTAAAATACAACTTCTATGTTTTAAAATGTAAGATAACCATGATGTCTTTTGTGATGCCTACCCTCATGGTTCTAGCCTAAACTATAAATTATCTTATGGCTCATGTGGGGAATTTAATGTGCTCAAGTTAAGGTTAATTTTAGAGAGTATTTTCTTCACTTAGGGTGTGAAAAATGTAAGCTAAAATAAACTAAGTACAAAGTTTCAAGAAAGTGGATACGGTTTATAAATTTTTTTAGTTTAATGTGTGGAGTGTAAGTGTGTACAAGTGAAATTGTGAGCATACAAAGTGTGAATTGATGTAGATATGAAGTGATACTTTAAAACTGCCCTAATTACAATATGTTATGCTTATTCTTTGCAGGAAAATAAATAATCTATGGATAGTGGGCCACTTACTTCTTTCCTAATTAACTGTGTGAGCATATAGGGAGATGGAAGATTTAGTGCTTCGGGAAATATTTTAGATGCAATCATAGAATTATCAGAAGAAAAAAAAAGGAAGCATGGGCTACTCACTTTCTTGACTAACACTAAGTCCTGGTCCCGATAATCATTGAAATTAAATAAAATATTTGGTTAGAAAAAAAATAATGTGTATTTAAGGTTGGTTACTTTCCTCCTAATTAGGCTAAGCATGATGCGAAATGAGCAAAACAAGTTCAAAATATACGTGGATTAGGGCCACTTACATTCCTCCTAATTAAGCTATGTGTGAGTTTTAAATGAGAAAAACATGTTGAAAATATATGTGGATTAGGTCCACTTACATTCCTTCTAATTAAGCTATGTTTGATGCACAATTTTTTAAAGTAAAAGATAAGAAATTTACCTTCTTATGATGGTTAGAAAATCAAATTTAAAGCCTATCTGAACTAAAAAATTACAGTAGTGTGGGAAGATCCTAAAGGTTGTGACAACACTTCTGAAAAGGAGATTAAAATGAAATGTGAAGCTCTCTCTATGTGTCTCATGAGTTATGTTATGCATAGTCGTGACACCCATGTGACTGTATATGAAAAAATATGTGAGGGTAGCTCGAAAACATTTACCAAAGGTATTTTCCAGCCATGGTCGAAGGGAGGGATAAAAAATTAAATAAAGGTAAAGGAATGTAAAGAAAATAAAATTACATATAAGAAAGACTTGTAAAATAACTAATTAGATCAAAAATACAATTAAGTGGAGTCGTCATTTTTTATGGTGTGTCTGGCTTTCTATGAGTCCCAAAAATGACTTCTTTGCAGCTATTTGGTTCCTATAAAAAACTCTCTACAATGGTGGAATTCTCCTCACAATGTTATGTTATATTTCTTTGGAGCAATTTTGCAAACATACCAATGAAAAAATTATTTTTCATTTTGGCTCTCCATGAACTTGTATTCATATATTTTTTGAACACTCCTTCCCTCCTTTGGCTCATCACTCTGGTTTTTTGCCTCATAAATGAGATGAGAGCTACCATCTGGTTTCCATTAAGGATTTTTTGGGTTCAGGGATCAAATGCTAAACCCATAATGTCAAGAGGTGAACTATTTTTTGAAGCAAAATTTCCTCCCGAGGTGCTGAATGGACTTCTCACGACCCTCGCAGCTATTGAAAGAAAATCCACGAGGTAGCTAATTTCCAGTTGTGGTGCACCCGTGAGGGTTGATTTGTTAACACTAATTTAGGAAAGCTCTAGTTTTTTTGGTTTTCATGATGTTTCCAACTGAAAATGTAACCCTTATACCTATTTTTCATTGACTATGAGTATCTTCTGTTGCGTACATGTGAGTGTACCATTTTTTTATAATAACATCCAAATTGATTTCCCTTTTCAAATTGAGTTGGGTAAGTAATTATAACAATTTCAAGGAGATGTATACACTTCAAACACCTAACCATCTCTAGAAATATATCGTTTAAAATCCATTTCATATTTCTATAAATAATGAAAATGAATGAAAAATGTGGTGGCTAGGGTTCACAAGTGATTAACTACTTCTTTAGTGAGCATTTTCTATGGTGGATCCTTCTCTGAAAAATAGTTCTATATTTTAACCTCATGCTTTGGTTTTATGGCTATGGTGGCTTCTTCTCTAATGACCCGACTTTTCTTCGTAGTTGTCATGAATCCTCCTCCAAAAAACTCTAGCTCTAATACAAATGTAAATGATAGAGGAGAAAAGTACTCTTAGCTACAAATGAACAAACACATAAGAAAACACACATAATAATTACACACCAACCTATAGCTCTCAAACATTGATACTTGAATTTATTCATGAAATATATTTAAACATACATACATTCTTCTAAATAAAACCTTTAAGAAAGATCTATTTTTTCTAATAATAAATACTGTAGATAACTCAAGTATTCTGGAGCTTTCAAAAGTAAAGAATCTAGATCTAACTAGATCTAAAGAAAACCTTAGTAAATATCTAATTTTTCTAATAATAAAGACTCTAGATAACTCAAGTATTATAGAGCTTTCAATAGTAAAGAATTTAGAGCTAACTAGATCTAAAGAAAAACTTTAGGAAAGATCTAATTTTTCTAATAATAAAGACTCTACATAACTCAAGTATTCCCAAGCTTTCTATAGTAAAGAATTTAGAGCTAACTAGCTATATTTGCATCTGATTAGCCTTGAAATTAACAATTTTTTTAATCTAAATATTTGAACAATTAACAATAATATAATATTATAACATTATTGATTAAATCAACTCTATTTATATTAATTTTAATTAATTCCTTACTAACATATACCCTATAAAATTTTTAAAGTTTGTATCTATTTGATATACATAAAAAAATTAAATATAAATGGACTACTCTGTTTTCATAATTTAAAAGATATATGGGCTCATGTTTTACCCTTTTCCAATTGAACATAATAATTAATATTTGGATCATGGTGATTTGACACATCATAAACATTTAATAAAATCTAAATTTATTTATTTTATCCTAGAATAAATCGCTTTCCATTAAACATAATGATTAAGATTTCGATCATGGTGGTGTGACACATCCTAACCATGTAATAAAATACAAATTTATCTATTTGTTTTTTTTTATCCCAAAGAAAACCTTTTCAATTGAACACAATGATTAAGATTTGTATCATGGTGGTTTGACACATCCTAACCATGTAAAAAAATCCAATTTTATTTATTTATTGTATCCCAGAGGATTTGAACATTCTTGGGATGAGATCTTTCTCAATTTTTTTAAAACTCACATTACTTTGATCAGAAATTGAATTTCCCCAAAATAAAAAAGAAAGAAAACTATTAAGTTATTTATCAATTTAAATATTAATCACATAATACAGATAAAATTATAAAGAACTAATTATACTTGATAAATAAATTATGAATTCATTACTAAGGTAATAAAATGATTAATCAATTAAATAATCTAAAATCATGATTAAAAAAAATTAAAAAATAATGATTTATTAAGCTAGCATGAGCTCTATGCTACAAGGCTAAAACATTTTCAATCCTTTTCTTCAGTTTGGGAAAGAGAGAGAGGGGTAAGTTATAATCTATGGAGAGAGAGAGGTAAGTTATAATCTTTGGTACAATATCGAGTTAAAAATTTGGATGAATTTTTATTTCAATATCTTTGTCAGATAATTGATCTGAAAAAAATGGAAAATATATAATGTTTATATAAAATAAATATGAAAAAATGGAAAATATATATGTGTTTCTACAAAATAAACAGTTGAATATAGATTAGAAAAAACGAGAGTGAAATATAATATTATTTAGTATAAACATCTTATTAGTGGCTACCTACGGCAATGCAATGACTATAGCGATCACTTGATCATTGAATTCATATTAATCTCCCTTGAATCGTGCTTATTATCATATTTAATCAAACTTTGGGGTTTCCAAATTCACTTCACTAAAATTTAATCAAAGTTCAGATTGCACCTCTTATTGCAAACTTCACGTGTATCAAGATAATTTTTACAATGGATATCCAAATTTTACAATAAAACTTCGTAAGTTATATGCATATTTAGTGCTTCACATTATACATAACTAGACTAATGCTACCATTAGCCTTCTAATATTAAATGCTAGTATAATCTTCTTATATGCATGAACCATAAAACTCTAAATTATGCACTTACACATGTCACACACTTTCCCTTCTTTTTGGCTACAACCGTCCTTCCCTTTTTTTTGGCAACAATTGTCCTACAACTACCAACGTTTTTAGCAATATCTTCCAACGTTGTCATAGCTATCAACCACTACTTCCTTGGTGAGTAAAGAAGCTAAGCTCACTGTCACAACTATAGACCACCATGGCTTGTCGCTTGCTTCATAAGTAAAGAAGTTGAGCTTCTATGCCAAATCCCTTGTATTGTTGTTTCCTAATATACTGAAATAAACTTGCAAAATGTTGATCAAGCTCATAATTTCAGAGTGAGAATGGAGGAATGAGCTCTGAAATTCTGGAATTTCAAATCAACATACTATTTTGTAATCAACATTATTTTGTAAATGGAGCAAAAATAGTTCTGAAACAAGTGGGAGCGTGCTGCATATAGCTGGCTGGAGAAAAACTATTTCTAATGTAAGTGGGAGCGAATAGCTGGCTGGAGAAAAACTATTTCTGTTGGTTGAAGCAAGTGGGAGTGTATGAATTATAGCACTGGAAAGAGAGGAACGACAAGTGGGAGCGAATAGCTGGCTGGAGCAAAACTATTTCTTCTAGCTAAAGCAAGTGGGAGCATATGAATTATAGTACGGGAAAGAGAGGAATGCAACCAAACTGCATATAGTATATTTTTTGAGTAAACGAATGGTAAAAGCATTCAATTGCTGAAAATATGATAGAGAATAAAGGTAAAATTTACAAAAAAATTGCAAAATTGAAGAAGGAGAAATGGAATTAGTTCATAAAATTATTTTATTACTTTTTCATAAACTGTGGCATTACTTTATCTCCACAGAATTTAGTAATGAATACGCTTAACTTACAGTCAATTCCTGATTGCAATTGCAACTCCTCTGTACTATAACGTTTGTATTTGAAGTGTCGTTGAATCCCTCTTATAGCCCTCCAATCACACAAACTATTATATTCGTATTCGAAGTGTTTTTGAATCCCTCTTATAGCCCTCTACTCACAAAGACGAGCTCATACTTATTAGAATGTTCATAGGATGAGTAAAAACCCTTAAAATAAAATATAGGATAGGAGCTTTACAAATATGCCAACAAACTAATGTTTATTAAAATAATGAGACACAGAAAACCTAAAAACTTAGATATGAGATAGAGAAAATATAAAAACTAAAATATAGAACAACACTAAGTTAATTGTATTGAATAACACATGTCTTTTTTATTCACAAAAACACCAACTCAGAGGTAACATATAATCCATAACAAAAAATACTAAATGTATCAATATTTGCAAATTCCAAATAGAGTTGATAAAATTTTATTGGCTATGTACATAACACTGAATGCCTGAAAATAATCATGTTAACATAGATATTATATTCATGTAGTGTCATTGGAGAGCAAATTATAAGCTAAGATGTTCAAATTCATATGGTTTCTGAAAATAAAATTAGTATTACCATAAAAATCAACACCACTTCTGGTTTTCAACTTGGAAAATAATTCACGTGGAGAAATGTAGCCATAGGAGTGAGTAAGAACATACATGGCCTCTGAACCAGTTCGAATCAACTTTTCAACCCTGAAATCATCAACCCTTGCATTGACGTCAGAATCAAGGAGAATATTAGTAGGCTTAACATCTCTGTGTACAATGGAAGGATGGAAATATTGATGAAGATAGCATAAGCCCTAAGCCACTCCAACTGCAATAGTGTATATTTCAGAATGCCCACTCCAGTTGAAGCAAATTTTTTTCAATTTAAAATTGAAAGACCACAGAATTCAGGATCCAAATAAGGCTGAAGACATGGAATCCCCAACCTCTCACATAAATCATCACAAAACAAACAAAACAAGAAAATCTTTCGATTAAGTTGACAATAATACAATTTTTTTATAAAATCTACTGAGACCCGAATTAGAAAACTCACTGCAATAAAATCTATTCATAATTCCTAAATAGATTACTTACAAGTAATATTGGGAAATTTTTTATATTAGAGAATCTCACTTCCAAGTTTTTTCCATTGCAGAATCTTCTAGTGGACTGAGGAGTAGGGAAATCGATGTTATACTAGAAAAATAACTAAACTGAGACTCTTGATCAACTTCCTGCTTGGCCCTAAACTAGAATGGAAGGAAATGGAATAGGGCACTGAACTACCCATCGGTTATATGTTCAGTTATGAGAACCATCTAGCTCGAGTAGCGGTAGTAAAGGATAGGGAAAAGGGCCGAATGCCAATGACCTTGGTAAACATGCATGGGATAGCATGTCGGTGTGGAGAAGTGGTTCCTAGACATGCCCACGCGATGGTGTTTTTTTCTATGTGTGCATGCTGACCGTATGTTATTCACTGTCTTATGTAAACTGGTAGGCAACAGTCCTCACACTTAGTGGTGATGTGTTTTACAGCTTAGCATTACATAATATAAAATTTATTATAAGGCATACAGTAATAAATGTCATTATTCCCATAAATGAAATAAGAAGGATCTCCAACATTGTAGGCAATCAATCTCTCTCTCCCCCAGAGCATTAGCAACCTCCCCCCCCTTATTGAACTAACGTGACAAGCATGGCTTCTGTGGGATGGACATCTATTTGATTGAGAAGCTATCCGGAAGAAGGATGGATCGAGAAATAAAGTGTAGAACCCACCACTGAACCAAAAAATTTACTCCCTACCTCAAGCCAATTCGTTAATAGTTACACTAAATTGTATTGGACATTGTGATCTTCTTAGTATATATTATGGCGTGGGTCATCTCAAAATATTGTGACAATTTGATGTTTTGATTCCCTTTCATTATGCTACTGTAAATATTCTAGAGGATGTAGAAGTTACACTGTTTTTATAAAACAACAAAACATTCATCAGAGTCAAATAGATGCGAACATTGTTTTTATTCATCACAAATTTCAGATGCGAACATTTTTTTATTATCACAAGTTCCAGAATAGCCATTTCTTTGTATCACATTACAATAGTTAATGACAAAGAGACATTGCAAAGATGAGACATTGCAGAGATTTTGTTGAGGCATATAAGGCTTATCCATGTCAACAACGGCTTAAGTAGCAGATCTCGACGCGATGCATGTAGCTTGACCATATTACACGTCATTGAAACACAAATTGTAGAGTCGGCAAGGACTGCAGCTGCCTGCAACACTTGTTATTCATTGTCTGAGTTTATTGTGTTATGGCTGTTAATAATATTTCTCATATCATTTTGTTAGTACTATTTTATATTGATTTTATATGGGTATGGATCAAAGTGATTTAAGGCATACACATATATATTTTGATTTTAAATTCATTGACAACCATTAAATCATTAAATATTTTGAGATTTTTTTTTTTAAATTTTATATTTTAAAAATATTAAAATTATTATTAAAATTTTCAAATATTTATTTCTATTTAATTTTTAAAAAATACAGAATTAAAATTTTATCTATGTTAACAGAAGAAGAAAAAAAAATTACTGATATTTTTTAGAGATTTTTATGGATTTTTAGCAGGAATCTATATGAGTTTGTGGTGAAATATTGATTTGTGTTGTTTAAATTGGTTTTTTTTACTATATATATATATATATATATATATATATATATATACCACTCTCAAAAACCTTTTAGGCACTTTGATTATGGAGAGTCACCCATCAAACTTGTGATTACAATGAATCCCTAACAGATTCTAGACAAAAACTCTAATTTTTTTCAAAAAGTGCACTTTAAGACAACCTCGTTAATAAATATTGCATCTATACTTTTTTTAAATTGATATTTTATACCACCATATATATATATACATAATAAAAATCAAGGGTGGCTAAAAGTGGCCTAAATCTTGCAAAAAAAAAAATCTAAAAAAATCTTGAAGTATGAGTGTTTGAATCATGTTTTTGATGGTGGAAACCTAGAAATAGGAGTGTTTGGATTTTGTTTTTTATGGTGGAAATGGATTCAGCCCCATGAAAAATTCACAATCTTGAAGTTTGACACCCATAACTTTGATTTACAAAAATGTCTACCAGATTTTATCAAAATTTTGCCAAATTTTCTATAATTTTTCAACTAAATCTAAAATATAATAAATTAGCTTAAACATATTCCTATCACATTCGACCCCTCTCTGTCCTATGATGTACAATTTATTTTAGCAACGAGAGGACTCATTTACTTTAAGTTTAGTATCTTTATAAAAGTACATCTTTCACTGCTATCTATAACATAATTAATCAATCATCACATTTATCATATGTTGCTAAGTTGCTATTTATGATCGATTAAAGATGATCATGTCTCTCCACTAGGTTACAATGGATGAGATAAAAATTGTTAGATTTGAATTTTTTTAAAATCCAATGATCATATAAACCACCACCACCCATCTCTTGGGAAAGTCTGGCTATCTCACTTTTGGAAGTATTGACTTCATTGCAGACTCCTTTTGTATTTGAACACTTTTCATGTGATCCGCCACTATGCTCTTATCAATGTTGCACATCTGCCATCTGTGGATCCTCATACTTCTTGACATGTTAATTACGTATTTTGACGTCCTTCCTCAGTGCCAACCCCCAATTGTGGAGGTTTCAGTTCCATTTCGATGGCAATGGAGAGGATCATCAAGATCTCGATCGAAACGTTGATCTCTATGTAATGGTACGTGTTTTATTGGTAATTTTTTGTGGTGAAACAAGGAGACACTGGTTTAAGTTATATAGAGTATGTGGTTTGTTATAATCTTGATCTAGGTTAAGTAGATTTTTTGTATTCAATATTCTCTTGCTAAATCATATGTTTCTGATATATTTGGGTTGTGGAGTGTTAGATATACTCAAATTATATGTTATTAGTATATTTGGGTTGTGGAGTGTTGGATATACTCAAATCATATGTTTCTTTTTTTTGTAAGCTTAGCATTTTTTTCCTATTTTCCATTAATCAAAAAGAGAAAAGGACGTTACAGATATTAATACATGATGGTACTCGATAGCCTTAATATGCCCATAGGAAACCAATTTTATTGGCAACCTTAAAAGTTATAGGCCAACCAATACTGAAAAAATTATTGTCCCTTACATACAATAATTTTAGAAAGTAAATGCTACCCATAATATGCATGTCCAAAAAACAAAAAAGTAAGGATCTCAATCATCACTGGATCAATGTCATGTCCTTAACACTAGAACTTGGCATATCTACTTGATGCATGCTTTGCAATTGTCGATCTATGCTACTGAAACAAACATTGTGGTGGTGTTCCATAAGGTCGATTTTTTTAATGTCTCTCCTTGTCTAAGTTAGAATGGAGGTAGCTTTTAGGTTCTCTCCAATTTCCTGAATGATGATAATTTCCTTAGCCAGTACACATTTTAGTGTCCAGTATGTATGAATAGACTGCTGGAATAATGAAAGTCATTTAGAAATTCCATTGCTTCTTGTATTTCCCATTCCTCCTTGGTGTTGGAGTCTCTCTCCCAACCTAAGATAAGTGCTTTAACTTGAGGTGGAATTCCTATGGAATAGGCATAAAAAAAATTTTCCTTCCTTCGCCGCTTATTGGGGCCCACTTTGGGCTTCCTTCTTTTTGTTTGGCTTTATCCTTGGCATCCTTTTTTGCTACTTGAAATTTAACCATTCTGTCTTGCAGGTTAGACCGTTAGATTGTTTGAGAGTGTCTAGGAAAGTGTGTGACCAGTGCTAAAGAAACACCAGAATTTCAATCATTTCTTTGGTGAAAAAATAGTGATCTCAACTGTCAGGAGTAACATCCTAGTAATTACCAGGCCAATACATGCAATCATTCCTCCTTCCCATCCTCCAACAATTTATAAGGGTGGAAATAAGAATTTTATTTTCCCACCATGACAGAAAATGAATAGCTAGAATGTTTCCATTCTCCTTCTGCATATTAACAGGCCCAAGGTAGAGACTCCCCTGACCAGAAGTGAAATCCCTCAAAACCCAAACCTTTCCCGATGAAAGTGGATGAAAAACCCAACAAAGCAGCCAGAACATCAGGAAATTAAGACAGAGACCTCTTGAATGATCCCCTTAGAAATAGGAATATGCCTCCTTGAAACATGTATAAGAATCATATGTTTCAATAATATGTTTCTGTTATATTTGACTTATGAAGTATTAGATATATTTTGGAGTAAGTCTCCCACAGAGTCTTAGATATACTCTTAGTGTAAACCTAGCTCCAATTAGTCCAAAAAATTACATTCACCAGCATAAAAAAAAAAAAAATCTTATCCAAACCAGAATTTAATTGGTCAGTTAGCATGTTTGAATTTGTAGACCAACCCATTTTTCTTTGCAGAACATGATATTCATTAACCACAATATAGTTCATAATACAATTTCCACGATCTTACATCTATAAGGTCTACAGTATGAGAACCAGTCCATGACGTTTCCTCAGGAATCATGACCTTCAAACCATAACTACCCAATGCAGCCCAAATCGTGGAAAAAATTACGAAAATTCGATTCGAACACTGCAATATTGGATGAAATTAGATTCAGTTTTCAGTGCAAGTGGTTAATGACACGGTTTATTTATTCACAGCCATAGGATGTTAATGAAATTACCCACGCAAATATAGATAGTGGCGGGATAGCGTGCTTGATGAAGGAAAGGAAATGGAAAGTCCAAGTGGAAATTAGAAAGTTAATCATTTTCTAGTTTCTTTTTTGGGTTCAACGATTTAGAAAGCTCTGGAAATGTGAAAAGAAATAATTTCTGAGGGCTGAGTGACTGATTTTCTAAATATGTTTTTATTTGAAAGAGTAAAAAGAATTTGTTATGGGAAATAAAGTCATTTTCTAGTTTTTTTTTTGGGTTGAAGAAAGTTTTGGAAATTTGAAAAGAAAGAATTTGCTAGGGCTAAGGAGTTACTAATTTTTTAAATATGTTTTTATTTGAAAAAAGTAAAAATTATTTGTTACTAGAACTAAAGTGTGGTATTTTTTGATTTTTTTTTCAAATCGAATTCTTTTTATTTTTATTTTTATAATATACATGAAATTTAAATTTGAATTTGGTAACTATAATTTAAATAAAAAACAATTATATAAATCTAAAAATATATACATATACATTTTTAAAATTATAAAAATTCCAAAAAAATTTAAAAATTCCCAAACTATCATCCATCCATCTCTAGACATCTTTATCTACATTGCATATTCCCAAACTAGAATATACTTAAAATGAAAAAGTAAGGTTCAGAGGACTAGAATATCTTTAAACTGAAAAAGTAAGGTTTCGAGGCTCCTGCCAACCTTAGAGATCAACCTTATCACTACTTTTTTTGACATATTTGTTAATAGATTTAAAAAATATTTTAAAATTTAATGTATGGAAATGAACTCAAACAATTGTTTTAGTTTTCTAAAATTTTAAATGGAGTAGTCTATAATGCGATTTTTTCGAAAACCCAGTCACCTGAAAACTGTATTATTCCGGCATGCTAGTTTTTTCTCTGTCACCTCCTCTCATGCTGCGCATTACGTTTTCTCTGTCACCTCCTCTCTCGTTGCACATTACACCGACTATAGCTACATTAACTCTCCGCCAACCTGTGCATTTCAAATCGAAATCCAAATGCATTACCGCACCAATTTTTCACCTATATGAATTGGTTTTGATGTTGAGGTAGAAAGTATGAAGTAAATAGTTTCCAGTTCCATGTATCAACAATATTTGAAACTTGAAGGTTATGAGCTGAATAATGTAAGGGACAACTCATAGTGTTTTCAAGAATTATTTACTGTGGAAAACATCTGGCATGTGTATCTTGCTCGGATTTCTAAAGATGCAAGATTAAATCCAAGCAAGTTTCCAGAACTTGTTGGGATTTTTCCTTGTTCTACTCGTTAGTTCTAGACACGATTTATGCAATTTATTGGGATTGCGAGTTTACCACACTTTCAACTTTCATGAGTTGTTTTTTTGGCAATAAAGATAATGGATATTGAACCCTGACTGATGAAGAGCTACATAATCCATAGAATGGAAATCATCTTCTTTCTTTGATCTCTTGCTCTCATCTTGCATATCTCGAAGTTTGCATATCTGGAAGCCTTTCTGGCCAAGCTTCTACTTCCAGAGCTTGTGTCGCTGAATTTTTAGGGAGGAATGGGGATCATCCATAACAAAATCCTCCTACTCAAATAAGCCTTTACCAAATACAGTGAAAAGACACATATACTTCTTCCATGAATCATGATCGTGAATGCCTTCTCGATCTCCCTGCGGTACCTTCCATTCAAAAACCTGATTGAAAAAAAATATTTATAAATGGAATGCCCATATTGCAGATATTGGTTTAGACACCATTCTATTAAAAGGGAAAAATTTTCTTCTTTTGGGGCTCTTCTAGATTCTAAGTTGAACAAAAGATACTCTAGCCTACCAATAGTAACATAAAATTCCTAATTAACAAATTAAACTGGAATTCTCTCTTTAATACCTCCAAAATCAAGAAGCATCCTAGACTTTTCTACACAATACAAATATGAAAGACTCAGATCAAGTGTTTTAGATGCAAAAAAATGGCAGAGTGGCATTATTTTTTAGTTTCTGAATATAAAGAGAATTTTTTAGACGTCTATTAAGACGCCATTCATTCACCCATTGTGGTTTCAACTAGCTTGGCAGAAGGAAATCTAGTTTTGTGGTGCCTATGGATTCTTGTTTCTATTACCAAATAAATAAAGCATCCTTCTGTAGTTTATAAAGTAAGGTTGTTTAGTTTTTTTTTTTTTATCAAGGCAAGTAGTGGTAGTACATGTCAAAAATTATGAAGTATATACTATGCATACTCAAATTTATATGCTTGTTTAGTCAATTTAATGTCTTAAATTTCTTTCATTAATTATCAACCAGGGCTAGTAAGTTGATGAAGTGTGGTGCATTGTATGTGCTTAGTTAACCTATTTCATACTTCATTGTTTTGTATTTTATGTTGTTTTGGGGTTTTTTTTTGTTCTTTGATATCTAAGAATGTTTAGCCTAGAACTATGAAAACATTTAAATGAATCTAATCAATTTTAAGAAGGAATAAAAATAAGTGTTCCTAAGTTAGTCCAATTTTCATAAAAATAAACCAAAAATTGTTGGCTAGTTAAGACCTAATTTAGAAAATAGAGCATTTATGTTATCTTATCATTAGTTCTATTCCATGGATCGAGTTCCAAAAATAAGATGAAAATTGTAGTGCTTATAGTAAGTTAAAGCAGAAAATGAAACAACTAATGTACTTTTGGTTACTTCAGAATTCAATTATGAGGTATGACCTTATTGAGATGATGTTAAGTAACTGTCTGCAATTTAACTTCTAATGTCCTAGAACAGTAAGAAAATAATACAATGAAAACACCTAATGTATATTCAGTTACTTCTAATATTCAATTATGAAGTGTGATCTCCTTGAGATAGTTTTAAGTAACCAAATATACTTTAATGAACTAGAAAACTAAGTAATGTCTGCAAAATGTAACTCAGTAATTGCACTCATTAAAAATTCAACCATTCAATCTTGAAACATGATTAAATTAATTTCTTTTAGAATGATCTTTAGGAATATCAATGATGCAATTAAGTGAGGATCTGAAAGCAAAATATGAAAGCATGTAAGAATAACTAAAAACAACTAATGTATTTTTGAATTTTCTACAACATTCAATGTGAAGTGTTAACCTCTTGAGATGTTATGTGAGAAGTCAATGATGCCTTAGTCTCTAAGTTCCTAGAAAGAAAATGACAATGTGAAAAGTAAATTCAACCACTGTATGAATTAGACATTTAACCATTTATTTTAGGATCATCATATTGAAATGGATTTTGAAAACATCCATTGACACAGTTAATTGACAATTCTGTTCTAAGGAAATAAATGACAAAACAGGAAGGAAACTAGGCAAATTTGTAATCTTATTACTCCAATCTTAATTCGATTTTGAAAACAGAGTTATCTATCTTCACGAAATATCCTATAATAAAAATTATGATTTAATGTTATGCTATTTATAAAAAAAAATGGAATGAACATCAATCTTATTAGAAGACAAATTTGCTAAAAAATAGAGTAATGAAAATTGAACTAAAACAACAAAGGAAAAATCTCCTCCAGTGTAGGGGCCCTCTACAATTGATTCTGTTAAACTACTAGTTGGTTAAAAATGTGCTTAAGCAGTCATTGGCAACACGAACTTGGTATTAAGATAAAATGAAGTCTAAGTACAGAGTATCAGAAAAAATCTTGAACTTAACACTTAAAATATGAATTGTCTTCTCAGCCTTTTACACCTGACATTTAAAGGAAAATACATAACAGTTTGTGAGCTAAACTTGATACAAGTGGCTAATTCAAATTATAATTGCAATAGGATTGTTGAACTCTTGATTTTCTACGGAGATCAAATCAACAGTCCTACTTCTTTCAGATAATGTAATTTGACTCCATCTTTGACCATGATCTTAGGCTCGCTTTTCTGTCGATCTGGACCGACTGAATATGAAATAATCCATGTAGAAATGATTCTAGAAACACCCATGTGGCCCAATTCTTCATTTGACACCTGGAACCTGCCAAACCATTAGAGTAGCTACGGAATCCATAGTTAGCTGCAGAACATGCTGTATTATGTAGCTAAATTTCAAAAATCTATCCAAATAGAAAGAACATGAAAATATAATATGGCAATCATTCTGATGCATCCTTAAGACAAAACTAATCATTTATCATTGATTAGGGTATGTGATCTTATGGGAAAGTGATGGAAAGTGGTGAGAAAAATTGTCAAAGAGAGGGTAATTATGAGGTTCAACATACCCCCACTGCAAAATCATTGCATGTCCTCATGCAATTTTCCAAAAATGTGAGTTCTCCTTCCTTACTGCATTTGCTCAGAGACTTCTACTAGTACATCTAATTTCTTTCTTTTGTTCTTCTTTGAAGTGACTTTCATTCTGGGCCTTCTCATAAGAAGCTTGAACTTGAGGTTAATGACTACTCTGTTCAATAACTCGTTCCTCCTTTTCAATTTCGTATTTTTCTTATACCACAGTCCTAGCATAGGGACTATAGCGATCACTTGATAATTGAATTCATATTAATCTCCCTTGACTCTCGCTTTTTATCAAATTTAACCAAACTTTCGGGTTTCCAACATCACTTCACTCAAATTTAATCAAATTTTAGATTGCACCTCTTATTTCAAACTTCAAGTGTATCGAGATAATTTTTAAAATGGATATCCAAAGTTTACAATAAAACTTCGTAAGTTATATGCATATTTAGTGGCTCACATTTTACATAACTAGACTAATGATAGCATTAGTCTTCTGATATTAAATGCTAGTATAATATTCTTATATACATGAACCATAAAACTCTAAATTATGCGCTTACACTTGTCACACACTTTCCCTTATTTTTGGCTATAGGTGCCCTTCCCTTCTTTTTGTCTAGAATTGTCGTACAGTTACCAACGTTTTTAGCAATATCTTCCAATGTTGTCATAGCTATTGACCACCGCTTCCTTGATGAATAAAGAAGCTAAGCTCGTTGTCACAGCTATAGACCACCACGTCTTGCCGCTTGCTTCATAAGTAATGAAGTTGAGCTTCTATGCCAGAACCCTTGTATTGGTGTTTCGTAATATACTGAAATAAAATTGCAAAATATTGATCAAGCTCATAATTTCAGCATGAGAATGGAGGAATGAGCTCTGAAATTCTGGACTTTCAAATCAAGATACTATTTTTTAATCAAAATTATTTTCTAACAGGATAAAAAATAGTTTTGAAAGAAGTGGGAGCGTGATGTGTATAGCTGGCTGGAGCGAAACTATTTCTAAAGTAAGTGGGAGCGAATAGTTGGCTGAAGAAAGTGGGAATGTATGAATTATAGCACTGGAAAGAGAGGAACAACAACTGGGAGTGAATATATAGATGGAGAAAAACTATTTCTGCTCGCTGAAGCAAGTGGGATCATATGAATTATAGTACTAGAAAGAGAGGAATGCAACCAAACTACATATAGTATATTTTTTGAGTAAAAGAATGGTAAAAGCATTCAATTGCTGAAAAGATGATAGAGAATAAAGGTAAAGTTTACAAAAAATTTGCAAAATCGAAGAAGGAGAAATGGAATTAGTTCATAAAATTATTTTATTACTTTATCATCAACTAAGGCATTACTTTATCTCCACAGAATTCAGTAATGAATACGCTTAACTTACAGTCAATTCTTGATTGCAATTGCAACTCCTCTGTAGTATAATGTTTGTATTTGAAGTGTTATTGAATCACTCTTATATCCCTCTAATCAAACAGAGTATTATGATCGTATTCGAAGTGTTTCTGAATCCCTCTTATAGCCCTCTTTTCACAAAAATGAGCTCATACTTATTAGAATATTCATACGATGAGTAAAAACCCCTAAAATAAAATATAGGATAGGAGCTTTATAAATATTGTTAGTATGAATATTTTGTTGAAAAAAGACCACTTTAGCTACGCATAAAAAATATCCCTAACATCCATTATGGCTGCCAATATCTTTAAATCTGCAGTTAATTGATCCAAATAAAGCTGCACAAATCCATATATATGCATAAAAAGACATTAAGCAGTAAAAATGAAATTTTTCTCCATACATCCAATAGATAAGACAAGAACAATATTTTTGAAAGAATTTTTATATTAAAGGGGCACCTGAGAGGAAAACAAGAAAGGTGTTTCCAATTCTCCTCAATGGGATGGGTTCCTGAAAGTGCTCAGCATTTCAGATCTAAAATTTCTCTCTCTTGTTGGTGTCGAAAACCCAGACAAACATAGAACTCAAAGGGAGTTCACAAAACAAATGATGAAAAATGTGACAATGATAATGGCTCAAAGTCAAACCAAGAGTATAGATCCAGAGTGATCTAATATGAAAATGAAAGGTGACAAATGAACGGGAAAACCCTTCTATTTATAACAAAATATTGGGTCATTCTAGATCTTGGTGCATGATTAAAATAATATTAACCAAATCTAGATCCACCTTTTATGGAATATTTTATTATATTTGTTGGAGGGAAAAAGTATTTGACTTAGGTCAAATCCCTTTATTTGTAAATAATAAATAAATAAATGATTTATTTATCATTTTAAGGAAGTGGTTGAAAGATAATCAAATAAATAATGATTTATTTAATTATTTATGGGTGATTTAGTCATATTTAACAAGGAATATTATTTAAATAAGATTTAAATAAGTATTCCTAGAAAATAATAAGATAAATAAAGATTTATCTAATTAATTTCTTTGTTTTGGGTTACGTACTTATTTTACAAAATATTGTAAATAATCAAATAAATAATGATTTATTTAATTATTTAAGGAAGTGGCTGAAAGATAATTAAATAAATAATGATTTATTTAATTACTTGTGGGTGATTTGGTCATATTTAACAAGGAATATTATCTAAATAAGATTTAAATAATTATTCCTAGAAAATAATAAGATAAATAAAGGTTTATCTAATTAATTTCTTTGTTTGTGGGTTAAACATGACTGGGAATAATAATTAAATTATGGTTTAATTAATTATTCCATGAGGAAAATCAAACAAATATAGGTTTGTTTAATATTTCCTTTTGGGATTTCCTATTTAGACCATAAACAACTTAATAAATGTGGTTTATTAAGTTATTTTACATAGTGAAAGAGATTTTACTTAGGGTAAAATTAGTCTTACATGGTGTACTTGGGTCCATCTAATGATAATAAGTTAGATGACCAAAAAATGGTGTAACAGATTTCCCCCCAGCGTGTGAGTGTTAGGAGCGAATCGTATGACCGAAGTACACTGTAAGAACTCAATCACAAAACATCAAAAGGGAAGTCAGCGAGAGAAATGTAAAGTAGTCTGATGTACGAAAGAACTAGACCCTGAGGAGATGAGAGTTATAGGTGCAAAAAGTCTCTTTCTATGAGAGGTTACCTGTACTAGAGGCGGCAGGGGAGGCATACCTATGCTCGCTGAGACAAAGAACAAAAAAATAGTGCATCCAGTAAACAAGGGACCGAACTATAAAGTACATGCTGGCATAAACATGAGCCAGACAAAAGATAGAATGAGGAATCCCACATACATGATGTTCCTGGGATAATAACCAAGACTTATACAGTAATCTCTGAGTATATGAGATACAAAGACAACCCAAATTCCCCCTATAAACGGGGAAGGGCTCGCAAAATCTGACTGATACATGCAAATCAAAGAGGCGCTGCAAGCGGCTAAGGCTGACATCATCAAATATATGGAGCGGCATCGAAGGCTGCAATGAAGAGGACATCTGGGCATGTGGGGGGCTACCTGTAGGGCCACCCACTCATGAGGGTTGAGACATCTCACACACACCTGGGAATCACCAATATTTGCTGCTGCGTCACTGGACCATCTAGTATATAGATCTCGATCATGCTAAAAGGAGCTGGAGCTGAGAAAAAATCAAGTCAAAGGGTAATGAGAAAACCCTTTGCTTGATCTGAAGCACCGAACAAGTGTGGAAGTTGGAACCAAGGTACACCGCCCTCTAGACCTGTCTTCTGGAATGAATGAGCCGATGTCGACAGAAGGAAGTCTGTGATAGGTGAGTCAATAAGGGATCCTCAACTAAGGCACGAGAGAAAATAGTAGAGCGACTGACAAGCTGATACCAATGATAATGATGAAATGGGGGATACTGAGTAGTGGATGGACGACTTCCCTTGTTAGAGCATAAAGGGCATGGATGACCTGGCAACGACTGACACAATATCATGAGGGATAGGGGACAGTGGGACTGAAGGCCATAATGTGCGACATGAGAGAGGGACCAAGCAATGAAGGATGGAGGACTATAGCGGGATAAAAAGGGACTCGCGATAAACTCCATGAATGCAGTGATGACTCAACTCGGATGGTCTAAACAAGGGTGACTCGATGGTGCTGCCACACAGTAATGGTCTAATGGGGGACCATAAAAACATGAGTACAAGATGGTATCTCATGACGAAAATCAACACGAACAAGGACAAGTATGGAGGCAAGGTGGTGCCCCAAGTACAAGTGTTGTAAGTGAGGAAATCTGATTTGGAGGAGAGGTGAAGAGACCCTTCTTGGACAAAATGTGTCCTGGTGAAGTATCAAGTAACTAAAAAGCAACAGGTACCCAAAGCTCATGAGCAGGCCAGGTTGCTCTTTTTGGGGTCTGTTCTGCAACTTGGGTACCAGGTACTGGGCAGAAAACTGCGACCTGTCCCAGGAAATGACCTGAAAAGTGCGACCTGGAAGAGAAGGGGGGTTTCAGTGCTATTTTGGCTGAGATTTGGGATTTTTATGGTTGAGGGGCATAGGTTCCCCCAATCATGTTGTGTTCATGCCAAAATGTATTTAGAAAAAGGGGAATCTAAACACATTTTAATGATATGGTGCGCCTATTTGTTTTCGTTATGGTTATGCAGTTTGAGAAAGGAAATGGAGGATTACCAATCTCTTGTTAGTACTACATATATGAATCAAATGGACTTTAAGTTTTTGGGTTGGCATACCTGGTGTCACTATCCCAAAGAGAGGATTTGGAGATAATGAACTGATGCTCTCCTAGAAAACCTATAGGTTGGTCAACAACAATGTCTAAGAGATTGGGTTGTAGATGTAAAATGAAGGAACAATAAGGGGTATCATCCTGAGAGTGATATGAAGTGGTATGGGACTCTAGAGGTTCTTCTAAGTGTGGAAGAATAATGGTACTAGAGTCGACATGACCAGATACACTAGGAGAGTTTTGGAGAATTACTTCTCCTGGTCTCTCAAATATGGGTGCCCCCTTACCCAAACATTGGGTTGCAATGTAATGGCCACAAGGTGTATGTGATTCAAATTCATGGTTTCGAAGTAAGGGGGAATAGAGAAAGTTAGGGGACATGATTCCTTCCATAATGTCATCATCGTGATAGAAGATGGGGTGATTGGTGGAAGAAAGACCACCTGACGCGGCGAAGCTACCTAACTCATCATCATGAGAAGAGAGGTTCACATGTGCATCGTCACAAGGGGTGACTGAAGAGTAAGTAGATAAAGGATCTACCGATGTTGAGCCCAAGGTGATCACTGAAGGAAGGTCAAGCGAAACAACAGGGGAGGATTTAGAGGGAATGTTCCCCGAGGGTCTCATGAATGATGATAGGTAGAAAATGGTGGACAAAGGCTCTGTCATATTGACATCAGGAGGGGGAATGTCAATGGGAGCAGTCATGTCTGGTAGTTCTGCCGAAGAAAAACACGCAAATATGGGAGAGGTGGACTTGTTGCGCTTGGCCTTGATTTGGAGAACCGCAGCTAGAGAGGTGCGGAAGTCTTCAAGGCGGGGACAAAGGTGGGTGTAATTTCCATGGATATCACACAAGGCATAGGGGTGGTTGATGTGAATAGTCTTGGGGTTCTTGGCCACAGTCGCGGAAGGAACAAAGGCTTCCGGGACCGTGGACTCAGGGAATGCGACGTTAACCATGGGCTTGAGATGAGGCAGTTCAAGATTGGTATGAGTGGCATGGCCAAAAACATCACACAAAGCACACTGGATGGTATGATTTGGAGGTCAAGGAGCGGCAGGGTTTGTTGGGGCATCCTTTTCCTTTGATGCCCCCTTGTGAGCTTTTCCCTTCTTACCCGAAGCAGTCGCAACAGGAGGTGGTTCCCGTTGAGGTGACTGAGGCACTGTTGCAGCGGGAGAAGTCATGGCGACCGGTTGAACTGGGGTCAAAGAAAGATACATTTTGGGTTGACCAGGAAGGGTTGTGGCTAGAGGATCAAGGTACCGTATGGGAATCCCAAGGGTCAGGTTAGGAAGAGAGAGGGTGGCCATGATAGGTACCGTGTACACTCATGGTGGGGGAGCTAAGAATGATATCTGACCAGAGGGGTGATGGCCAGGTGGGATGGCTCCTAAATGGCTAATGCTTGGAGAAACCATTCCAAGAGGGTAAAGAGGCTCATGAATACCAGCTGCAGGTGAAGGGCGAGGAGCAGGTTGCGGAGAGTGCGGCTGTTGACTAGCCGAAGTAGGTTTCTTGAGAGCAGTCTGAGACGATTGCATCATGAAAAAATTCGATGATCTGGGGTTGGAGACAGGAGGAAGAGGAAGACCAGGGAAGGTTCCAAGCAAAGAGGAGTCTTTGTAGATGCCGGGAGAGACACTAGTCAAAGAATCAACAGTTTGCTTATTGGCTACAGAAGAGATGGTCGACTCAGGGGAGGGCTAAGATTTTGGCTCATGATACATCAACTTGTCAATGGTGACTATCTTTCCATTATGAGGGAAAAAAATCTTGCGGTGGACCATGGATGGGACAGTATACATGGCATAGGTGTAGTTACACCCCAAAATAATTTTATAATCAAGATGGGCGTCGATGACTTCAACATCAGCGAAAATCGTCTTGCTTGCAAGAGTGATAGGACAATTGCAAAAAAGGCCAATGGGTTGGGAGGCGTGGCCATCCCATGCTCGAAGAGTGATCGTGGAAGGGGCCAACTCAGGAGATCTGAGTTTTTTCCAAACTGAAGCAGAAATGACACAGGTGGATGCCCCCTCATCAATGATGCACTAGGAAATTTTAGCGTTCTGAATTTTGACTGGGATTTGGAAAGCTACGGAAGTAGGAAGAGGAGGAGACTCCAACTGATGGGCATAGAAAATAATAAATTGGTCATCTGCTAGATCTACAGTGCCCAGGGTAGATAGTAGAGATTTTCTTTGAGAGGGGCACGACTGGAGGAGTTCCAGCGTTGAAATGGAAACATGAGATTGGGCCAGCTCATCTACTATGCTATATGAATGGGTAGCTCTGTCAAAAGCAGCATTTCAGCGTAATGGTCCCTTAGGAATCATGATATGAACCTTGAATTTGGGCTGAGGGATATGCAAGGGACAATTAGTTGTCAAAAGAGGCTCTGTAGAACTTGAAGAAGGTGACTCGGGGACAGATGGAGCAGGAGGCTAGGGGTACGGACGAGACTGAGTTTGAAGGTTAAGGTCGATGGTTATAGGTTGGTCAGATTTCATCACGAGGATCGGGTAATCAGAGGTACCAGATGGAGGAGGTTGACTGGTTACCAGTCCATGAGGTGGTTGGGTAGCCAAGAACCTTTACTGAGGGAAAGGATTGGTAAACACAACCGGTTGAGAAGTGGCGACATTGGGGGGAGAAGTAGGGGAGGCATACTGTCCTCACAATGTTGCTTGAGACTCACATTTTCTAAATTTGTGGTAAAAAGGGGAAATAATGAGTGGAATGACCATAAACACCATAACAAGAACAAGGCTGGTTCATGGGAACATGCTTTTCCTGCTTGGACTGAGTGCCCTGTTGCTGGTTAAGAGTGTTAGGTGAATTATTTTGAGGATTAAGTCCAAGATTACTGGGAGTGGATTGATGTGGATTTTCTTCCTTCGTCGCTTTGGAGGGAGGAGGATTAGTCATTCCCTGCTATGCATACACCTTCCCCTGAGTGGGTGGTGGGTGTTGTTGCGGGGGTTGAGAAAACAACGGAGGCGGGGGTGCTAATGTTGGAGGAGTTGGAGCACTAGGCTGTGGATATGGATGATAATGAGGTTGGGTAGCAGTGTGGTAAACAGCGGGTTGGGAAGAAAGAGGAGGCATGCCAGATCCTGGATGCATGTTACTGGGAGGGGGATAAGTGTAGGAAGTGGTGCCCCCTCCCCCAGGAAAACCATAGCTCATGGGAGGTTGAGCAGATGGATGAGAGAGAGCTCCAACGATACCGTCGACAGCATGAGGTGCCCCCATTGTGTTAGCACCACCGAGTCTGGGGAGGTCAGGAAGGATGGTATAAACATAACTAGATTGAGCATAGATCAGGTCATATTTCAAGGCTATTTGGAGGGAGGCTTCTTCGGTTTGAGGAAAATGTGATGCGACATCTTTGCCGATGGCAGGTAAGAGAGATCTAAGGAACCAATCCATGTAGACACGGTCTTCAAAGGTAGGGGCTTGACATAGGCTCTTTCTTCTCCACCATTCCTTAACATGAACAAATAGGCGGATCACAAACGATTGACAGAAAGAAGTCAAAATTTTGATACCAGTATCATAATGAGGGGGAAGCTGGAAATAAGATAAGGCGGCGCGGGCAAGGGTCGCAAAGGTGGTATGGGAAGAGGTAGTCTACTCAACATACCATTTAGAAGCTTCACCTGTAAGCGTGCGTTGGAACAATATAAGACAGATGGAGTCATCAGCAATGGAATTGGATGAACACCACATGTGGAAAGATCGGATATGGTCGGAGGGATCTTCGCTAGCAAGGCCTTCGAACTTGGGAATGTCAGAGGGGAGCTTGGTTGGCATAGCAGGCCAACGAGAATCGTGGTGGATAGGATCATTGATCAACTGATTGAAATCGGGGAGACTGAGCCCAGCCATATAGGGGAGCAAAGGGACAGTTGAGGTAGTTCCCGTGGCGGTTCCGCTAGTAACAGTCCCAACATTAGGGCCGGGGTTGCCACTAGCATTAGGCCCTGGACCAGACATGGTGAAGGTAACAGGGGAAGAACCAGAAGAAGGGGGAGAACCCAAAGAATCATAAGATGAGTCAGTGTGCAAACTCGGGGGAGGACTAACTCGACGACGGCGGGAAGGAGAAAGTCGAAAAACTGGAAACTGAGGGTGAAGTCCAAGAAGTCTTCAGGATATACGCCTTAGAGGCACAACGATGAAGGCAGGAAGGGAAGAAGAATAACCGACAAAGGCAGGGAGGTGCATAATCAAGTGATGGAAATATCGAAACAAGGGCAGAGAGGTGCAGTGTCAATCGATTTTAAAGTCTTTTCCAGGTGGTGTTAACCAAGCTCTTCTTCACTTAGGGTCAGTGTGTGGCATGTGTTGATTTTAATTTTTAAACCCATATGTTTTGAGAGTAAAAGAAAAAGTGTGTTGTGTAACTGAAAATAAATCTACAAAGAATAGTAAATAAGGTTGAAATAACAGAAAACTAATAGCTAACAATGCATCAATCTAACCCAAGAAGGTGAGTCTCTCAAAACTAGTCTAAAAGAGGGAAAAAAATCTAATCGAAACACACAGAAAAGAGGCCAATAGATCTAAGGTCAGGAGGGACAGGGATCTAAAGGAGAATTCTACTGAAAAGAGGTGCAGAAAAAAACAAAGAGACAGAGGCAAGGTTGCTGAAACAAAGGAGGAAATCAACTAAAAGTAGAAGGGACAAGGAGGTGGCCCTAGAGGCAAACCCAAACAAAACTATATGAGGTGATTTTAAAGGGAGAAGAGGTGATCTAAAAGGGATCTGAAAATGAGGTATTAGATTTGAGAAAGAAGAAGGTTGAAACTCTGAAAATTCAAACGTCTGAAACAGATAAAACTCTTCCACAAAAATTAGAGGGTACTAAAGCCCTAAGGAGCAATATTCCCACTTAGTTGAGTAGAACAGGTCAGAAACAGGTCTAAATGGGCAGAGACAGAGGCTGGAAAACCCTGACAGAAGCTTCAGACAAGCCCAGAAAAATTGCTGGAAAAGTGCAAAAAAAAGTGCAGGTCGTAGGTTCTGACATGTTTTCAGTCTAGGTCACAGTTTTGGGGCAGAAAGGTTTGCCCTCTAGGCTAGTTCATAGGTTTTGGACCAATATGTGTGACCTGCAGATCCAACTCTCTTGACGGCATATTTCAGAAAAATTTATCGTCTCAGCTGCGGTTGATGTCTGTCACCTGCGTAATAGGGCCAGAAACACACGGAAGTTAAAAATTTTAATGTTTGAGGGTTTTAGAGGTGAAAAACACCATAAAAATAGGAAAAATAAAAAACTGAAGAGAAACCCTAGGGTCTGAAATAGCTGGATATGCAGGAATATATAAAACGACAGCGGTCGCAAAATAAAACCTGTGTGGAGTCACCAATTGTTAGTATGAATCTTTTGTCGAAAAAAGACCACTTTATATACGCATAACAAATAGCCCTAACATCAATTATGGCAGCCAATACATTTAAATCTACAGTTAATTGATCCAAATAAAGCTACACAAATCCAGATCTATGCATAAAAAGACATTAAGTAGTAAAAATGAAATGTTGCTGCATACATCGAATAGATAAGACAAGAAGATTATTTTTGAAATAATTTTTATATTAAAGGGGCACGGGAGAGGAAAACAAGAAAAGTGTTTCCGATTCTCCTCAATGGGATGGGTTCTTGAAGGTCCTCAACATTTCAGATCTAAAATTTCTCTCTCTTGTTGGTGTAGCAAACCCAGACAAACATAGAACTCAAATGGAGTTCACAAAACAAATGATGAAGAATGTGACAATGATAATGGCTCAAAGTCAAATGAAGAGTATAGATCCAGAGTGATCTAATATGCAAATGAAAGGTGACAAATGAATGGGAAAACCCTTATATTTATAACAAAATATTGGGTCATTCTAGATCTTGGTGTATGATTAAAATAATATTAACCAAATCTAGATCCACCTTTTATGGAATATTTTATTATATTTTTTGGAGGGAAAAGGCATTTGACTTGGGTCAAATGCCTTTATTTGTAAATAATAAATAAATAAATTGTTTATTTATTATTTTAAGGAAGTGTTTGAATGATAATTAAATAAATAATGATTTATTTAATTATTTATAAATGATTTAGTCATATTTAACAAGGAATATTATTTAAATAAGATTTAAATAATTATTCCTAGAAAATAATAAGATAAATAAGGATTTATCTAATTAATTTCCTTGTTTTGGGTTAAATATGACCTGGAATAATTATTTGTAAATAATAAATAAATAAATGATTTATTTATTATTTTAAGGAAGTGGTTGAATGATAATTAAATAAATAATTATTTATTTAATTATTTATAAATGATTTAGTCATATTTAACAAGGAATATTATTTAAATAAGATTTAAATAATTAATCCTAGAAAATAAGAAGATAAATAAGGATTTATCTAATTAATTTCTTTGTTTTGGGTTAAATATGACCCGGAATAATAGTTAAATTATTTTTTAATTAATTATTCCATGAGGAAAATCAAACAAATATAGATTTGTTTAATATTTCCTTTTGGGATTTCCTGTTTAGACCATAAACAACTTAATAAATGTGGTTTATTAATTTATTTTACATAGTGAAAGCAATTTTAATTTTACTTAGGGTAAAATTGATCTTACATGGTGTACTTGGGTCCATCTAATGATAATAGGTTAGATGATCAAAAAATGGTGTAACAAATATGCCAACAAAATAATGTTTATTAAAATAATGAGACACACAAAACCTAAAAACTAAAATATGAGACAGAGAAAATCTAAAAGCTAAAATATAGAACAACACTGAGTGAATTGTATTGAAGAACACACATGTCTTTTTGATTCACAAAAAGAAAAATCAGAGGTAATAATTAATCCATAACAAAAAATACTAAATGTATCAATATTTGCAAATTCCAAATAAAGTTTAAAAAATTTGATTGGTTACGTAGATAACAATGAATGCCTGAAAATAATCATGTTAACATAAATATTATATTCATGTAGTATCATTGAAGAACAAATTATAAGCTAAGACGTTAAAATTCATATGGTTTCTGAAAAGAAAATTGGTATTACCATAAAAATGAACCCCACTTCTGGTTTTCAAGTTGGAAACTAATTCACGTGGAGCAATGTAGCCATAGAAGCGAGTAAGAATAGACATGACCTTTGAACCAGTTCGAATCAACTTTTCAACTATGAAATCATCAACCCTTGCATTCATGTCAGAAACAAGGAGCATATTGCTAGGCTTAACATCTATGTGTACAATGGAAGGATGGAAACCTTGATGAAGATAGCATAAGCCCTAAGCCACTCCAACTGCAATAGTGTATAATTGAGAATTCCAACTCCGGTTGAAGTAAAATTTGTTCACTTTAACATTGAAAGACCACGGAATTGAGGATCCAGATAAGGCCAAAGACATGAAATCCCCAACCTCTCACCTAAATCATCACAAAATAAACAAAACAAGAAAATCCTTCGATTAAGTTGACAATAATACAATTTTTTTATAAAATCTATTGAGACCCGAACTGGCAATCTCACTGCAATAAAATATATTCATAATTCATAAATAGATTAATTACAAGTAATATCGGGAAATTTTTTATATTAGAGAATCTTACTTCCAGGTTTTTTTCATTATAGAACCTTCTAGTGGACTGAGGAGTAGGGAAATCAATGCTATACTAGAAAAATAACTAAACTGAAACTCCTGATCAGCTTCCTGCTTGGCCCTAAACTAGAATGAAAGGAAATGGAACAGGGCACTGAACTACCCATCTGTTATATGTTCAGTTACGAGAACCATCTAGCTCAAGTAACGGGAGTCAAGGATAGGGAAAAGGGCTGAATGTGAGTGAACTTGGTGAATATGCATGGGATATCATGTCGGTGTGGACAAGTGGTTCCTAGACGGGCCCACGCGATGGTGTTTTTTTCTATGTGTGCATGTTGACCTTATGTTATTCATTGTCTAATGTAAACGAGTAGGCAATATACCTCACACTTAGTGGTGATGTTTTTTGCAGCTCAGCATTACATAATATTATAATTTATTATAAGGCATACAATAATAAATCTCATTATTCCCATAAATGAAATAAGAAGGATCTCCAACATTGTATGCAATCAATCTCTCTCTCCTGCAGAGCATTAGCAACCTCCCTTCCTTTACTGAACTAAGGTGACAAGTGTGGCTTGTCTGGGATGGACATATATTTGATTGAGAAGCTACGCAAAAGAAGGATGGATCAAGAAAGAAAGTGTAAAACCCACCGTTGAACCAACAATTTATGCCTTGCCTCAAGCCACTTCGTTAAAAGTTACACTAAATTTTATTTGACATTGTAATCTTCTTAGTATAGATTATGGCATGGGTCGTCTCAGAATATTGTGATAATTTAATGTTTCGATTCCATGTCATTATGCTACTATAAATATTATAGAGGATGCAGAAGTTACACTGTTTTTATAAAAAAAAATAAAAAATTATCAGAGTCAAATATATGCGAACATTGCTTTTATTCATCACAAGTTCCAGATGCGAACATTACTTTTATTATCACAAGTTCCAGAATAGCCATGCCTTTGTATCACATGACAATATTTAATGACAAAGAGACATTGCAGAGATTTTGTTGAGGCATATAAGGCTTATCCATGTCAGCAACGGCTTACGTAGCAAATCTCGACGCGATGCATGTAGCCTGACCATGTTACACATCATTGAAACACAAGTTGTAGACCCGGCAAGGACTCCAGTTGCCTGCAACACTTGTTATTCATTGTCTGAGTTTATTATTTTATGGCTATTAATAATATTTCTCATATCATTTTGTTAATACTATTTTATATGGATTTTATATGGGTATGGGTCAAAGTGATTTAAGGCATACACATATATATTTTGATTTCAATGCATTTAAATTCATTGACAACCATTAAATCATTAAATATTTTGAGATTTTTTTTTATTTTATAATTTAAAAATATTTAAATTTTCAAATATTTATTTTTATTCAATTTTTAATAAATACAGAATTAAAATTTTATCTATTTTAATAAAATAGTTGTGTTTTACTGAGATTTTTTAGAGATTTTTATGGATTTTTAGTAGGAATCTATATGAATTTGTGGTGAAATATTGATTTGTGTTGTTTAAATTGGTTTTTTTGACTATATATATATATATATATAGATAGATAGATATATATATATAGATAGATATATCTATCTATATCTATATCTATATCTATATCTATCTATCTATCTATCTATCTATCTATCTATCTATATATATATATATATATATATATATATACCACTCTCAGAAACCTTTTTGGAACTTTGATTGTGCAGAGTTCACCCATCAAACTTGTGATTACAATGAATCCCTAACAGATTCTAGACAAAAACTGGAAAAAATTTCAAAAAGTGCTCTTTAAGACAACTTTGTTATTAAATATTGCATCTATAGTTTTTTGAAATTGATATTTTATACCACCATATATATATATATATATATATATATATATATATATATAATAGAAATCAGCGGTGGCTAAAAGTGGCTTAAATCTTGCAAAAAAAAAAAAAATTCTAAAAAATCCTTGAAGTATGAGTGTTTGAATCGTGTTTTTGATGGTGGAAACCTAGAAATAAGAGTGTTTGGATCTTTTATTTATGGTTGAAATGGATTCAGCCCCATCAAAAATTCACAATCTTGAATTTTGACACCTATAACTTTGATTTACAAAATTTTCTGCCAGATTTTATCAAAATCTTGCCAAATTTTCTATAATTTTTCAAATAAATCTAAAATCTAACAAATTAGCTTAAACATATTCCTATCAAATTCGACCCCTCTCTGTCCTATTATGCACAATTTATTATCTTTATAAAAGTACATCTTTCACTGCTATCTATAACAGAATTAATCAATCATCACATTTATCATATGTTGCTAAGTTTCTGTTTATGATGGATCAAAGATGATCATGTCTCTCTGCTAGATTACAATGGATGAGATACAAATTGTTCGATTTGATTTTTTTTTTAATCCAATGATTGTATAAGCCACCACCACCCATCTCTTGGGAGAGTCTGGCCATCTCACTTTTGGAAGTATCAACTCCATTGCATAATCCTTTTGTAGTTGGACACTTTTCATGTGATCTGCCACCATGCTTTTATCAATGTTGCACATCTGCCATCTGTGAATCCTCATACTTCTTGACAGATTAATTACATCTTTTAATGTCCTTCCTCAATGCCAACCCCCAATTATGGAGGTGTCAGTTCCATTTCGATGACAATGGAGAGGATCATTAAGATCTCGATCAAAACGTTGATCTTGATGCAATGGTACGTGGTTTAGTGGTAAGTTTTTGTGATGAAACAAGCAGACACTGGTTTAAGTTATATAGAGTATGTGGTTTGTTATAATCTTGATCTAGGTTAAGTAGATTTTTTGTATTTAATAGTCTCTTGCTAAATCATATTTTTCTAATATATTTGGGTTGTGGAGTGTTAGATATACTCAAATTATATGTTTTTAGTATATTTGGGTTGTGGAGTGTTGCACATACTCAAATCATATGTTTCTTTTTTTTGGTAAGTTTAGATTTTTTTCCTATTTTCCATTAATCAAAAAAAGAAAAGGAGGTTACAGTTATTAATATTCGATGGTACTTGATAGCCTCAATCTTCCCACAGGAAAATAGGTTTATTGGCCACCTTAAAATTTATAGGCCAACCAATACTAAAAATATCTAAACCATATGTCTAATTTACTGTCTCTTACATACAATAATTTTAGAAAGTAAATGCTACCCGTAATATGCATGTCCAAAAAATAAAAAAGTAAGGATCTCAATCATCATTGGATTAGTGTCGTGTCCTTAACATGAGAACTCGGCATATCTACTTGATGCCTGATTTGCAATTGTCAATCTATGCTACCGAAACAAACGTTGTGGTGGTGTTGCATAAGGTGGATTACTTGAATGTCTCTCCTTGTCTCAGTTAGAATGGAGGCAACTTTTGGGTTCGCTCCAATTTCCTGAATGTTGATAATTTCCTTAGCCGAAACACATTTTAGTGTCCAATATGTATGAATAGACTACTGGAATAATGAAGGTCCTTTAGAAAATCCATTTCTTCTTGTATTTCCAATTCCTCCTTGGTGTTGGAGTCTTGCTCCCAAACTGAGATAAGTGCTTTAACTTGAGGTGGAATTCCTATGGAATAGCCATAAAAAAAGTTTTCCATTATCTTTTTACCTAACTTCCTTCCCTGCTTATTGGGGACCACTCTGGGCTTACTTTGTTTCTGTTTTCCTTTATCCTTGGCATCATTTTTTGCTACTTGGCCTTTAGCCATTCTGTCTTTCAGGTTAGACTGTTGGATTGTTTGAGAGAGTCTAGGAAAGTGTGTGACCAGTGCTAAAGAAACACCAGAATTTCAAAAATTTCTTTAGTGAAACAACAATGATCTGGACTATCAGGAGTAACATCCTTGTAATTACCAGGCCAATACATGCGATCATTCCTCCTTCCCATCCTCCAACGATTTATAAGGGTGGCAATAAGAAGTTTCTTTTCTCGCCACGACAGAAAATGCATAGCTAGAATGTTTCCATTCTCCTTCTGCATATTAACAGGCCCAGGGTAGAGACTCCCCTGACCAGAAGTGAAATCCCTCAAAACCCAAACCTTTCCCAACAAAAGAGGATGAAAAACAAAACAAAGAAACTAGAACATCAGCAAAGTAAGACAGATACCTCTTTAATGAACCCCTTAGAAATAGGAATAGGCCTCCTTGAAACAGGTATAAGAATCATATGTTTCAATCATATGTTCCTAATATATTTGACTTATGAAGTATTAGGTATATTCTTGTAGTAAGTCTCCAGTAGAGTCTTAGATATAATATTAGTGTAAAACTACCTCCAATTAGTCCAAAAAATTACATTCACCATGGCATAAAAAAAAATCTTATCCAAACCATAATTTAGTTGGTTAATTAGCATGTTTGAATTTGCAAACCAACCCATTTTTCTTTGTAGAACATGATATGCATTAACAACAATATAGTTCATAATACACTGGCCACGATCTTACATCGATAAGGTCTGCAATATGAGAACCAGTCCATGAGGTTTCCTCAGGAATCATGACTTTCAAACCATAGCTACCCGATGCAGCCCAAATCGTGGAAAAAATTACGAAAATTCGATTTGAACACTGCATAGTGGGATGAAATTAGATTCAGTTTTAAATGCAAGTGGTTAATGACATGGTTTCTTTATTCATAGCCATAGGATGTTAATGAAAGTACCCACACAAATATAGATAGTGGTCGGATAGCGTGCTTGCAGAAGGAAACGAAATGGAAAGTCTAAGTGGAAATTAGAAAGTTAATCATTTTCTAGTTTCTTTTTTGGGTTCAACGATTCAGAAATATTTGGAAATGTGAAAAGAAAGAATATTTTAGGGCTGAGGAGTCACTGATTTTATAAATATGTTTTTATTTGAAAGAGTAAAAAGCATTTGTTATGGGAAATAAATTCATTTTCTAGTTTTTTTTTTGGGTTGAAGAAAGTTTTGGAAATGTGAAAAGAAAGAATTTGCTAGGGCTAAGGAGTTACTGATTTTTTAAATATGTTTTTATTTGAAAAAGTAAAAAGTATTTGTTACTAGAACTAAAGTGTGGTATTTTCTGATTTTTTTTTCAAATTGAATTCTTTTTATTTTTATTTTTATAATATATATGAAATTTAAATTTAAATTTGGTAACTATAATTTAAATAAAAAACAATTATCTAAATATAAAAATATATACATATACATTTTTAAAATTATAAAAATTCCAAAAAAAAAAAAATCCCAAACTATCATCCATCCATCTCTAGACATCTTTATCTACATTGCATATTCCCAAATTAGAATATCTTTAAAATGAAAAATTAAGGTTTCGGGGCTCCTGCCAAAATTAGAGATCAACCTTATCACTACTTTGTTTGAACTATTTGTTAATAGATTTTAAAATATTTTAAAATTTAATGTATGGAAATAAACTCAAACAATTGTTTTAGTTTTCTCAAATTTTAAATGGAGTAGTCTATAATGTGATTTTTTGGAAAACCCGTTCACCTGAAAAGTGTGTTATTCTGGCATGCCGGTTCTTTCTCTGTCACCTCCTCTCCTGCTACACATTACGATTTCTCTGTCACATCCGCTCGCACTACACATTACGCCGACTAGAGCTGCATTAACTCTTCGCCAACCTGTGCATTTAAAATCAAAATCCAAATGCATTACCGCACCAATTTTTCACCTAAACGAATTGGTTTTGATGTCGAGGTATAAAGTATGAAGAAAATAGTTTCTAGTTCCATCTGTCAACAATATTTGAAACTTGAATGTTATGAGCTGAATAATGTAAGGAACAACTCATAGCGTTTTCAAGAATTCTTTACTGTGGAAAATCTCTGGCATGTGTATCTTTCTTGGATTGCTAAATATTCTAGATTAAATCCAAGAAAATTTCCAGAACTTGTTGGGATTTTTCCTTGTTCTACTCATTATTTATAGTCACGATTTATACAATTTATTGGGATTACAAGTTGACCACACTTTCCACTTTCATGAGTCTTTCTATTGGCAATAAACATAATCGATATTGAACCTTGACTGATGAAGAGCTACATAATCCATAGAATGGAAATCATCTTATTGCTTTGATCTCTTGCTCTCAGCTTGCATATCTCGAAGTTTTCATATCTGTAAGCCTTTCTGGCCAAGCTTCTACTTCCAGAGCTTGTTTCGCTGAATTTTTAGGGAGGAATGGGGAGCATCCATAACAAAATCCTTCAACTCAATTAAGCCTTTACCAAATACAATGAAAAGACACATATACTTCTTCCATGGATCGAGACTGTGAATTCCTCCTCGATCTCTTGGTGGTACCTTCCATTCAAAACCCTGATTGAAAAAAAATATTTAGAAATTCAATGCCCATATTGCAGATACTGGTTCAGACACCATACTATTAAAAGGGAATTTTTTTCTTTTTTTGGTGCTCTTATTAGATTCTAAATTCAACAACAGATAATCTTGCCTACCAACAGTAACATAAAATTCCTAATCAACAAATTAAACTGGAATTCTCTCTTTAATAGCTCCAAAATCAAGAAACATCCTAGACTTTTCTATAAAATACAAATATGAAAGACTCATATCAAGTGTTTTAGATGCAAAAACGCACAGAGTGGCATTATTTTTCAGTTTCTAAATATACAAAGAGAGTTTTATACATCTATTAATACGCCATTCATTCAACCATTGTGGTTTTAACTAGCTTGGAAGAAGGAAAACTAGTTTTGTGGTGCCTATGGATTCTTGTTTCTGTTACAAAATAAGGAAAGCATCCTTCTGTAGTTTATAAAGTAAGGTTGTTTTCTTTTCTTTTCTTTTCTAATCAAGGAAAGTAGTAGTAGTACATGTCAAAATTTATGAAGTATCTACTGTGCATACTCAAATTTATATGCTTTTTTAGTCAATTTAATGTCTTAAATTTCTTTCACTAACTATCAACCAGGGCTAATAAGTTGATGAAATGTGGTGCACTGTATGTGCTTAGTTAACTTATTTATTGCTTCATTATTTTGTATTTGATGTTGTTTTGGGGGGTTTTTTTGTTCTTTGATGTCTAAGAATGTTTAGCATAGAACTATGAAAATATTTAAATGAATCTAATGAATTTTAAAAATGATGAAAAAGAAGTGTCCCTAAATTAGTCCAATTTTCATAAAAATACACCAAAAATTGTAGGCTAGTTAAGACCTAATTTAGAAGATAGAGCATCTATCTTATCTTATCATTAGTTCTATTCCATGGAGCTAGCTCTAAAAATAAGATGAAAATTGCAGTGCCTATATTAAGTAAAAGCAGAATATGAAAAAACTAATGTACTTCTAGTTACTTCAGCATTCAATTATGAGGTATGCCCTTATTGAGATGATGTTAAGTAACTGTCTCAAATTTAAATTCTAATGTCCTAGAACAGTAAGAAAAGAATACAATGAAAACATCTAATTTATATTCAGTTACTTCCAATATTCAATTATGAAGTATGATCTTCTTAAGAGAGTGTTAAGTAACCAATTATAATTTAATGAACTAGAAAACTAAGTCTGCAAAATGTAACTAAATAATTGCATTCATTAAACATTCAACCATTCATTCTTGAAACATGATTAAATCAATTTCTTTTAGAATGATATTTAGGAATATCAATGATGCAATTAAGTGATGATCTGAAAGCAAAATATGAAAGCATGTAAGACTAACTAAAAAAAACTAATGTATGTTTGAATTTTCTACAACATTCAATGTGAAGTGTTAACCTCTTGAGATGTTATGTGAGAATTAAATGATGCCTTAGTCTCTAAGTTCCTAGAAAGAAAATGACAATGTGAAAATTAAATTCAGCCACTGTATGAATTATACATTTAACCATTTATTTTAGGATCATCATATTGAAATTTCTTTTGAAAACATCCATTGACACAGTTAATTGAAAATTCTGTTCTAAGGAAATAAATGGTAGAACAGGAAGAAAACTAGGCAACTATGTAATATTATTACTCCAATCTTAATTCGATTTTGAAAATAGAGTTGTCTATCTTCACAAAATATCCTAGAATAACAAGGCTGCACAATTGTGATTTAATGTTATGCTATTGATAAAAAAAATAGAATGAACATCAATCTAATTAGAAGACAAATTTTCTGAAAAACAGAGTAAATGAAAATTGAACTAAAGCAACAAAGGAAAAACCTCCTCTAGTGCATGGGCCCTCTACAACTAATTCTGTTGAACTACTAGTTGGTTAAAAATGCGCTTAAACAATCATTGGCAACATGAACTTGGTATTAAGATAAAAGGAAATCTGAGTACAGAGTATTAGCAAAAATCTTGAACTTAACACTTAAAATATGAATTGTCTTCTTAGCCTTTTACAAGCGATATTTAAAGGAAAATACATAATAGTTTGTGAGCTAAACTTGCTACAAGTGGCTAATTCAAATTATAATTTCAAAAGGACTGTTAAACACTTGATTTTATACGGAGATCAAATCAAGAATCCTAATTCTTTTAGATAACGTACTTTGACTCCATCTTTGACCATCATCCTAGGCTCGCTTTTTTGTTGATCTGGACCGAGTGAATATGATATAATCCATGTAAAAATGATTCTAGAAACACCCATGTGGCCCAATTCTTCATTTGACACCTAGAAACTGCCAAACAATTAGAGTAGCTACGGAATCCACAGTTAGTTGCAGAATAGGCTGCATTCTGTAGCTAAATTGAAAAAATCTATCCAAATATCAAGAACATGAAAATATAATATGGCAATCATTTTGATGCATCCTTTAGACAAAACTTATCATTTATCATTGATTGGGGTATGTGATCTTATGAGAAAGTGATGGAAAGAGGTGAAAAAAACTGTCAAAGAGAGGGTAACTCTGAGGTTCAACATACCCCCACTGCAAAATCATGGAATGTCCTCATGCAATTTGCCAAAAATGTGAGTTCTCCTTCCTTACTGCATTTTCTCAGATACTTCTGCTAGTACATCTAATTTCCTTCTTTTGTTTTTCTTTGAAGTGACTTCCATTCTGGGCCTTCTCATAAGAAGCTTGAACTTGACGTTAATGACTTCTATGTTCAATAAATTTTTCTTCCTTTTCAATTTCCTATTTTTCTTATACCACAGTCCTAGATGCAGAACAATATTATCATGAATTTCCTTGTGCAATTTATTTTTCTCTTTCAAGGTCTCATTCTCCTGTTTGATATGTCTGTTCAATACCTCTAGTTCATAGATATCCTGCTTGAGAGCATCAACTAGAGGTTCTTGTGTATTAACAAAAGGTTATGGGTTCATTGATGCACTTCTTTTCTCCAGTGATTCTAAATAATCATATATTTGTTGCTGTACTGCGTCTAGGCCCAGAGATCTTTTATCAGGGCTACCTTCAAAATGATGAAGAGGATAATTTTGAGGACTGTGTATAAGAGAATTGTTAACAGAAGATGGTATTGGAGTTTCCTCATCAACATTTATAAGCCTTGTCCCTTTTGATAATGTCTTCTTCATGGTACCTTGAGTATAGATCTCCTTGTTAGTTTTGGAGGACTTTCATTCCCCTCATTTGTAACCTTACTCTCTTTTCTTTTCTTCCCCCTTGTCTTGATTTGTTTCCTAATTTCTGTCAGTTCTCCAGAAATTATCTTTTCATCATTCTTCTGTAATGAGATTTATGTCTATTTTCAACATTTATATCAGTCTTCTTTCTTCTTCTTCTTTTGACATTATCTTCCTTGGGTGACTTTAGTGGTTCTTGAAAATGAATTCTAACAAGGAAATCCTCCTAGGTATATCCTATGCTTCTTAAATGAAACTCAATCAATATCTTTACCAATCCATGATGATGCATGCTAGTATCTATGAACTGTATTCTCTTTTGCACATTTGAGGCCATCCTTCTTAAAATATTTAGCATAAAGAAAGGAAGATTTATTTCACCATTTTCTAGGAAATTCATCAGTAAACAGATATGGTAGACATACATCCAACCAAACCTTCCTTCACAAGTTATAAATTTCTATAAAATCGAAAGCATATTCCTCCATTTACTTTTAAGAGTTGAACTTGGGATTCCTTTTCTAAAAACAGAGACATCGATACCTGGGTTTTTGAGTATTACTTTCCATGATTCATTATGGAACTCCTCATTATTTAACCATCTTTCACCGTGCCTTGGAATTTTTTTAGCCTCGGCCATGAATGACTTAGTCACTGCAAACTTGATATCTCCAATCTCTACTTCAGTGCCATCAAAAGACCAAGAAAAGGATTTTGTAATCTCCTTATGAAAACAATTAAATTTCTCTATGAACCTAAGCCATCCAGCTTTCTGTAACAACTCTTTGAGTTGTGGGTATATTTCCATGTACTTTTCTCCAACCGGTTATGATATGACAATGAGCCCCATCCTTCTACTTATGTAGACTTCTTCAACCTTTAGAATTGCCCTTATATTTTATGGAAATGAATTGTTTTCGGATCTGATGGATGGCTATGGAGAGTTTGTAGGGATAAATAGATGGTAGGGTCATGGAGAGACGTAGAAAAGTATGTCAGGTCATAGATCATGATCGTTAGTCATCAACGAGGGAAGTAATGATGGACCGTTATGAAACTTAATACAAAGGATGTGGCTGATATGTAGTATGATGGAGATTGCAATCAAATCAAATGATGAGTTGTCAAGGAAACATATGAATGTTCATATTATACATGTTTCATGTTTTAACCTTGCTATTAAAAAAAAAAAATTGCACTTTACCTTTAGAAATTTACCTTTTTGTTTGTTGTTTTCTTTGGTGTTGATCCTTAGGTACCCCTTTTGGCATATTGGTATTCAAAAAATAATCCTTCAATTCCTTGCAATAATCATGTGTCAGAACTGTTGAAGTGGCTGCAGAATGGAATTAGCAGCAGAATGTGATCAACTGCACAATACAGTGAGCTGCCAAATTTAATATGTAAAATAATGAAGTATGAAACATGAATATGAAATGGAATGAACGTAAAAATGGAATGGAAGTGGAATATGACTTATGGAATGGAATGAGTGTGAAAAATGGAATGGAAGTGGAGTTAATTATGAAATGAAATTGTAAAATGACAGTGGAGTGTGATGGAATGAAACTGTAGATTGAAATGAATTTGAAGATTATCAACTACAATGAATGTATTTTTGTGTCACTATTTATTACAAAAAAGAAAATGGAATATATAGCATGTCAGAAATCTTTGATTTTCACCTTGTATTTTCTGTATAAGTATTCCAATCATTGATTGGTTTTCATAATAATACAATTTTTTTTATTTTATGTTTTTTATTTATTTTCTTTTTCTTCTTCTTTTTTTATGAATGTAGGAAAAATAAAAGCTAAGTTAGTGAAGAAGAAGGATTCTTGTTCACTAACTTCATATCAATGTTATCTTGGAAAATCTTGACAAACTCTTCTTTTAAAAGTGGTTTGTGATATACTTTCAACTGATGACCATTCACAAGAAGAGATATGTTTTCTTCATCTATTGTCCTTATCTTCACTGCTCCATTATCAAAGACTTTTTCAATCTCATATGGACCAAGCCAATGAGTCTAAAACTTTCCTTGAAAATATTTGAATTTTGAATCGAACAAAAGTGGCAAATCCCCTGATTGAAACTTCTTCTCCTTGATATACTTATCATGCCATTTAGCTCGTTGTTTTTGGACTATACTGGCTCTTTGAACTGCGTTTTGTCTGATTTCATCAAGGTCATTGAGATGCTCCAATCTATGTTTCTGTGCTTCTCATAAATCAAGTCCCAATTAGATTGCCATCTTGAAGGTTCTGATTTGAAACTCTATAGGGAACAAAACTTTCTTCTCATAGACAAGTTCATAGGGAGTATGTCATGTTTTGTTCCTCCATGTAGTTTTGTAGGTCCATAAGGCTTAAGGAAGCCTTTCTTCCCAATCTCTTCTGTGTAGATGAACAGTTTGAGTGAGAATTCCTTTAATCACCTTATTGGTAGATTCAACTTGATCATTTTCCTGTGGATGATAAGGAGTGGACTTTATTTTTTTAATCTCGTAATCTTCCACGACCCTTTTCACCACCTTTGATGTGAAATGAGTTCCCTCATCTGTTACATTTTCTCTTGGAACACCAAAACGAGCGAAGATATCCTTAAAAAGAAAATTAACTACAGATCCTTCATTAGAAAAAGGTAATTCTTTAGCCTTTACCCATTTAGTGACTTAATAACTACATACCAAAATATACCTATTTTTTTTAGATGGAGGATTAATAGGTCCAAAAAAATCCAAGGCCCAATTTTCAAAAGGTTCTATTAGTACCTGAGATTGTAGTGGCATTTCATTTGATGGAGCAGGTTTCCCTACCCTCTGGCAGTTGTCACACCTTTTGAAATATTCTTTGGCATCTCTGAAGATAGATGGCCAATAATATCCTAAATGAAGGATTTTATAGCCTGTTATCTTGCCGGAAAAATGTCCACCACAAGGTTCATCATGACATGCTTTAAGAATTTCAGGCATTTCATCTTCACGAACACATATTCTGATAATGAGATCTGAACTTGTCTTATACAATTCATTAGTAATCCATGAGTATCTTGCACTTAATTAAATGATTTTTCTTTTCTCTTTAGAAAGAAAATGTGATGGTAATTTTCTTGTAACTAAGTAATTGGAAATATCTGCAAACCAAGGAGTCTGAGTAGTTATTGAAAAAATATATTCATCAACAAATTTATCTTCAATTAGAGTGTCATCTTTGATATTTTGAATTCTAGACAAGAAATCAACAACTGTATTTTGTTTTCTAGGTCGGTCTAGAATAGTGATGTTGAATTCTTACAGGAGTAATAACCATCTTCTAACTCTGCCATTAGTAATATATTTGTTCATTAAGTATCTAATTGCAGAGTGATCTGTATGAACAAAGGTTTCATAGCTTGTTAAATAGTTTTTGAATTTATTTATAGCATGAACAACCACTAAGAATTCATTTTCAGTAACAGTGTAATTTAACTCCGTGGGAGTCAAATTATTTCTTGTGTAATAGATGGCATAGGGGATTGAATCCTTTTGTCCTAATATAGCTCCCAGAGCTGTATCTGACGCATCTGTCGAAATGTGAAAAGGTAGTTTCTAGTTTGGACCTCCTAAGATGGGTGATTCAGAAATTTTTGCTTTTAAAGTCTCAAATGCTAACTGGAAATCAGGATTCCAACTGAATTCACAATATTTGGTAAGTAATTTGAAAAGTGGGGATGCTATTTTGGTGAAAATTTCTATAAATTTTCTATGATATTGTGTGAATCCTTAAAAACATCTAACATCCTTTTGAAAATTTGGAATTGATAGTTTGGAGATGACTTCAACTTTAGATTTATCAACTTTAATTCCATCCCTTCAAATATGATATCCTAAAACAATCCATTCTGCAAACAACATGAAACATTTTTTATGGCTTAATGAAATATTTGCTACCTTACATATTTTAAGAACCTTCTCCAAATTTTCTAAATATTCTTCAAATGTATTACCATAAACTGTAAAGTCATCCATATACACCTATATATAATAATGTATTAGATCAAAGAAAAATTCCTAGTACTGCCCTTTGGAATGTTGCAGGTGCATTTCAAAATCCAAAAGGAAGTACTCGGTAGGCATAAGTCCTCCATGGACAGGTGAATGTGGTTTTATCTTTATCTTCAGGTGCTACCTGAATTTGATTGTAACCACTAAAACCATTGAGGAATGAGAAGTACTCTTTACCTGCTAATGTATCAAACACTTGATCTATAAAGGGTAAAGGAAAATTATATTTTAGGGTAGCTTTATTCAATTCTCGATAATCAATGCATACCCTCCATTTACAATTATTTTTAGGTGCAATCACTAGAGGAGAAACCCATTGACTGTCTGAAATTGGGTAAATGAAGTTTATATTCAGCAATTTTTGCAACTCCTCTTTCACAATTTCCCTAAGATTTGGATTCATCCTTATTTGAGGTTGTCTCATTGGCTTACAATTTTCCTCAATGTAAATGTGATGTATACAAGTCTTAGGACTAATTCCTTTCATGTCAGTGTATTCCCATGCTTATGCAGAAGAATGTTTTTGTAATGTTTTGATTAGCTTTTCTTGTTGTAATTTTTCCAAGTTATTGTTTATGTTCAAGTTTTTCCCTGGAAATATTTCAACTGTAGAGCTACCAAATTCTTCCATAGAATAAAGAGACATCTGCCTAGATGACAAAGATTCAATATTGGTTTTTTTTTAAAATTGAGCATGTTCATATTCTGGAGATGATTCATAAATTACTATTGTATTTAAGATTTGACTACCTTCACTAATGGTTGAAATAGTAAAGAGAGGTTGCATATCATCTTCATCATCAATCCATTCTTTGTCATATATCTCTGTGATTGTTCTTGCTAGAGGATATAGAGTGAATTTCTTAGTTTACTTACCATAAAAAATATACATGTCACCAGATCTACAACTAATGAAAGCATCAGCTATAGCCAACCAAGGTCTTCCTAATATGAGTGGGTGTCCTCTTAGGTTATTCTTAGGGGTTAAATTATTAAAATCAGTAGGATACTCCCAATAATCTAAGGACATTGAGATATCTTCTAGCACACCATATGGCTTGATCACAGATCTATCTTATAATTGCAGTAATATAGATGTATAAAGAAGATTAGAAAGTTTGAGTTGTTCCATGGTTTTTTTTCTCATGATGTTTATTTTTGCTCCTAAATCAATTAACATATTTCGAATTTAAACTCCATTGATGTGTGTTTTTACAACTGAACTTCCTAGATCTAAATATTTTTATGTGGAGATTCTTCCCATCATTATGTCTGCTATTTTCCTACAAGCTAAATTCTTATTATTATTATTTTTTTCTTCCCATCTTCTTCGTGCTCAACTCCTTTATTGTTTTAGCTAAAATTGGAATTTCCTTGATGGCTTGTAACAAAGGGATTTTGATACAAACATTTTTCAATTCATCTAGAAAATCATAATTAGGCAACATAATATGCTTTTCTACTCCTCTATCAACTTGTAATCTTTCAGGAAAAGGAGGTGTAGAAGTAGATATTGATGGTTTCTCTATGATAGGAGTTGATTTTATTGGTTCTCTTTTTCTTTTTTCTTTTTTTCATTTTGGTTTTGAAGAGATGTTTCTTCTTCAAAAATTTTATTGGGTTTTAGAGAATCTTCCTCAGAATTGTTTTGTTCTTGAATGAATACATAAGGCTTCTTATTTTCTAATCTACTACCAGATCTAAGTTGGACATCATTAAGATCTAGAGGAGTAATCATGTAGGTATTCTAAGGATTTTTATTGTTGGGGTTTGGTAATAGTTGTGAAGGTAATTGATTTGGTCTCTAAGGGAATGGTAGAGAGAATTGTAGATTTTGATTTTGGTTTTGGAGTTGGGGTTTTTTACTTTTTTGAGGAGGATAGTTTGGATATGATGGAAGATATTGAGAGTATTGAGAGGATCTTCCATAGGGGATTTTCAATCCTTGGGCCCAAGGTTGAGATTGAGATTGAGATTGAGGCCAAGGTTGCTTCCAAGAATTCTAGGTTGGTGGGGGATGAGTATTCATTGGTTATTAAAACCTTCAGTTTGTGGCCCCTGCCATCGTCTTCTAGAGTGTTGTGAAACCAGCTCCAAAAATAGAAGAAAAGATATATCGACACCTAAGAAATAAGCCACTTTGAGGGGGCAACCTCCAATACATTACATGAATGAACAATTTTTAGATGATACAAATGACAAAACCTCCTTTCTATAGATAGGAGTCCATGGGACCACAACGTAATCCTAGTGGGGCCACAATGTAATCCTAGCCGACCTAACAATAAAAATGTAAGGGCACAATAATAAAAATATTGGGGTTATAGGGGTACAATAATAACAATAAAGAGGCTACACTAATAACAATAAGGGGCTAAACTAGTAATATAGGGACCTAACATGCCCCTATCCTTAAAGAAAATGTTGTCCTCAATGCTTTAGTAGCTCTGGGTGCTTCTATATAAAATTCTCATCCTCCCATGTAGAATCTTCAGTGGGTAAGTTCTTCCACTTGATGATATACTCTGAAATTGATCGATTTCGTAGCTATCGAGTTCTTGTTTCGGTGACCGCTTTAGGTTCCAATATGATTTTTCCTTCCTCATCAAGTTTTGGAAATATCGTTTGAACTGGAAGATTTTCACCTATAACCTTCTTCAAGCGTGAAACATGGAAAACTGGATGCACTCGTGAAGAAGAAGGAAGCTCCAATTTGTATGCCATAGTACCAATATTTTGCAACACCTTGTAAGGACCATATTACTTTGGTGATAATTTATTATCCTTCTTAGCTTGCTTGTGGGACATTTGTTTGTATGGTTTTAGCCGAAAAAATACCCAGTCTCCTACATAAAAAATTCTCTCGCTGCGATGTTGATCTTCCTGTTGTTTCATTCGATTTTCTGCCAAATTTAGGTTATCCTTTAAGAGTCAGAGAACTTCTTGTTGATGCTTGATGTGATCTTCCACTGCTTGAACCTTATAATTTTATCTTAAATATGATGTGATGGACGGTGGATGATATCCATAAAGTGCCATAAATGGGGTCATTTTTGTTGCAGTATGGAAGGAAGTGTTATACCACCATTCAGCGAGAGGTAACCACTTAACCCATTGTGTTTGTTTATCAAATACAAAACAATGAAGATATCCTTCCAAACATTTATTCACTATCTCATTTTTACCATCGAATTGAGGATGATAAGATGAGCTATGAGCTAATTGAGTACCCAAACAAGAAAATAACTTCATCCAAAAATTTATAGTAAAAATGGGATCTCTGTCGCTCAAAATAACCTTTGGGTTTCCATGTATCTTTTGAATTGTTTCCATAAATGTAGTAGCAACTATAGTTTCTTTAAATGGATGAGATCATTCACAAAAGTGTGTATACTTGTTAAGTCTACCAACTACCACCATGATGACACTCTTTCCTTCAGACTTAGGTAAACATGTGATAAAATCCATTGAAATCTCCTCCCAACGTTGACTTGGAATGGATAAATGTTGTAGAAGACCTGGGGTCTTCATTGTCTCAACCTTATTTCGCTGGAAAACCAAACATTCCGCCACAAACTTTCGAATATCAGATTTAAGGCCATCCCAAAAAAATTATTTCTTCACCTTGTGGTAAGTTTTTAAAAATCTTGAGTGTCCTCCTAAAGGAGAAGTGTGCAATTCCAAAAGAATCTTTTGTTTTAGTTGGGAATTCTTACAAAGATATAAGTGATATTTGTACCATAAGGAATCATTTTTCCAAAGAAATGTATCAGATGTACTAGGACCTTGCTGCAAATTTTGAATGAGTGTCCACACTTCTTCGTCCCTCTTCCATTCATCCCTTGCTTTGGTTATCCAATCTGGTTGGATAATAGAAATGGCACAAATCAATGCTTCCACCTCTTCATTTTTTCTTTAGAGTGCATCTGCAACAACATTTAGCTTCCCTTTTTTGTATATTATTTCAAAGTCATAACCCAACATCTTTGTGACCCATTTTTGCTGCTCTTCTAAAGATAGTATCTGTTCCAAAAAAAATTTAAGACTATCATGATCACTTTTTACCTTGAAGTTTCTTCCCATTAAGTAAGGTTGCCATTTATTTAGTGCATGTAGTATTGCTAACATTTCCTTCTCATAAATAGTTTTCTATAAATACTTTCATTTGATTGGATGGCTTTCAAAATCAATGGATCTTACTTCTTGCATTAAAACAACACCAATTCCATTTCCTGAGGCATCACATTCCACAATAAAGGTTTTTGTGAAGTCTGGCGTAGCTAAGACCGGTGCTAGGCACATTGCCTCTTTAATATGTTCAAAGGCCTTAGTTGCTTCAGGAGTCCATGAAAATCCATCTTTCTTCAATAATTTTGTTAGATGTGCTGCTATTCTCCCATAATTCTTAACAAACTTGCAATAATACCCTATTAAACCGAGAACTCCTCGTAATTGCTTTATAGTTGTGGGGAATTTCCATTCCTTAATGGCTTTAATTTTGTTAGGGTCTACCTTAACACCCTCGTGAGATACAATATGACCTACATATTCCACATTTTGTACTCCACGAAGCATTTGGATGATTTTTCATATAATTGTTTCTCCTACAATATTTTGAGCACCCTGTCAACATGTTGAACATGATCCTTCCAAGACCTGCTGTAGATTAGTATATCATCAAAAAATACTAGCACAAATTTTCTAAGGAAGGGTTTGAAAATGGAATTCAACAACCCTTCAAATGTAGAATGTGCATTGGTAAGGCCAAAAGGCATGACCAAAAATTCATAATGACCCTCATGAGTTCGAAATGTTGTTTTCGGAATATCTTCAATATTTATTCTAATTTGACGATATCCTGAACGAAGATCCAACTTGGGAAAATAAATTTCTCGATGTAACTCTTCCAATAATTCATCAATCATAGGAAAGTGAAATTTATCTTTAATGGTGATTTTATTGAGCTCCCTATAATACGGACACATGCACCATGATCCATCCTTCTTGTGCACCAATACTACTAGAGCAGAGAAATAACTTTGACTAAGTTGAATTATACCAGCCTCTAACATTTCTACAATCATACAATCAATTTCGCTCTTTTGGACATAAGGATATCTATACGGCATGATGTTTGGAGGAACACTTCCTGGAATCAAATGAATAACATGATCATGATCATGAATAGGTGGGAGTCCTTTGGGAGTTTTGAACACCTTGGAATGATTTTCCAAGACATTTTGGATATCTGCAAAAATAGATTATTTTGATGTTGGAACTTCCAGTGAGCATAATTGTGCAATTACACCTCATTGTTCTTTCTTCAGAAGATTTTTCATGACATTAGAGCTTATTATCTTTCTTGGCTTCCCTACGATACCCCGTAATTTGACTTCCTTTCCTTTTGAAAAAAAAAATCATGGAAAGTTCTTGAAAATTAAAAACTACCGTCCCGAGAGATTGTAACCATTGTACTCCTAGTACAGCATTAGCACCTCCCGTATGAATTGAAACCATTGGACTATTAAATACATATTCCGCCATGGTTAGCTTGATATTATGGCATTTTCCAAAGAAATTTATAGTTCCTCCATTTGCAACCATTACTTGACATTCTGGTGTTGGGTATAACAAGCAATTCAATTCCTTGGCTACCTTACAATGGATAAAATTATGGGCACTACCTGAACCAATCAACACTATTACCTTTTTCTTCTTGATATGTCCTTCTATCTTAAGAGTTTGAGGAGTGGTAATTCCTGACAATGCATTACATGATATGGTCGGACTCATTTCTTCCTCTTCTAGAGTTGCTTCTTGGTGTATATCCTCTTCTTTTGAAGATTCTTGTTCATTTTCTTCTTCCTCTTCACAATCTATGTAAAATAATTTCTTCTCAGCGCACTTATGACCTTTAGTGTATTTTCTATCACAACTGTAACAAAGCCCTTTTGCTCTTTTTTCTTCCAATTGTTGTGGTGTCAACCTTGTAGGTTGTGGAAGTCTAGGAGTAGCAACACTTCCATATTTATATATGTGAGTGGTAGGCGTCCTTGTTTCCATAATTTTACATTCAATTTTCCTTGCCAACCTGAATGCCTTTTCCAATGAATCAGGTTCCCAGACGTGAACTTCATGTTGGATGTTATCATTTAAAGTCCTTATGAAGACATCAATCCTATGTTCCTCTGGAATATCAGTTACCCTTATATTCAATTTTTTGAAGTCCTCAATGTGCTCCGCCGCTAAACCCTTTTGTTTGAGATTTATCAATTGGCTAAAGAAAGTGTTTCTTTTTGTATCTTCATAATGTGCTATCATTTCCTTCATAAAAGTTGACCAAGTGACAATTTTTTTAGGGGAGAAAATCCAACGATACCATAAAAATGTATTTTTTTCTAAATGTAAAGTTGCAATGCATACCTTTTGTGTGTTTTGCACATTATTGAGATCAAAATATTTCTCCATATGTAGTATCCATGTTACGGGATCCTTGCCATCAAACTTCCTCATATCCATCTTTGGAATATGGTGGTTCTTCCGTCCAACATTAGAGTTTATGAAATCATGATTAACATTTATTTTGTTCTCATCATGAGTTTCCTCTACTATCTTTTTTCCATTAGGAAACATTTCTTGTATCAAATTTGCCAAACCTTCGATGTCTACTTTTATGTTTTCCATTTTTTCATCGATATTAGCTTCCATGCCATGCATCTTAGCTTCCATGCCATCCATTTTAGCTTCCATGCCCACTTACACGCCTTCCATCTTAGCTTCCAAACCATTCATCTTAGCTTCCATGCCTTTCTTCAAACCATCCATCTTAGTTTCCACACCTTTCTTCAAAACTTCCATTTCATTTTTTTCTTGCTCTTTGTGATAGCGAAATTTGGTGCACTTACTCTTGTAATTTTTATATCTCATGTTGTGTTTCTTCATCTTCATGAGTTATAGTAGAGACTTCTGAAGGATTAATGGGTGTTGAATTATTTTTAGGGGGCTTAGAACCCAATTCTGATATCTATTCTTCAATATTCCCTTGGAATAAATTGCAGCTAATTTTTTTTTTTGAAACGAGACTTATGTAATTAGAAAAAAAATACACACCTTTTTCTTACTTTTGAGGAGCGCAATATTGAAACCGAATTATCTCTGTGATTTAGGATCTTCAATATCTAAAATTTGGCACTGAGGTAGCCCTCTGAATCCTCTTTCTAATTCCACAATTCTAAGCTGATTTGGATTCTTGAGGAAAAATTTGTACCCAATCTCCTACAATGACCTAATTATGGACTAGTTCAGTATAGCGAACTTGTATGACTTGCCACATGTGATTTATTCCTCCTTCAGCACTAAACTTGATATAAATAAAACTACATTTCATGTGCTTGCGTCCACTTTTTACATAATTCCAATCTGATGCTCAGCGAGAGAGTTATAAATATTTTCCCACGATCACCTCTTTGAGATGAAATTCGGGAGCCTGAAAAAGACCTAACTTCCACAGATCATATCTCTATAAATATTTCGAACCAAGCTTTGAAATTTTGCGACGATGTTCCTCAGGATTTCGGCTTTGCGCTCTAAAAATTTCAGCTTATGAACCTTCGTAGAAACAAGGTTATAGCGACATTTCCGGGATGACCTGTTTAGGTTAAATTCAAGAGCCTGCACAAAGACTTAAATTCCACAGATCATATCTATGAAAATATTAAGAACCAAGATCTTAAATTTTTCGACGATGTTTTGTAGGATTTCTGCTTCACACTCTAAAAATTTTAGCTTATGAACCTTTGTAGACAAAAAGTTATAGCGAAAATTCCACGATGACCTATTTGGAGCAGCGAAACCCTAGAATCCAAAGCTTTGATACCAAATGTTGTGAAACCAGCTCCAAAAATATAAGAAAAGATATATCAACGCCTTAGAAATAAGCCACTTCGAGGGCGAAACCTCCAATACATTATGTGAATGAACAATTGTTGGATGATACAAATGACAAAACCTCCATTCTATATATAGGAGTCCATGGGGCCATAATGTAATCCTAGCCGACCTAAAAATAACAATGTAAGGCCACAATAATAACTATACTGGGATTACAGGGGTACACTAATAACAATAAGGGGGCTACACTAACAACAATAAGGGGCTAAACTAGCAATATAGGGACCTAACATAGAGACAAAGAAAATAGATACTGTTGGATTTGAGGTTGTTTCTTCGGCCTTAAGACCAGGAATTGTAGGAAAACTCTTAGTATCATGAATTTCTGAACAAATCATATAGGTCTCTATGAATTTTGCATCAAGAGGACATTCTATTAAAGCATGCTTCTTTCTGCATTTCAGACAGAAAATAACTAAAGCATCAGTTTCGACTTTCTACTTGTTTTGTAACATAAGGGTGTCTATCTATTCATTAAGACTCCCTAAAATGTTTGTTTTAAATTCATCAAGCATGTTTCCATTTTCTACCCTAATCACTGTTCTAGTTGCAAATTTATTTACCCTAGCAAGAGCAAGATCTCTTGGACCTTTCCTAGTTTTTTATTTTCCTCTTGAGAGATAAATACATAATTCCCCAATGTCAGGTAATGGGAGTTGAGAGATATCCCCCTTCCCCATAATGTTAAGGATATCTATCTACTCATCTCTGATGGTTTTCAACAAAAGAGCTTTTAAAGTGTCTTGATCTAAGTTTTCCATTTTTACTCTTTTTATGCTATAGTTGAATCTTTCAAGTAAATCCTCCAAATTTTTATTCTATCCTTGCATCATTTTAAACACTTCGTCCTTGTGATTAATAGGTATGAAATAATCCAAATTCCTTTTTAGAAATTATCTCTTCATATTATTCCATGTCCTAATAGACCTAGTGATTAGACTCATGAACCATTTTAGAGATTCTCCCTTCAATGTTGAAGGAAATAATTTGAGTTTTTGAGAGTCTTGTAAATAATCATAAGTTCTGCACAAGACCTCAAATTCAAATAAAAAGGTTTCAGGGTCTTCACTTTTTAATTCATTAAATTTTGGGAGGACAAAAGGTGAGATATTTTTCATGGCGGACTTTGTATCTTCATCAACTATAGGGAATCCAAAAGAACTCTCAATTACCCTATTTCATCTGCCTCCTTCTACATTTCCTCTACCTCTTCCTTTATCTCCTCCTCTACCTCTACCTCTATCTCCTCCTCCAAATATTACATTTTCTCCATTCAGAATTTCCCCTTCTCCTTCTTCTTCTCCTCTTCATGCCATTATAGATTCTTCAGAGCTAATATGAGAGTCAATTTTTAAGGATAAATTCTCTTCCTCTGGTTCTTCTATCAATGTTATGTTGAAGAAAGGTTCCTCTTCTTCCTCTCCACTAGGAATTTCTAACTCTTCAGCTAAAATTTGTTCTCCTAAGGAGCTGAAAAAGGGTACTCCTTCTGTTGGAGACCTAGGATCTTATTCTTCTAAGACTGCCTCAGTAGATGAAGTAGGGGATCCTCCTAATTGGATTTTTGACCTTATAACTTGAGGGAGTCTATGGCTAGTGAAATATGGAATATGAGTTTGAGATGGAGGGGTATCACTTCTTAGTCTTGGTGGAGTGAGTGGTGTTGTAGGAATTAAACTCCTACCTCTAGCTATGTATCTTCTCATAACGTCTCTTTCTCTACGCATATAATTTTTTTTAGATGTAGAAAATGAGGTTACCTAATTACACTTCCCCGAAAACGACGCCAAAATTTTTATTCAATTTAATGTCTTAAATTTCTTTCATTAATTATCAACCAAGGCTAGTAAGCTGATGAAGTGTGGTGCACCGTATGTGCTTATCTAACCTATTTCTTACTTCGTTGATTTGTATTTTCTGTTGTTTTTGGGGGTTTATTTGTTCTTTTATGTCTAAGAATTTTTAGTCTAGAACTATGAAAATATTTAAATGAATATAATGAATTTTAAGAAGGAAGAAAAGGAAGTGTTCCTAAGTTAGTCCAATTTTCATAAAAATAAACCAAAAATTGTTGGCTAGTTAAGACCTAATTTAGAAAATAGAGCATCTATCTTATCTTTTTATTAGTTCTACTCCATGGATCTAATTCTAAAACTAAGATGAATTATGCAATGCTTGTATTAAGAAAAATTAGAAAATGAAACAACTATTGTACTTCTGGTTACTTCAGCATTCACTTATGAGGTATGAACTTATTAAGATTATGTTAAGTAACTGTCTGCACTTTAACTTATAATGTCCTAGAACAGTTAGCAAAGAATGTAATGAAAACATCTAATGTATATTCAATCACTTCTAATAGTCAATTATGAAGTGTGATCTCCTTGAGATAGTGTTAAGTAACCAATTATACTTTAATGAACTAGAAAACTAAGTAAAGTCTGCAAAAGGTAACTCAATAATTGCACTCATTAAACATTCAACCATTCAATATTGAAACATGATTAAATCAATTTATTTTAGAATTATATTTATGAATATCAGTGATTCAATTAAGTGAGGATCTGAAAGAAAAATATGAGAGCATGTAAGACTAACTAAAAACAACTAATGTATATTTGACTTTTCTGCAACATTCAATGTGAAGTGTTAACATCATGAGATATTATGTGAGAAGTCAATAATGCCTTAGTCTCTAAGTTCCTAGAAAGAAAATGATATTGTGGGAAGTAAATTCAACCACTGTATGAATTAGAAATTTAACCATTTAGTTTAGGATCATGATATTGGAATGGCTTTTGAAAACATCCATTGACACAGTTAATTGACAATTCTGTTCTAAGGAAATAAATGACAAAACAGGAAGGAAACTAGGCCACTGTGTAATCTTATTACTCCAAGATTAATTCAATTTTGGAAATAGAGTTATCTATCTTCACGAAATATCTTAGAAGAATAAGGCTGCACAATTGTGATTTAATGTTATGCTATTTATCAAAAAAACTGGAATGAACATCAATCTAATTAGAAAATAGATTCGCTGAAAAACATAGTAATGAAATTGAACTAAAACAACAAAGGGAAAACCTCCTCCAATGCAGGGGCCCTCTACAACTGATTCCGCTGAACTACTAGTTGGTTAAAGTTGCACTTAAACATTCATTGGCAACACGAAATTTGTATTAAGATAAAATGGAGTTTGAATAGAGAGTATTAGCAAAAAGCTTGAACTTAACACTTAAAATATGAACTGTCTTCTCAGCCTTTTAGAATCGATATTTAAAGGAAAATACATAACAAACTATTAGATAAACTTGCTATAGGTGGCTAATTCAAATTATAATTGCAATAGGAATTTTGAACTATTGATTTTCTAAGGACCGAAAATCAAGAGTCCTACTGCTTTCAGATAATGTACATTGAATCCATCTTTGACCGTGATATTAGGCTCATGTTTTTGTCGATCTGGACTGAGTGAATATGATAAAATCCATTTAGAAATGATTCTAGAAACACCCATGTGGCCCAATTATTTATTTGACACCTGGAACCTACCAAACCATGAGAGTAGCTAGATAGTGCATAGTTAGCTACAGAATAGGCTGCATTCTATAGCTAAATTGCAAAAATATATCCAAATAGCAAGAACATGAAAATATAATATGTAAATCATTTTGATACATCCTTAAGACAAAACCTATCATTTATCATTGATTGGGGTCTATGATATTATGAGAAAGTGATGGAAAGAGGTGAGAAAATTTGTTAAAGAGAGGGTAATTTTGAGGTTCAACAATACTCAAAGAAAATTCCATATTTATAAAAAATGTAAATAAATACCCATATTTATCAAAAATGTAAATAAATAACTATTTGATAAAAATAAATCACATAAATAAAAGGACTAAAGGGAAATTTTGGATGAAAATTTAGATATTTGTGGATGGATTTGTATAATAAATCGTGACTTGAACGAGTAGAAAAATGAAAAATATCAACAAGTTTTGCAAATTTTCTTTTATTTAATCTCACATCCTTAGCAATCCAAGCAGGATATACATCCCCATAGTAAAAATATTTCGAAAATTGTATGATTTGTTGCTTATATTCTTTAGCTCACAATCCTCAAGTTTGACAAATTGTTGATGTGAAACTGGAAACTATTCGCTTCATACTTTCTACCTCAGTATCAAAACCAGTTCGTTTTGATGAAAAATTAGTGTAGTAATGCATTTGATTTCAATTTTAAATGCACTATTGGTGGATATTTAATGCATCCGTAGTCGACATAACGTGCAGTAGCAGTCAGAGACGAGGTGAAGAACAGGTCACTGGCAGATGAGGGGTGAAAACAAGTTCTAGTGACGTCGCATCAGTCAGAGGCATACCAGAATAATACATTTTTGGGGTGACTGATTTTTTCAAGAAGTCACATTATAGACTACTCCATTTTAAAATATTCTCAAAGATATATAATAAAGTAACTCTTTAGTAACACCATGTACAAAGGATCCCCATATAAAAAAATGCACTAGTTGCATAGCCACCTAAATCAGGTTGATCTTACATATAAGTATATAATGGATAATAATCACGGAATAATATGCATTTTTTTCTCTTTGCAATTTTACTAAAAATTAATATGGTTAACTGTCACTCCAATAATTACGATATTTTTTTTCTAAAACCATCCAATCTGGTGCAATTAATCCATGGAAAACCTTGATTACTATAGTCCTTTCACTTCTTACTCAATAAAATATCCCTCATATATGTCCAGAATGTGTGCCTCTCTTGTGTTTGTGATGGATATGCAAAATCTACTGGGATGTTATCATGATATCTCTGTTATGGCCATATTAGTACCATAGCAGTGCTTGCACATTTCATTTGGCAATACTAAACAAGTGTGATATGCAGTATAGATGTTTAGTATTTAACATATTTTTTTATAATAAAAATTTATTGGGTGAATGTAATCATATATTAATATCACCAATTTTGAGAAAAAGAATCAAATTGTTAATAATGTAAATGATAACATAGTTTTATGAAAAAATGATAAGCAACAATTAAATAATTAAACAATAAAAAAATTACTTTTTTTTTTTTTAGTGGAAAAAAATCTCTGGTTTATATTGATGTACAAGTGAAAATACTTCATCTATTGTATGGATATTACATGATTATACCTGATTCTATCTTTTGAGTAATTACATAAACACATACTTACTCTTTAGTATAAGCAAAAAATGGAGAAGATAGATTTTGGTACTAGATTTTGCTGTGTATGAGAGTTTATCACAAAAAAAGACATGTTAACATTTGCATCATTCTGTATCCTGTTCAACATTATTTTTCGTCCTATATCAAGATTTCTTGTCTGTGGAAATATTTCTCCAACCAGCCAGTGTAAAAAAGACAAGTATTCAAAATTTTGTTCATCTCTATTCTTCTGTTCATATGAATTTAACCATACCTCTGGCTCTAGTTCCCGTAGAGTTAGTAAGCTTGTAGTGCATCCCTGTGGCCTTTTTTGGAGAGCCTATCTGCCTATGTATTTTTTTCTATAAATATATGCTTGAATATGATGGTGGAGAAAGATGATATGAGTTCCGTTATTCTTTCCATCCATGCATTGAGGTACCTAGGATTGAGAGAGGTACCCTTGTTTAGGTGTTCTATGAGAACCTATGAGTCTCCAAAAATCCAAATTTTGTCTAGATAAAGCTAAGTTGTGAACCACATAAGTCCCCATAAAGCCAATATTTCTACTCTCATATTTTTCCCCATACCTCTGTGACAGTCTAGTAGTGGCATGTGGGATATATCATCAACCAAGCCCCACAACCACACCTCCAATGTTGATATTCCCCATCAAAAAATCGAGTTGGGTAGTGGATATATAAAAGTCTCAATCTTTTCGATAAATCCGATGGGGGATTTTGTTTTATTTTCAACCTCTCCAATAAATTAATGATCCTAGTGCATATCTTATCTGAACAACTTCTTACCTCCTCAAAAATCCATTTATTTCTACAACACCAAATACACCAGTGAAATAAAACAGGGATGTTTTTTATATTCTTATATTTTTTCATCCACCGTTTGATGAAATCTTCAGCCTTTGAATGATCCATGAACGGAATGTTGAAATGTTTATATCATTCAATGACATTCCGTGAAAAAATGAATTTTTAAAATAAGTGTTCATTGTCCTCATTTGCATTCAGACATAATTTGTATATGCCAGGGCCAATTTTCCCTCTCTTCTGTAATTTTTTCCATGTAAGATTTTTTCCCTCCATATCAGCCATGTTAAGATAATCGTCTTATTTTGTGCATTTTCTTTCCATAGTTAGTTAAACCAATAACTACTCTCTTGACCATGTTGTTTTGTAATCAGCATTTTGGAAGTTTCACTAGCCAATATTTCCCCATTTTTTATTTTTCCATTCCATGTCAGTTGATCGCCATTGCTTCTCTACTTTATGTCGAAACTTCTCAGGGATGTAGTATATTGTTCCCATAACACTTTTAAATCATCTTGTAATTTCAATTGGCTAGATGATTTCCATCTAGGGATGCCCTGAATGTACTCATTTACCACTTGACCCATGAAAAAAACACCTCTTCCATTCAGATAATTTATAATAACTTCACCGAGGATCGAGGAAGTTGAAAATCCCCATAGGCCCGAGTGGCCAATCAAAATTTTCCCACCACTATGAAACGACCATCTGAGATCTTCATTGAATGGTCCTTAGATCTTTTTAAAACTTTTCCATACATAAGATTCCACTTTTTCATCTCTCCATCATTTTAGAAATAATTCCCCCATACCTGAATCATTTTTATATTTGTACCTTATGATAGTATTCCATATACTAGTAGAATTTATACCCCTCCACAATGACTTCATTTGGAGGGCTTTTCCAAACTGCTCCAGATCCAGTATACCCCAACCTCCCAGTTCCTTAGGTTTCGTGATTTTCTCCCATTTAGCTAAATGGTACATCCCTTTCTCCTTGCCCCCATTCTAGATTAATTTTACCACCATGGATCTCATCTTGTTAATGATTTTCTTTGGGACAAAGTATATATTCTCCCAATAGACGATGAATTGTTGTAGAACAACTTGTGAGAGGATTAGTCTACCACCTTTGGATAACCATATCAAAGTCCATCTACGAATCCTTTTATTAAATTTTCTACTAACCATGACCAATCATCTACTCTATATTTCTTTGGTTTCATATGAAAACCAAGGTACTTAAAACCAAGGTTCTAAAATTGAACAACTTGCCTATATCTTCATATAACTCCCTGTTTTTTTTAGTATGATAAAGGCATGACTTACTTTCATTTTCCAACATCCCAGGGGCTGCACAGAACTTTGAGAAAATTTTGTGTATGGCCAACCATACATTTTTAATAAACATACCAAAAAACATCACGTCGTCAACAAAAATATTGTGATAAATATCCCTCGTGTGGGTAATCTTTATACCCCTAGTTTTACTTGCATGGATCGGTTTGTTAATTTTTAAGCTTAATGCATCCATTATTAAAATGAAAAATAATGGTGATAAGGCACAACTCTATTGAAGTCCTCTACCTAGCTTGAAGAACCTGAAGGCCACCCCATTTACAATAACAACCATACAAGGAGTTGTTATACACCACATAATTTAGTTTAATGTAGAGCGGTTTAAACCTATCTTGTATAAAACCAATCTGAGAAATCTCCAGTCGGCCCTGTCGTAAGCTTTACTGAGATCGATCTTCATTACTCCAGCATGCATCTTCTTAGTGTGTATTGTGTATTATTTCTTGTGTTTCTACCACAACATCATGAATACTTTTGTCTTTTAAAAAACCCGATTTCTCTCGTGTGATAAAGTTGGATATGACCAAATTCATTCTTTTTGCTATGGTTTTCGATATAACCTTGTAAAGTGTGTTGCACAATGAAATAGGTCTAAAATATTCAAATGAAATAACATATTTTTTATTCAGAATCATTGCCATAAAATTCAAGTTTAAATCTTCGCTCATATGACCCATTCTTTTTTATTCCTCAACCATTTCTATGATATCGCTGATACAAAACTCAAAATAATGTAGGAAAAAGTCTAGGGTCCATCCATCTGGTCACAGACTCTTATCAGTCTTCAAATACTTTAATAGCAACACTACCTCCTCATTGAAAATAGCTTTCTTCATGTTTTGAACAAAAAATTCATCAAACATGATTGGGAAATCCTCCACAACCCATATATATTCTTCATGCACGAAATCCTTTCATGCCATATATAAATCCTTGAAATATTTTACAACTTTATTCTGGATATTTTTAGTTGTGAAGAAAGATGCACCATCCACATCAATGCGCCAAATAGCTTTAGAAATTTTTCTCCCAGAAGCATAAGCATGGAAGTATTTAGTGTTTTTATCCCATTCTTTCAACCATGTGGCCCGACTTTTTAATCTCCAAGTCTATTCCTCAATTAGCAGAGTTTTCCCTTTTTCTGACTCAATTTCTTTGAGCCTGTTCCATAAATCCATGGATTGGACACCCACCTCCAATTCTTTCATGATCATGGAAGACTCTTTTTCAAATTTCTTTAGTCTGTCATAAATCCTTTGTTTCTGTAGCTTTTCCCATTTACGAACAATCATTTTTAAATCCCTAAGGGATTTAGTCAGGTGATCCATTGGCATAGTGTCTACTACTTTTTTCTGTGACTATAAATATTCTCAAACCATTTTATTAAAATCCGAGTCCTCCAACCAGAAACTATTAAATTTGAAAGGGACCCCACCTAGAATCCTTTCAAATTTCCATTCCAAGGTAATAGGCTTGTGGTCTGAGAGGGAAATCGCCTCAATTTGTGCTTTCAAATTCTCCATCTGAGTAAGAAGAATTGATTTTACCATGACCCTGTTAATTGTATTTCCTATATTATCTGGTCCCCTTCTTCCATTACACCAGGATGAGAATTTATATTCTAGTTTAATATCACAAATAGGTGATGAGTGAAACTTCAATTTCAGGGACCCATCTAAGGGGTCACACCTTCCTTAAGGATCCCAGGCCTCCTCGTCATGTAGCATCAAATTAAAATCACCTGGTATAATCATTCTGTCCAGAGACAATATGCTAACCCCCTCCATGTGGTTCCAGTATGTTAATCTATCTTGATAAGGGGAATAAATATTAATAAGGTGTACCCAGTGTTGGAAGCCTCTAAAAAAACCCGTCAAGATAATCCCTCCAAAAAACCCAAAATCCTCCATTGTGGCCCGACGAGGATCCCACATCATGACCTCACCACCTGATCTACCCGCAACATCATGCGCTGCCATATACCATGCTGGGAACATGGCGTGAAAACAGGATATTGATCCATCAGAAGGGAGCATAGATTCTTGGATAAAGATCAAAGATGGATTAAGGTCCCTAAAACACTCCCGCAAAGAGACAAATTTTCCCCGACCCCCCATACCCCTTATATTCAGAGAAAAAATATGCATCACAGTTCAACATCAGAGGGCTCCAATTCTCTAAGAATCCTGTCAATGGCTTGGGTGAGTGGAACTTCCCTATAATTACCCATCTCACAATTTGGATCCAAAACTCCAGCAGAAAGAGATTTTTTTTTTGTCTGAGGATGTCCCTTTCCTTTTAGAATGGTAACATTCGATGTGGATGATGGAAAAAGTAGCAGAGTCAAGGAGGATGTTGGAAATATTGAGAGGGTTGGTGAATCAGTATTCCTTTCAATTATTATTATTATTTATCTTTCAAAGAATTAGTAATATTCTATTATTATCAGTGTTTGTATAATGATAGCAGTAAACAAAAGGAACACAAAATGCACACAGTTTTTAAGGTGGAAACCCTCTCAGAGACAAAAAACACCTGAATTATTTTCTAATAATTTTTTAATATTCAACTCCAATTGAAAATAAAGCTCCAACTTCCTAGAATCTAGAAAATCACTCTTCTCCAGCTCCCACTAGATGCACGCTCCAACGCCTGAGATTATTCAGTAGTCAACTAAATGGATGCCCCAACACCCAATGAGATATAACTCTCCCGAGCACCACCCTACCACCCTAAAGTTTTCATAGGTTTGAACCTGTTGGTGACTTCATGCACCAATATAGCACCACCCTACCACCTTATAGAAGAATAAAAGAAGAATGGATTCTCGTACCAGGGAAAATGGTCCCGTTTACAATGATATAGAATGATGCAGAAGAAGAAGACACCCTAGACCATAACATAAGGTATGACACAACCACCTAATGATAATCCTAGACCTCCCAAAACTGCCTCTTCAACTCTTGGTAGATAGACACATACAAATTTTACAATGATGCATTTACAATGACTTAGTACAATGATACTTTTATAAAGACTGTATGCAGTGTTGCCCACTTGAAGACTTCATGTGGTGAAATTCTTACTATTTTTCTGCACCTTTATTTATGCTCTTGTCATGTTACCCTCTGTTGTACATTTCCTTGCTTTGCTGCCCTAGAAAGTCTAGTCCTTTGTAGCCCTTGACAACACATGATCTAGCTTTATCTTGCCTTCTAGGATCTCGATATTGAATCTGGTGTATCTATGTTATTTTAGATCCCCAATATGTTATTTTCAGTTATCTAGTATTCCTTTGAGTCTTATTTCCAATTCCATAGGTTTGATCTAATTTCGATTCTTCAAGTGAGAGTTATGCCCAATCTCTCACAATGACCTAATTATGGATTGGTTCAGTAGAGAAAACTTGTACAAAATGCCACATGTCACTGTTTCTTCACTCAGCTCTAAAATATATATAGTGCAAACTACAGTCTATGTACTATCTGCCACTTTTTATATAATTCAAATCTAATACTCAGAGGGAGAGTTATGACGATTTTCCCAAGGTCACTTCTTTGATATGAAGTTCACAAGCCTACAAAAACACTAACTTCCACAGATCATATCGCCGAAAATGTTGCACACCTTGACCTGAAATTTTTACAGGAGCTTTCTCAGCATTTCCGCTTCACCTCATAAAAAATTCATCTTATGAACCTTCATAGAAAAACATTTAGAGCACAAATTCCATGATGACCTGTTTCAAGTAGCGAAATACATACATAAGGAGGATATGAGGATCACAATTTATATAAATGCTTAGGTTGATAGGGTCTTCAACAAGTGAACGTGGGAGGTATTTTAGGAGCTTAAAAATTATTAATTATTTACTTTTCAATGACCCATGCCACAACCCCAGGGGGTTTTAGCCCACTAACTAGGGTTATGGACTTCAAACATGAATATCTCTCAAACCGTGAATAATTACATGGCATGCAATATATCAACAGAAATATCTCGACAAGTAGAAACCATAAAAATATTCTTAACCCAAAATATAGTAATTTTGTAGGTAAAAATTACCATGCAAGATCGTTAGCCCCTAGTGTTGCTTGGGTTGACATCAATGACAACCACTAATCAACAATCTCCCCCTTTGGCATTGATGGAAACACAAGTACTCCCCCTGTGATCATGACACCTCTTCCTACAACATTCTCTCCCCCTTTGACATCAATGGAAAAGTGTAACTCCCCCTAACACATAACCATCCTGCAGAACTGTACATACTTCCACTCCCCATTTATATTATGAATAAAAAAAATCTAATGAGAACATGGGTGAATCTCAAGCTTCTGGCATAGATATTCAAATGCTTCACGAGTACTCTTAGGATCATCAATGCTTCCTGCCCAATCTGCATCTGTAAAGGCTTGAATAATGATATTGTTACCCTTGTGATACCACAAGCCATATTTTGTTGTTCCCTTTAGATATCAAAAAAGTATTTTCATGGCAATACTATGTGACTCTTTTGGTGCTACTTGGAATATTTCTACTTATCCAACTGCTTTCATAACATCTAGCTTGTAGGTTGTCACATATAGAAGACTACCAATCATAGATATGTACAACCTTTGATCCACATCCTTAGATGAGTCGTCTATGCTCAATTTGCAACCTGTTACCATCAGAGTAAGGATGGGTTTGCAATCTTCCATTTTGAATTTCTTGACAATTTCCTTGATGTACTTGGCTTGACATATAAATATTTCTTTCTGTTGCTGAGATATTTGAAGCCCTAAGAAGTATGTTAGCTCACCAGGTAAAGACATATTGAACTCACTTTGCATATTTGTAGCAAAGTTCTTACTTAGTCAACAATCATTGCTACCAAATATTATATCATCCTCTTTAGTTATTTGATGTGCTTTAGTTGCTTCATCCAAAACATATATGTCATTAACAGATCGACTTGCTGTAGCCACAATTTCACCATACCTACCTTTCTTGATTTCACATTTTGTGGAGTTGAATAGTATTGTGTGTCCTTGATCACACATTTATCCAACACTGAGAAGAATTTTCATTGATGTTTTCAACCAATAGAACATTCTTGGCTAGAGCATCTTTGATTCCGAGAGTGATGGTACCTGATCCTATAACATTTGAAGATCCATAATTTTCAAAGGACACAATTCAATCCTTCATCTCTTTCAAAGATACAAATTTCTTTCTATCTCCAGTCATATGCATTGAGAAGCTGCTATCAACATACCATGCATGTTTGTTGTTTTGAGCCTTGAGAGCGAGAGCACAATTATCAATATTCTTCTTCTTCCATGTTCATTCATTCTGTAGCTTCGAAGATTCTTCTGGAGGATTTTCAAGTCTGCAGTGTGTGGCTATGTGTCCAAATTTTTAACATTTGTAGCATTCAATACTATTTATTAATTGTTCAAATATATTTATGTTTCATTGAGCCCTTGGAGGTTCATATTTGACAGATCTCTTGGAATTGTATTGGTTCCCAGGGTACGTTCGACATTCTATAGCTTTATGACCAAATTTTCCAAATGAGTAGCAATGGCCATAAATCATATGCTAGTAACTGGATGGAGATATTCGTCGAGGAATTTCCTTAAAAGTATTTTCTTGTGAATCTTGTCCAATGAAGTATACATGCATGTCAGATCTCATAGGTTTATTGTATTTTGTTGTAGAAGGTCCTGATTCTTCTTCTTTCTAACCAAGGCTAGTTCTGTCGTTGTAAGATCATTGATTGTTGATTATTTCTTCCAACTCCCTTGAGCTGTTGGCATTTTTTTGGACAATTTTTCCCCTCTTCACATCCTTACACAGTGAGACTACTTCGGATTCTAATGCTTCCCTTTCTTGGTTGCTTTCTTCCAACTTATTTTGAAGTGAATCTTCAATAAATTTTTGTTCTTCAACTTCAATTTTGAGACTTTGAACTTGTTCTTCAAGATTATTGGAATGGATATTCTCAATCTTGAGCTCTTTTATAAGCTTTATTACCTCCTTTGAAAATTATTCTATGGTCATCCATTCTTCTTCGTTGTTTCATAACTCTTGTTTAATGTGCTTGGTGTTAGGGATCTGTAATTAGCAAGATTGGAAAAGTCTGATCACAAAAATAACATCGTTTCAACCAACTTTGGGATTCTAGGATCTAGCCCTGCTGAATCCGGATAGGGATCTCTCCAATAAGTGCAAAGATGGATTTTTCTTTGAAGTTTGGGGTAATAATATTAGGCTAGTTATGAAGGCCAAGCATTTGTTTGTTTTTTGGATGGTTGAGCATGAATACTATTTTAGGTGCAAAGTCCTAATTGAAAAAAGTTTCAAAGGTGAGAAGTTGCAACTGAATAGAACAGCTAGGCTAAAAAGATAGATATAACGCTGGTTTTTAGTCCATTGGGCTAGGCTTTAATTGAGCAACAACATTAAGAGTGATCCAAGGGGCAAGTCATCTACATCACAAGATTATTGAGATTGAAATGATGGAATGGAAACAATAAAGTGTTGGAGGGGTGGAAACTGATAATAATTTCACAAGGGATTTATAGTCAGTCCAAACAAGAAAAATCCTCTCAAGTAACTATTTAAAACCAACCAAGTGCAGGGCTAACCATTGAGTTCTTGGGCAAGTTTGTATTAAAGTAGCTTAATTGACAAAAAATCCAGTAATCCACATAATTACCTTCAAAAAGTATGAAAACATATAAGAGAGGACAGAGTATAAACTTAAGATCAGAAAAAGTACTTTTAAACTTAGTCTGCTTTCAGTTAACACTAACAGAAACTTTCATAATCTGCCTTTGGAGAATAGAAGCTAGAAACAGGGAAAACCATCACTTTCTAGTCTAACTTAAATAAGAAAATAAGGAAAATAACTTTCAAGAAACAATGTTTAAAGAAAACAGTAGGACGAGGGAACTCCAACATTCCTAACTGCTTAAACTATATTAAATCATTCTTAAATAAACAAATTGGAGGAAAAAATTGAGATAAAGCTTTTCAGTCAGAGAAGGTTACTGATGTACAGCAGGTCCTAACTCTATAAATGATGTTCTTTATCAGATAATAATGAACAATATTACATACATAAAGGAAAAAAATAACAAATAAGGGGAACTTCACCAGTGATATAGACAAGTATCCCAAGAAATAGCTTGTTTATTGATGTCAAAACAGTTATAGTACTCAGGTCCAATGTTTCAGTTCAGCAATCATCTTCACTATCCAGCCTAACAAAACTAACACAAACAGAGCTCCAAGGGCCAGTGAACACTATTTACAGTCAGAATTTTAAGCTCAAATGTATTTCAAAGTTCTGCAACCAACAGTTTCTCATCTTCTACAAAGGTATTTATAGAAGAATGAGAAGGTGAGATCAAAGATCTCTTAAGGCAATTAATATAGATTCAAGACTTCTTGGCCTTTTGAGGGGCTCGATGAAGAAGTTTACAGGTAGATTGTTGCATTAACTATTTTACAATTATGGATAAAACTCGGTGGGAGCTTTGTTTGACTTCGAGTCTCTGCGTAATGTTCGGAGTAACTCTGCAGATATTTCTGCATTTATTTCCTTGCAGAAGTAACTCCCTGGCTACGCTAAGGAAAAATATCTGATTCTGTAATAAGTTCAGCCTTTGTTTGAATGCTTTGAGGCAACAGGTGGCTCTGTGGTAGCTGGGAGGAATAAATTTTCCTCAGATGTGGCGGTGGAGGCCTTTCCGTCTATTAAACACTTATGATTTTCTTTTAGTGGTGTTTTAATTCTAGGAATTATGCTTTTGATAATCATTCTTATCCATAATTCCAAAATCTGTCTTCAATCCTCTGTTTTTCTACGCTCTATTCTTCAACACTGATACTCTTTTGAATGTGATTTAAACCACAGTGTCTTGTCGATGTGCAGGCCGCACAGCTCTTTTAAAGGCATCAATGCCCATGAAGCATTGAAAAAAAATTGAATCTGACCCTTGCGAATGGTATCAATTGATAATTCAAAGGCACGGGAAACGTCTTTCTTGATTTTCGGCATTTCTTTTGAACAAATGGAAAAACCATTAATCCCTGAAAAAATACACCAATTATTAGAAAATCCTGCGTTTTAGGTTTAACTTCTTCATAAGGTGGGGAAGGAGTGTAGCCGTTGGATGGCAATCATCCAACGGCGGAGATTTATTTGAAGGAGGTCAAAGAAGAGCGAAGGAAGAAAAAGTGAGGAACGTCGATCGTGCAGGGATCAACGGTGGGGATTACGTGTTGGAATTCTCTTGGAAGAAGGCGAAAGGCGATGAAATAATTGGGAATGATCCAGGACCATCCGATCTGGACACGTGGAAAATCCAAATCCAATCGGAGGATCACAATCGGCGGGAGGAGAAAATGGGTGTGATGAAAATCTCTGATGTGATTGCACAATCGGGAGGGCAGAGGCGATTAAGCGATGGCCGTTGATATAAGGACAAGATCAATGGTGGAGAATGAATCGGGGGACTAGCCTATTGGAGGGAACAAAACACATGCAGCGATTAAAAATTGCGATGCGATTTTGCGCGGACCATTGGATCGAAGGATTATATCAATGGTCGGGATTGTCTCAACTTTCGCACCGGCGGAAAAACCCATATAATATATAAAAACTCAAAAATTGAAATAAAACAAAGATTTTATGCTTCGGGGGGTGGAATATATGTATAAGACCCAATCACATCGAAAAGTTTGATGCGGGTATTTTTAATCAACCCATTGGATTTCTCCGATGCGATCGCGCGATTAAACAAAGGCTGATCGCAATCAAATCTTCGGGCCCGGTCCTTTTAATCTACCCATTTAGGTTTTTAGACCAAAACTTTGGAAAAGTGGGTTTTTGGGTTTTACAGAGGAAAAAGCGGATCGGGAATGGATTTTCATAAGGTTTTAAGTGCCGAAGGCGGGCCCACGATATATTTATATGAAGGCTAATCGCATCGAGGTTCTTCAATACAAATCCAATCGCATCAGAACTTCGGAATCATGGCAAAGACTTGCGCGCTTAGATTTTTTGTGATGCGATAAGCGCCGAGAAAGGTTTAGTGCTTCGTTCCGGGGTGTGGGCATGTGGGGGAAGTAGTTGAGGACTTTAGCCCAAGGGGGCTTAAGCCTTATGCAAAAAAATGTATTTTTTATGAAATTTTTCAAGGTTCATAATGGATTTGGGGGTTTCGGTATGGTTAAAGAGTGAGTTTTTAACCTTGTAAAAGTGATTTTCATGAAGGGAAGAAAATAAATCATGAAAAAAAAGGAGTTTTATGGAGAAAAAGGGGGAGAAAACGAAGGTTAGTTTTGAGTGGGAGAAGGGGGAAAATGATGGTTTTTCAACAGTTTTTTCTCATGAAATTAGCAGAATTTCTGAGTATAAAATGGGAACAGCAATGAAGATTTTGGACAGAGGCATGATGCCTTCAAGAGTATTCAAGAGCCAACACTTTTTAGTAATAAAATTTGTCCTTTTGAAGGCTCAAAAAGTCTTAGCCACCTTTTTTTATAACAAATATTATAGGTGGCTAACAATGGATTCACTTGGGTATGGTGCCTTCTTGAAGGCATCAAGAACTTCAGACTTGCATTCTCTGGGAGTTTGACCTGTGCCTGATCCATTGGGCTGCCCTTCCTTTGCTGGGATGATCTTCTCTGAAAACATATTAGCAGCTGTGAAAACAATGGATCTTTCATCAATACAAAATTTCTACCTACCCAATCCTACTGATCTAGCATTTTTTCTTCATTAGAGTGCACTTGGATTGGAAAAATCTTTTCACAAAATTTTATTCTATTGAAAGCATGGAATCTAATCTATTTCTACTCCTTATTTCTCCATGGACTCAGATGAAACAGTTGAGCCCACATGATTCTCTACCTATTCTACCATCTGTTGGGATTAAACTGTCCAACAAATTTTTATTCTCTAAATTCTAAAACATAAATTTAAAAACAGTCAAGTCAATATTAAGTTGTTTGACTTGCTTTGATATATGACATAAAAACAAGATGCACATAGACATTTATTTTGCAGAAAATTTAAAACAAAAATGGAAGGCTTGAGATCTGAAAGTTTCTTATCATGACCTTCTCTTTTTATAGCTTTGTTTTGACTCTTATGTGAGTTGTTTCTTCCTTTCTCTCTAGTTCAGATTTTGAGCTAATTAGAACCAGATTACTTATTTTTGACTCAGAAAAATAAAACAGATTTGAGTCATCTTTCTTTTGGAAACTTAGGTTCAGATTTTGAACATGTTTGAACCTTTAATTTCTATCCTAATCTATCTACTAATAAGCCAAGATTAAATAGTTTGGAAAATTGATTTCACTATCCTATCAGCAGAAAATTTAAAGCTAATTAGTCAATTTTAGGTTGTTTGACTAACTAGAAGTGTGTTATTGAGGAGTGGCATTTAAGCTTGCACACTTTCAGATTTGTTTCTTTTTTGGTATGGGGCTATACCTTTCTTGTTTTTCACAATCTTCCCTCTTTTCTTTCTCTCTTTGTTTTTGTATTTTTTATTTTTCTAACTTTGAATGAAATGGTGGATGAGATATTTATAATGAAAAAGATAAAAATGCTTCAAAACATAACATTAATTAAGAGAAGCAATGCTTAAGCATCCTACCATTGACAGGACCCCCAAACAATTCTGTTCCATCCAACTCGTGCAAGAAGAATGCATTGTTACCAGCAGCTGAGTGAATAAATTAAGGGCCAAGCCATAAGTTGTCAAATTTTCCATGATTGCCCTTTTCTTCCCTTATTGAATCCCATTTTAAAACTTTGTCCCTAATCTTGAAATTTCTGGCCTTTTTTCTTCTTTCAAAAAGCTTTTTAATGTTGTCCTGCTTCTGCAATGCTTTGTTATAAACTTCCTCTATGGTTTGTTGAATATGAATGATCTAGTTTATTCTTCTGATCATGTCATTTTCTTCAATTTGAAATTCTTGAATCAACTTCATTACTGGTACACCAAGGCTGTTTGGAAAAATTGCATCAGTACCATACAGAAGCTAGAAAGGTGACATACCAATAGATTTCTTCAAAGTCAATCTGTCAGCCCAAAGTGCATGAACGAGCGTTGTGTGCCAAGACTTTTTGTTGTCCTCAAACAGTTTCTTGATTATTTTCACTAAGATTTTGTTTGAGGATTCTGCAAGTCCATTACCTTGAGGGTAATAGGTCGTGGAATGCCCCAATGTTATTTGATATCTGTGACAGAACTCAACTATCTTCTTTGATCCAAATGATGCTGCATTATCAATGATAATCTTCGTAGGACAGCGAAATCTGGAGGGAATTTTAGTCTCCATGAATTTTATAATAACTGAATCATTGGCCTTCCTACATGGAATGGCTTCTATCCACTTAGTGAAATAGTCTGTGGCAGTGAGAATCCTTCTATGTTGGGCAGAAGATGGTGGATGGATTTCTCCTATAAAGTCAAGTCCCCACTGTTGAAAAGGGACTTCAACAGTGATTGGATGCAGAGGTAGGGGTAAAAGTTTTATTTTTCCTTCAAAAAGTTGACATTTATGACAGGCTATGATCATCTTATGCACATCATGGAAAAGAGTAGGCCAATAGAAACTAACCCTCAAAATTTTGTTGGCTGTTGTCTTCCAGTACAAATGACCTCCACACTCTCCTTCATGAAACTGATATTTAACCTTCTCTACATCAAACTCAGGAAAACATTTAAGCAATACACCACTTGCATTTTTCCAATAAATACATCTATCTATAATGCAATAGTTTAAATCTTTTAACTTTAAGAATCTTTCCTTTTTTTTTGTCAAACCAGGAGGTGTATTCAAATTAAGCAAAACGTAAATAATATCAGCATACCAAGGAGAATTGATAAAATGGTCTTCAACAATAGGAGTTGAGAATTCTTCTTGGTCATCCAAAGCATTAATCATATTAATATCAAGAACTTCAAAATTTGATTCAGCCATTAATCTAGCTAGACCTTGGCCTTTGATGAGTTTAGTGGGTTTTATCTCTAAATCATACTGAAGGATAATAGAAATCCACTTACCTCTCTTACCATCTGGGTCCTGTGTTAGAATGTCTTTAACAACTGAATTAAGGACGAAGGCAATGATGTGTGAGTGAAGGATGTACACCCTGAAGTCTTTCAAAGCTTTAACCAAAGCAAAAGCCTGATTCTCCATAATGTTATACTTCAGAGGGGCATCCCTCAAAGCCTTGTTAAAGAATGCAATAGGCTACTCTTGTCCTTGTGTATTTTTCTGCAAAAGGACAGCAGCTATGGTATGTTCTGATGCAAATGAAAAAATATAAAAATCTTTTGAAAAATCATGGCTTATAAGAACTGGTGTTTTGGTTAACACTTGTTTCACCAGTTCAAAGGACTTCTTTGTTTCCAAGGTCCATTTTACCCCTTTCTCCTTTTTTAACATATTTGTGATATTTCTAAGGAGCTCAGCCAAGTTGGGGATGAACCTTCTCAAAAAGTTAATCTTCCTGATGAAAGACTGTAACTCTTTGATGTTTCGAGGATGAGAGATTTGCAATATGGCCTCAATCCTCTTTGGATCTATCTTTATACCTTATTCTAAAATAATGTGCCCAAGAATTTTATCTTCTTGGAGACCAAATAGTGTCTTCTTAGGGTTTAAAGATATCCCAAAATTTCTGCACTTCTCGAAAACCTTTCTTAAATTTTCTAAATGCTCTTCATCTATTTTTGAAAACACAGTAACATCATCAAGATAGATAATGATGAAGAAGCCCAGTTCCTCCGAGAATGCTATGTCCATGGCTCTTTGAAAAGTTGCTCCAGCATTCATTAGACCAAAAGGAATCTTCACATACATGAAAGTGCCCCACGGTGTAGTAAAGGTTGTCTTTAATTGATCAGCAGGGTAGACTAAAATCTGATTGTACCCTGAATAGCCATCAAGCAAAGAAATTCTTTTAGACCCTACCACCTTTTGTAAAATATGATCCATCTTGGGTAAAGGGTAGTTTTATTTTAATGAAGCTTTGTTTATGTCTCTAAAGTCTATACAAAGCCTGATTTCTCCAGTTTTCTTCCTAACAGACACCAGATTAGATACCCATTCAGAATATCTAATAGGGACAATAATATCGGCATCATACATTTTCATGATCTCCTTCTGAACCAATGGTAACTGGACAGGGTTTATTCTGCACAGTTTCTGTCTGAATGGTTTTTGGTTTTCTTTGAGGGGGATTTTGTGTTGTATTATTTCATTGTCATAGGATTTAAGATCTTTGTAACTCCATGCAAAAACATCTGAGAACTCTTTAAACAGCTCGATGTATTTAAGTTTAATGTGAGCCAGTAAAGTCTTGGACAGTTTGGTCATTTTTGGCTTAAGTTCACTGCCAATATTACACTCTTCCACTTCGGTCTCTACAGGTTCCAGTTTTGGTTTATTTGCCACATTGTTAAAATTGAACAACTCTTCTAAAGGGGCCAGACCCTTAGGAAAACTTTCATCTTTAGAGTGCAGAGTTTCTAACTCCTCTGTTTCAAACTCTGCATTCATTTTTGTTTCGCTTTCAAGTTTTCTAGATAACAGGTTTATATTAGCAAGTTCAGGAGACGGTTCTTCTTCATTAAGAAAATTTCTTCATTGTAGTCTGTTTCATAGTATAAGTCTGAAACTTTTAGCTCGAATTCATTTCTGAATTTCATGAAGTCTTCTATTTGTTTGTCATTGTCAAACACCTGCCAATACTTCTCATTATCAGGCACAGCTAGTCTAAATTTTATCTGATTTGTGTAGTGTTTGGTGTTATATGGCGTTAAGCATGTTCTAGCTGCAAAGGCTAAATTGTGGGCCGTAATATTTCTTTTTTTTGGGACAAAAAATAGTTTGGACTCCTCAAATGTCTTCAAAAGGTCCATGACATCGTTTTGGTAGGCCTTGAGTCTAGGATGATTTTCTTTATACTCCCCATTGACCTACCTAATAAGTAACTCTGAAGCCCCGTGTACGTTAATTCTTTTGGCTCCTATCTTTTTCAACAAACGTAAGCCTAGGAGAAGAGATTCATATTCTGCTATGTTATTGGAACACTGAAATTTTAATGTACAGGAAATACATTCTGTGTGGTTGTTTTCAGTGTTAGTAATCCAGACACCTGCACCAGCGTTAGCTCTAGTGCAGGACCCGTCAAAGTACATACTCCATAGAGGACTGTTTTCGGTTTCATCCTGGTTACTGACCTCTTCAACTAATGTGCTCAAAGGTTGTTGTGGGAACTCAACACTTAGTTGTATTTGTTTTGATCCCCCAAGATTTGCACTCATTTGAGGGTTGTTCTCTTTATTGTCTAGGTTTAAAAGAAAAGGACGCATGACCTATAGCTCAAGACCTTTGTTTAGTTTTCTAATGTCTTCAAACACAACAAACTGTTTTAACATTTCTGTGTTGCGTTCCTCTTCCTCCTTGTCAGCCGTTAATCCTGTTAAAGTGACTTGTTCATCTAATGTTTCTTCATTAAAGAGGATAAATGAATCAAGGCTTGTGTTTACAGAGTATAAATGGGAGTTTTTCAGTCTGTCTTGACTTGTAACTATGTATTGCATATGAGACTCCCTGTAAAGTCTTCTGTTATGATTGAAAACAGGGATAGTCGCATAGGTCATGTCCATTTTCATAGTCCCTTGTAACTTAGCCCCCCAAGATCTTGATAATAACATTCCATACTTTGGGGGCACGTCAGCCACAAAAATATCCATGACTAAACATTTGGCTGGAATTTGGGATAAGTTAACACATAGGTTTTTGATTAATCCTAAACATTTTACTCTGTTGGAATCAAAGGAGTACAGATCTTTGTACGGTCTGGTGATTTCTAGACCAAGGCTCTCCATCACAGCTTTAGGAATTAAATTATGAGAGGCCCCAGATTCATGCATAGCGTTGTGAAAATTTTTGTCATGAACGTTTAAACTTACATAAAAGGGAGGAACAGGTCCCTCTTGATATCTACCTTCAATCTTAGGACCAAAAATCAGCTCGGGTTGGTCATCATTAATATTGAATATATCATTGTTCTCTTCTATATTTAAAGCCTTCAAAATTTGGGTTCTATATACATGTTGGGCAGCTAACTCGGTCAAGGGAACAGAGATTTTGATCTTTGAAATTTCCTGCTCAAGGCTGAAGGGAAATTGGTTCTTTGAAGTGCTGGTTTCAGCCTTATTAGCTGTCACTTTATCAGCAATATCAGATTGTTGATTTGTTTTATTTACACTTGACAAAATTGTTTTCACAGGAGTACTAGCTGAAGTGCTAGTGCTGCTAAGGTCTGCACTCTGTTTTCATTGTTTTGAGTGCCTTTCTCTTTTCCTTTATCAAAATTTACAGCCACTGTTTTATCCTTTTTTTTGACAATTTTAGGCTTGGTTGTAGTGCTATTTTGTGAAGATTTGTCAGAGGTTTTGGTTTTTGGGGTTTTCTGATTGGTTTTGCTTCTAAGGTCATATTTTTTTTGAGATTCTATGATGACATTTTGCATGTCTTGATAGCAATTTTCATCATCATATATTTTGTCATCATAAGGTGTGTATAGACCTTGTTTTCTATCATAATGAATCTCAAAGTCATCATTATCAACCCCCAGCATGTTTATATCATCTTCCTCTATTATCTCATCTATTTCCTCAACCTCACTTACATATTTTTGATGAATGGGAGGAGTGATCTGCTGATCATCTTCCCTAGGTCTGTTTGGAGGTTGGTTTCTTCTAAAATTCTGGTTTTAGTTCTGGTTTCTACTTTGAGGAGCATTTTGGTTTTGGCTTGCTTGTGCTCTCTTAATTATTCTCATATCTTTCATAATCTCCTCCATCATTTTCTCCATCTTTGAGTTGGAAGTAGAAGGTGTTTTTTCCTCTCTGGAAGACACTCTCTTCTCAGTTTTCATTCTTGCTCTCTTCTCCATTAAGTTGACTTCCACAGAAAGAGCACCCTTTTGCATATCTTCAAGAGTTGCAAAATCTCTCTCTCTCAGCTGATAGGTCATGTCAGAGTCAAACCCTTCAGGAAATTTTTTTAAAGATGAGCCCTGTGGAGGTTTTAGCTCTGGTGAAAGTGCAATATACACACTATTGAATCTAGTGCAGTAAGCTTGCACACTTTCCCCAGCGTTTCTATGGAGGTTCCTGTAATCAGAAAGGACTTGGAGAGGGTTTTTCTTTACTTCGCATTTGTTTAAAAAAAAATTATGGAAGGCTTGGAGATCATTAATACAATGGGGGGCTAGGCCTTTGAACCATTTTATTGCTTCTCCCCCTAAGCTTTGACCAAATAACCTAAGCTTTACAGAATCATCATCAATTTAATTTCTGTCGAAGTAGTCATTCATCTTATCCACATGTTGTGATGCAGTTGTAGCATTGCTAGCATCATATAATGGAATTTTGGACTGATAGTCCTGTGGAAGGTTGAATAATGGTACAGGAAGGACTAGGGGAGCATACCATGCTGCCATGATAGGTGGTGGGGGTGGATTCACAAGGAGTCGGGTGACAACAGAGAAAGTGGGCTGAAGTGGAGTGTTTTTAATAGTGGATGTAGGCTGAGTAGAGGTTGATGGACCAAGAATAAATTGTTGAGCTGATCTTGCATGAGAGACACCTAAGTTGTGAAGGAAATGTAAATCAGGAGGTGTTGTTTCTCTGCTACCAAGAGGTTCACTTGTTTCAGGAGATGATAGTGAAGAATCAGAATCTAACTAATCTAAATCACCAAGAGACCTACTTCTAAATGGATTCACTAAGTCAACTTGAGATTGTTGTAGAGCTGAAATATTTTCAGGAACTGAATTAGCTCTCAAGGGTGATCTGAAAATAGTTGATAATTTAATCTTAGGAGACTTCCTAAGGATACCTTCTGGGTTTTCAACTACTTCAGGTGGATCAGGGTCAAGATAGGCTCTAGTGTGAATCTTTCTAGGAGCCACTATGTTATGTTTTTCAGACCCAAATAAACAAGACAAGTTCAACCAGGTATGACAATCTTTTAAGAGGTTAACTAATCTATTTTGCAAAAATTTTAATCCTGCAGTCTTCTGACTAAGTTTGAAAGATATTATAATGATAAGGGTTCTTCCCAGTGGAGTCTTAAGGTATGTTCAGGATTGTGGAGTCGCCAAGTGGAATTTTTTAGCCCCTAAGGAGGTAAAATGTTTTATGGTCCACCACCATGTTTATTGGATACCAATCTGAAATATTTTTAGGTATTTCTAAGTTATTTTTCAGTTGTATGGTTTTTAAGAATATCCTAACTCTGTTTCAAAACTTAGCTACGGTTATGATACAAAGACAGTTTCCTCTTATGGCTAAGCCAGCCAATTTTTCAAGGTTAGATCAAGTCTTAAGAGAATCCTAGGTTTTACCTAGCTTGTCACTGATTCAAACAAGTTTTATCATGATTACCATTTTTTGGTAGTGCTTGAAAAGGTTGCTTTTTACTCACAATTTTATTTATTTTAAGGTAAGTAGCCTCCCCACCGGAGTCACCAGAAATGTTAGGGATCTGTAATCAGCAATATTTGCAAAGTCCGATCATAGAAACAACATCGTTTCAACCAACTTTGGGATTCTAGGATCTAGCCCTCCTGAATCTGGAGATGGATCTCTCCAGTAGGTGCAAAGATGGATTTGTCTTTGAAGTTTGGGGTAATAATATTAGGCTAGTTATGAAGGCCAAGGGTTTGTTTTTTTTTTGGATGGTTGAGCATGAATACTATTTGAGGTGGAAAGTCCTAAGTGCAAAGAGTTTCAAAGGTGAGAAGTTGCAAGTGAATAGAAAATCTAGGCTAAAAAGATAGATATAACGCTGGTTTTTAGTCCATTGGGCTATGGAGTCATAACAGGGATTTAATTGAGCAACAACATCAAGAGCGATCCAAGGGGCAAGTCATCTACATCACAAGATTATTGATATTGAAATGATGGAATGGGAACAATAAAGTGTTGGAGGGGTGGAAACTGATAATAATTTCACAAGGGATTTATAGTCAGTCCAAACAAGAAAAAGCCTCTTAAGTAACTGTTTAAAACCAACCAAGTGCAGGGCTAACCATTGAATTCTTGGGCAAGTTTTTATTAAAGCAGCTTAATTGAAAAACAATCCAGTAATCCACATAATTACCTTGAGAAAGTATGAAAACATATAAGAGAAGATAGAGTATAAACTTAAGATCAGATAAAGTACTTTTAAACCTAGTCTGCTTTCAGTTAACACCAACAGAAACTTTTAGAATCTGCCTTTCGAGAATAGAAGCTAGAAACGGGGCAAACCATCACTTTCTAGTCTAACTTTAATAAGAAAATAAGGAAAATAACTTTCAAGAAACAATGTTTAAAGAAAACAGTAGGACGAGGGAACTCCAGCATTCCTAACCGCTTAAACTATATTAAATCATTCTTAAATAAACAAATTGGAGGAAAAAATTGAGATAAATCTTTTTAGTCAGAGAAGTTTACCGATGTACAGCAGGTCCTAACTCTATAAATGTTGTTCTTTATCAGAGAATAGTGAACAATATGACATACATAAAGGAAAAAAATAACAAAGAAGGGGCACTTCACCAGTGATATAGACCAAGATCCCAAGAAACAACTTGTTTATTGATGTCAAACCAATTACAGTACTCAGGTCCAATATTTCAGTTCAACAATCATCTTCACTATCCAGCCTAACAAAACTAACACAAACAGAGCTCCAAGGGCTAGTGAACACTATTTACAGTCAGAAGTTTAAGCTCAAATGTATTTCAAATTTCTGCAACCAACAGTTTCTCATCCTCTACAAAGGTATTTCTAGAAGAATGAGGAGGTGAGATTTGATAAAAGATCTCTTAAGAAAATTAATACAGATTCGAGACTTCTTGGCCTTTTGAGGGGCTCGATGAAAAAGTTTACAGGTGGATTGCTACATTAATTGTTTTACAGTTATGAATAAAACTCATTGCGAGCTTTATTTTACTTCGAGGCTCTACGTAATGTTCATAGTAACTCTGCAGATATTTCTGCATTTATTTCCTTGCAGATGTAACACCCTGGCTGCGCTGAGGCAAAATATCTGATTCTGCAATAATTTTAGCCTCTGTTTGAATGCTTTGAGGCAACAGGTGGCTCTGTGGTAGCTGGGAGGAATCAATTTTCCTCAGATGTAGCGGTGGAGGCCTTTCCATTTGTTAAACACTTATGATTTTCTTTTAATGGTGTTTTAATTCTGGGAATTAGGCTTTTGATTATCATTCTTAGCCGCAATTCCCAAATTTGTCTTCAATCCTCTGTTCTGCTGCGCTCTGTTCTTCAACATTGATACTCTTTTGAATGTGATTTAAACCACAGTGTCTTATTGATGTGCAGGCTGCACAGGTCTTTTAAAGGCATCAATTCCCATGAAGCATTGATAAAACGTTGAATCCGACCCTTGCGAATGGTATCAATTGATAATTCAAAGGCACGGGAAACATCTTTCCTGGTTTTCGGCATTTCTTTTGAACAAATGGAAAAACCATTAATCCCTGCAAAAATACACCAATTATTAGAAAATACTGCAGTTTAGGTTTAAATGCTTCAGAAGGTGAGGAAGGAGCGTAGCCGTTGGATCGCAATCTTCCAACGGTGGAGATTTATTTGAAGTAGGTCAAAGAAGAGCGAAGGAAGATAAAGTGAGGACCGTCGATCGCGCAGGGATCAACGGCGGGGATTATATGTTGGAATCCTCTTGGCAGAAGGCGGAAGGTGATGAAATAATGTGGGAATGATCTGGGACTGTCCGATCTAGACACGTGGATGGTTCAGATCCAATCGGAGGATCGCAATCGGCGGGAGGAGAAAATGGGTGCGATGAAAATCTCTGATGCGATTGCACGATCGGGAGGGCAGAGGCGATTAAGCGATGGTCGTTGATCTAAGGACAAGATCAACGGTTGAGAATAAAAAGGGGGATTGGCCGATCGGAGGGAACAAAACACATGCAGCGATTGAAAATTGCAATGCGATTTTGCACGGACCGTTGGATCGAAGGGTTAGATCAACGGTCAGGATTTTGTCAACTTTCGCACTGGAGAAAAAACCCATATAATATATAAAAACTCAAAAATTGAAATAAAACAAAGGTTTTATGCTTCGAGGGGTGGAATATATGTGTAAGACCCAATCGCATCAGAAATTTTGATGCAGGTCTTTTTAATCAACCCATTGGATTTCTCCGATGCGATCGCGCGATAAAACAAAGGCCGATCTCAATCGAAGCTTCGGGCCTAGTCCTTTTAATATACCCATTTTTATTTAGCACGTGACTTTGGTTTTTAGACCAAAACTTTGGAAAAGTGGGTTTTTGGGTTTTACAAAGGAAAAAGCGGATCGGGAATGGATTTTCATAAGGTTTTAAGCGCCGAAGGCGGGCCCACAGTATATTTATATGAAGGCTAATCGCATCGATGTTTTTCAATACAAAGCCAATCGCATCAGAAATTCAGAATCATGGCAAAGACTTGCACGCTTAGATTTTGTGCGATGTGATAAGCACCGAGAAAGGTTTAGCGCTTGGTTCTGGGGTGTGGGCATGTGGGGGAAGTGGTTCAGGACTTTAGCCCAAGGGGGCTTAAGCCTTATGCAAAAACATGTATTTTTTATGAAATTTTTCAAGGTTCATAATGGATTTGGGGGTTTCGGTATGGTTAAAGAGTGATTTTTTAACCTTGTAAAAGTGATTTTCATGAAGGGAAGAAAAGAAATCATGAAAACAAAGGAGTTTTATGGAGAAAAAGGGGGAGAAAACGAAGGTTAGTTTTTAGTGGGGGAAGGGGGGAAATAATGGTTTTTCAACAGTTTTTTCTCATGAAATTAGCAGAATTTCTGAGTATAAAATGGGAACAACAATGAAGATTTTGGATAGAGGCATGAGGCCTTCACGAGTCTTCAAGAGCCAACACTTTTTAGTAATAAAATTTGTTCTTTTGAAGGATCAAAAAGTCTTAGCCACCTTTTGTTATAACAAATATTATAGGTGGCTAACACTTGGCTATAGATAATACTCGTTGTCATTGTCTTCATCAGATGATGAGCTATCTTCTTTAGATATAACGTTCCTTTTGAATCCTTTATTTTTTCTTTGCTTGTTGAATTTATTAAAGCCTTTCCTTTCTTTTGATTTTCCATCACTTCTGTTTGGACATTTTGTTGCGAAATGCCCAACCTCATCACAGCCGAAACATATCAATGGAAGTTTACCCTTGAATTTTCGCTTACCAATTTTTAGTTTTCTCATAAAGTAAGCATATTCACCATCTAAAAGACCTTCTTCATCATCTTCCATTTCTTCGCACTTGTAGGTGCATCTCTGTGCCTTTGAAGGTTGTTTCTCCTTATTTTTTTCTTATATGGAGAAAACTTAGTTTCTAGATGCGAAGTACCCTCTTCGTCATCAAGTCTCATTTCATATGCTATGAGAACTCCATGTAATTCCTCCTTGCTGAGTTTGTCTAGATTTTCACTATATTCTAAGAATGATACCTTTGGGTTCAATCTCCCTAGTAATGTTCTAAGAATATTTCATATAATAGTCTTCTCATCAACAGGCTCTCCCAATCGTTCCAGATTTTTGGTTATTTCATCAACGTGTTGGAAGTATGTGGCAATCTTGTTATATTCTTTCATTATGAGTTGCTCAAATTTTTCTCTGTAGATTTGAAGGTTTGCTTCTTTGACATCTGAGTCACCTACATATATATTCTCAAGCTTGTCACATACATTTTTGGTGGTTTTACAACCCAAGACCTTATGATAAGAAGATTCAATAAGTCTACTAATAATATTATTATTTTCTTCTGTATCATTTACCAAATTATTCTTACCTTGTTAATCCATGGTTTATGTACTAAATCCATTTTGAACAGTGTCCCATACTTCGTAACCTTGCGCCAAGAGATAGACCTCCATTCTTCCTTTCCAAAGTGCATAATTATTTTCATTGAACAGAGGTACATGATTCTTGGTATGTTCCATGACCTCCTTCCAGCTGTTAAACTGTTATTGAAGGAGCCAAGCTCTGATACCAATTGTTGGAAATACTGGGAGGGGGGTGAATCAATATTCCTTTCAATTAGTATTATTATTAATCTTTTAGAGCATTAGTTAATATTGAATTATTATCAGTGTTTGTATAATGATAGCAGTAAACAGAAGGAACAAATATGCACACAGTTTTTAAGGTGTAAACCCTCTCTGGGACAAAAACCACCTGAATTATTTTCTAATAATTCTTTAATATTCAACTCTAATTGAAAATAAAGCTCCAACTTCCTAGAATCTAGAAAATCATTCTTCTCCAGCTCCCACTAGATGGATGCTCCAATGCCTAATATTCTTCAGTATTCAACTGAACGGATGCCCCAACACCAAATGAGCTAAAACTCACCCTAGCACCACCCTACCACCCTGAATTTTTCATGGGCTTTAACCTATTGGTGACTTCATGCACTAGACTGGCACCACCCTCTTGAAAAATGTAACTAGGTCAGTCTTCATGTTGACTATGTAATCACGTATTTATGTAAATAAGAAGACAAAGATAATAAAATTTATTTTTGATATACTCGCTTCATGAATTTCATGAGAAAGATTTTATTAGACTTATTTTTTATGTCGATTAGGTTTTTGTCTTCTAAGATTAAATAGGATTAAGTGTCTCAAACATGATGGATCTAGTCTAGGAACATGTGCTCCAATACCTTGTGGAAGAAGCTCACAACAACTCTGAAATAATGGTGGAAACCAAGCTTTAAGAGTTGTCAAGAAACACTTCTTGAAGACTGGAATAAAATCTGTGAAATTCAGCCTAAATATTGGTTGACTGGTCGGCATAAAAGCTAGTCTTGACACTATACAAATAGAAAATGCTCTATGGGCATTCGGATAAGAAATCATGGATCTGTCTAAGTTAATTTAAGTGTGGATTCATACAGATAAGCCTGAAATAATATTGCAGAGGTTTTGGAAAGGGTATGCAGATAATTATATATTTAAGTGAAGATATAAAAATATATAGACACCACCTACAGTAGTCACCTACTTCTGAAATAAATGCGTACAAGTCTGAGGTGTTTGCGGATAGTTTGTAGGAGGAGATAAGAATATCTTCTACAACAACAATATGTGAACGCTTTTATAAGTGCGGATATATATATATATATATATAAACATTCAGTGGAGAGTTGCCTGGAGAGAGTGCGAACATATATCAAGAGTATATTGCAGCCATTTAAGAAGCCTAATCGTTGTTAAGTAACAATAGAAATACTTGGTCAATATCATAAATATTTTTGAATAAAATCTCAAGAATAATTGTAGATACTAAGGGAATCAAGAACTGTGGAAAGAACAATGAACTAGGGTAGCATCTGAGTGTGGACAAGTGTATGAAGGAAGATTGCAGGATACAAATTTAAGATCAAGGTCTTGGAAGCACATATAGGTGAAGGGTCTAAGTCTGGGTCATGGTACTTATCATTGAATATATATAAGAAGAATTATTTGTAGTTTTTCCTCTCCAAGAGGGAGAGGTTTTTGCCTTGGCTCCAGGAGCCTAACATTTGTGTCTTGTGCATTTCGATAATTGAATTGATGAAAGATTAACTAAGAGAATACATAACTAACGCAAATAAATTAGCGAGTAATTATTAAGGAGAGAATTTTTATTGACCTAGAGCCCTCCAAATTCTCAACATGGTATCAGAGCTAAGGTGCTAAACATAAGGGTTGCTTGTCAACAAAGACACTCAAAGAAGAAAATATCAAAGTTTGGGGTGGAAAGACGAATCAGTTTGCAAGGAAGACTATCCAACTACTTCATGTGAGATCTCCTACCTCATTCAAAATATCAACTCATTCAGGAAATTAATCTTTTCCATCAAAGATTTGCACTCAAGACATTGTTTGAAGGAAATCTCAACTTCTGTAGATAGTTATTATAATCAAGGGTTCAATTACAAAAAAATTGAATAAAGGAAACCCTTGACTTCCTTGTCAATCATCACCAAGGAAGCTGCAAGAAAATCCACTCAAGTAAGCATTCATGACCCTATCTATCAAAATTTCTTATTGTAAAGAAACCAACAAGCTGGTTGGGTCATCAAACTTCACTGCATGGAAGAAGAGAACATACTTGAATTTAATTGAAGACAAAGTAATGGACTATATTGACGGATCTACTGTTCAACCTCCAAAATAAGATACTCTAGCCCATGCCAAGTACATTAAGGGAGAAATTAGAGCCCAAATGGTTCTTATAGAATCCATTAAAGACTCTCTCGTTACCTATGTATCAAAACTAAATATTGAAAAACAAATATATGAGAAATTGGTGGAGCTATTCTCTCTGAGTACTGCAGGAGAAGCAATCTCTCTGAGAGAAGAACTATACAAAATTAAATTATAAAGTGAAGCAGTAATCACTCCATACTCTATGAGGATTTCTAAAATAAGTGATCAACTACAGGAACTAGGAGAAGTGATGTCTGACACTAAGATGACAATAGTGGTGTTGAATTCTCTACTAGAGGAATGGGGAAAATTCACTTCTAGTCTATATAGGAAGAAAGAAGCCACTCCATTCCATGATCTATGGTCTCTATGTAAAATATATGAAACAAGAATAAAGGCCAAAGCTAATACAAGACCAAGTGAAGAGAATCATTCCTTTGCAGTGTCATACAGGAAGAAAGGAAGATTCAGAAAATTTGGCCCTCAGAATAAAATAATAAATATGGACAGTGTGCGATGATTTAAATATAATGAGCTTGGGTATTATAAAAGAGATTGTCCGAAATCTAGAAAGGACAAGAGGAAAAGGGAAGAAGCCCATGTCACTTATAAAAGAGAAGAACCTGGTGCTAAAATATCTAAGAAGGAGGAAGCAAAGGATCTCTATTATGATTGAGATCATATTCCTCTGTAAATGATCCCTGATTAGTTGTAAAATTGTATGATAGAAATGTACAATAGTAAATCAGTCATCAGATCAAGCGTCAGAATGGAGACATAATTTTTGGATTTGATGACATATTGTTGAAGCAGGTCAAAGGAATGAAGCTAATCATTCAAGAGAAACCACTACAGGATGACTCAAGGAAAAATAGGTATGAGGTATGCATACATATATGTTGATATTGGATGTTGTGAAGTCATGTAATATGGTTGCAGGTAATATACCTCCGTATTTATGAGTATGATCTATGAAGAAGGATATCTCAATGCACTAACAGATGAAATCAACATAATATGACTTCATAGAATATGAGGTTGTTGTACATAAACAAGAAACTGGAAAATTTGTAATATCCTGGGAATGAAGAATGTGCAAAGAGGAAGAGATCATGAAGTACAACCATGTCAAGAGGTAGTTATCATTCGAAGGCCAAGAAGATGTGACTAGGAGATCTCCTGAGAAGATATGTAGACTCTGACGGAATTCTGGAAGAGAATAATACCCTTGGAAAAACATATCATTAGGAGACATGTCAATATGTATGAAGGATTTTGATGCCTACAGGAATATGTCATGGTGAAATATCATCTCTAAGGTAACTTTTTTTCTAAAATTTCATATGAATATGTTTATTTGGATAAATTTGTGCAGGGCCGCCAATCATAAGAAAGGATGTATGATCCTTGGAGATGATTTGAAGGAAAGAAACATGGCATAAAATGGGACCAAATAAGGAAGTATGATAAATTAGTATATGATATATGACATGACTCAGGATGGAAGTGATGAATTATCTGTGCCCTATGAAGCTAAAAGTTGAAGATTCCTCAATATTCAAATCCATGACATAGAGGACAGGAATTCTTCATGAGCAGTTGGGTGTCTCACCATTGTTGGTGGAGGTCTGTGGTTAAAAGAGAGTTTTGTGATAAGTTCCTTACCTAGAAGAAACTTGGTAATTCCTAAGAATAAACTTAGGTACATACCGTGTATAGGAATGAGTACATTCCCTTGTAGAATAGGTCCTCCCCGGTTGAGATGGAGAGATAGAGACATCATTTTGGTCTTCACTTGGGAAGACAAAATGGAGGATTGGGTAATCATCTATCATTCAATACTCTTTGATAATGTGTTAGGAAATTCAAGACAAGAGTAGTCGACGACCGATATTCTTTGAGGGCTAGCTCCCCAAGAGAAGAATAGTCCAAGAAGATCATTGTTTGAGAACACTCGGGTGGAGTATGTACCTTGGAGAGATAATGTTGAAGGTGTATATAAGTCATGTGTATTGCCAAAATTTTACCCCATTGTATCATTGAGAGATGGGGCTATTAGTGAAGGCCTTTCACTAGGACAATTCTTGTTGATATGATGCTATACAGATGCGATTACCAATCTGATTCTTCTTATGAGATTCATCAATTTGAAAGTGACCATGTACCTGTATGAATTCCTCCCTAGTTAAGAGGGAGTGTTGAAAAGTGTAACTAGGTTGATCTTCGTGTCGACTATGTAATTATGTATTTATGTAAATAAGAAGACAAAGATAATAAAATGTATTTTTGGTATACTCGCTTTATGAATTCCATGAGCAAGATTTTATTAGAATTATTCTTGATTTCTATTAGGTTTTTTTTCGTCTAAGATTGAATACGATTAAGTGTCTCAAACATGAAGGATCTAATCTAGGAACATGTACTCCAAGACCTTGTGGAATAAGCTCACGACAACTCTCAAATAATGGTGAAACTGAAGCTTTAAAGATGTGAAGAAACAACTGTTGACGACTGGAATAAACTCTGTGAAATTCGGCCTAAATATTGGTTGACTGGTCAGCCTAAAAGCTAGTCTTGACACTATATAAATCGCAAATGCTCTGCGGCCATTTGGATAAGAAATAACAGATCTGTCGAAGTTAATTTAAGTGCGGATTCATATAGATAAGCCTGAAATAAGCTTGCGCAAGTTTTGGAAAGGGTATACGAATAAGTATATATTTAAGTGCAGATATATAAATATATATACAACACCTACAATAGTCACCTACGCCTGAAATAAATGCGGACAAGTCTGAGATGTTTGCAGATAGTTTGTAAGAGGAGATAAAAAAAAATCTACAACAACAATCTACGAACATTTTTATAAGTCCAGATAAACATCAGTAAGGTCTGTGGACCTACCACAGTCCATAAGTACGTATATATATATATATATATATATATATATATATATATATATATATATAAACATTTAGTGGACAGTTGCCTGGAGAGAGTGCGAACCTGTATTAAGAGTACAGTGCAAACATTTAGGAAGCATACGCACTGTTAAGTAACAAAAAAAAGGGTTGGTCAATATCATAAAGATTTTTGAATCAAATCTCAAGAATACTTACAGATACTAAGGAAATCAAGAACTGTGGAAGGAATAGTGAACTAGGGCAGCATCTGAGTGCGGACAAGTACAAGAAGAAAGATTGCAATATACAAAGTGAATATCAAGGTCTCAGAAGCACATCTAGGTTAAGGGTTTAAGTATGGGTCATGGTAATTATCATTTTAAGATCTATAAGAATAATTCTTTGTGGGTTTTCCTCTCCAAGAGGGAGACTTTTTTTCCCTAGCTCTAGGAGCCTAACATTTGTGTCTCGTGTATTTCGATAATTGACATGATGAAAAATTAACCAAGAGAAGACATAAATAACGCAAATAAATTCACAAGTACTTATCAAGGAGAGAATTTGTATTAACCTACAGACCTCCAAATTCTCAACATACCCTACCACCCTATAGAAGAATAAAAGAAGAATGGACTCTTGTACTAGAGAAAATGGTCCACTTTACAATGATATAGAATGATGTAGAAGAAGAACAAACAATAGACCATAACCTCATCTATGACACAACCACCTAATGACGATCCTAGACTTCCCGACACTACCTCTTCAACTCTTGGAAGATAGACAATTGTACAATTTTTACAATGATGCATTTACAATGACTCAGTACAATGATACCTTTATAAAGACTGTATGCAGTGCTGCCCACTTGAAGACTTCATGTGGTGAACTTCTTGCTACTGTTTTGCACCTTGATTTCTACTCTTGTCATGCTACCCTTTACTACACCTTCCTTTTCTTTTCTACCCTAGAAAGTCTAGTACTTTGTAGCCCTTCACAACACATGATCTAGCTTTTTCTTCTCTTCTAGGATCTCGATATTTAATCTAGTGTATCTATGTTATTTCAAATCCCCAATATGTGATTTTTGGTTCTGTAGTAATCCTCTGAGTATTATTTCCAATGCCATAGATTTGATCCAATTTGGATTTTTCAAGAGAAAGTTATGCCCAATCTTTCACAATGACTTAATTATGGACTAGTTCAGTAGAGAGAAATTGTATGGTGTGATGCGTGTCACTATTTCTTAATTCAGATCTTAAATTGATATAATGAGAACAATAGTCCATGCACTATATGCCACTTTTTATAGAATTCAAATATGATACTCAGAGAGAGAATTATGATGATTTTCCCAAGGTTGCTTCTTTGAGATGAAGTTCAGGAGCTTGCAAAAACACTGACTTCCACAAATCATATCGCCGAAATTTTTACAGGAACTTTCTTAGGATTTTGGCTTCGCCTCATACAAATTTGAGTTTCTGAACCTTCGTAGAAAAAAAGTTATATTGAAAATGCCACAATGACCTGTTTCAGGTAGCGAAATCCCTACATAAGGAGGATATCATGATCAAAATTTATATAAATGCTTAGGTTCAGAGGGTTTTCAACAAGTGGATGTGGGAGGGATTTTAGGAGCTTAAAAATTATTAATTATTGAATTTTCAATGACTCGTGCCACAACCCCATGGGGTTTTCGCCCACTAACTGGGGTTACAAACTTTAAACATAAGTATATCTCAAACCGTGAAGAATTACATGGTGTGCCATATATCAAAAAAAACTTCTCGACAAGTAGAAACCATCAAAAATATTCTTGACCCAGAATATAGTAATTTGTAGGTCAAAATTAACATGCAAGATGAGGGTAGCCCCTGGTGCTACTTGGGTTGACATCAATGACATTCACTGATCAACAAAGTATGGTTTATCGGTGTCAACATGTAGGAAGACCAGACCAGTATTTGGGTCAAGAAACGGAAATTCCAAATCACTACCAATGGAATTTCTAAGAGAGAGATTTTCTGATTCGAGAGAAGGGGGGGCGAGGGCGAGGGGGTGTTTCCACCAAGCTGGGTTCCAAAAGTGGTGGGACCATAGGAATGATATATGATAGTGGATGATGACAGCCACGTGGAATGTGGTTGGGGATAAGGATTGGGGTCCTTTCAAATCCCCCTACTTTAGCATTGGCAGAAAAAAAAGGATTTGAGGAATTCCATTCTTCCAAGATAAGGTACGACCCTTTAGACAATTCCAAATCCCTGACTGAACTGTAATCTGAAGAAGACTCCATTAATTTTTCTTTGAAATGAGGGTTTAGCAGAGGAGGAATCTTAAAATTACCCGACATAAGCGCAGATTTTTCCGATACCTCTAAATTCCAGAAAGACGACACAATAGCCTCATCCTCATCTTCTGCAAAGCGTGCTTCAGCATTTAACTTTGTAGTATTTCCTGGTCTCCATCCTCTACAGGAATTCATCAAGTGGTCAGTGTCATGACATATATGACGTCAGAAGGGGATCTTCTAATAGTCAATAAATTTTCTGTAAATTATGCCATTTCATTCCAGGTCAATATTGGTTGGAAGTCCCCCCGCAAATGAGACTTCAACGAGCACACATACCACCTGTTTATCGAAGATGCCAACACTCTTCGGGTCTACAAATTTACATGTGCCGATATTATCCCCTATGGCATTTATCACAGCCGTGGAGTAGAAATGAATCAACAACCCCATCATATGCACCCATACAATGTGTTTTTTGGGGCATTATTGTTCGGATGGAAGTCCATAGTCCATCTATGGAGAGCCATGAAGTAGCGCCCATGCACCCAAGCTTCTCATTCATGAAGTGAAAATATTTCTAGCCATTATGTAGCCGGCTAATCCGGGGTCATAGTTGAGGAGTTTCTTCTAGGCCATTCCTACATTTTAACCGTAGAGAAATTCTGGAAGTGCCACTTACCCAGAACTTCCCTTGTTAGAAATATATCGCCTCTCTCCCACATTACATCAGAGCCGAAGCTGATAAGATGGCACTTTGTGATAGGTTTGAATGACTTTTCCGAGTGTTGAGAGTTTTTATGAAATGGCTTCTCCCCGTAATGTGGCACAGACCGACCACCATGAAACTATGCACCTGGTGATGAACATACCTCGCCAACTCTGGAACTCTAAATGACATTCGAAGAGTGATAATGAGATGTTTGGGCATGCATAGAGGATAATGCCCCAGCCATTGCCAAATCGATGGCATGCAAGAAATCATTGTCATAATTCTCCACCTCCAGATCCCCACCATAACCATCCACGTCCATCAGCAAGGTTTGAGACTTAAAGAAAATTAAAAGAGAATGATCCAGGTGGCAACTGCCATCAACCAGAACTCAAAAAAGTTAAGGCATCGAGACGGGGGTCTGATAAGATCTAGAGAAAAGGATAAGAGTAATGGCATATCCCACCAAATCCTAACGACCACAATCATTCTCTAGTACCTTCCAGTATTCCAACATGGAGATAGACGTTGAAAACTTTAATGAGGAAAGGAATAAAAAGGACGGGAGGTATAGAGTGATATCCACCCCCGTCGTCATTGTTAGTCACTGCACCATCCCAGAAAAAATTCAAAAAACAATGTTCCCAGAAACTGTCATCCCCCGAGAACCTCCGATTGCAGGGCCAGTGACCAAACTCAGTGGTCAGTTCCCTGCACATTCACCATTTTCCCATAGTAATTCCAGGAAAGGAACCCTACATCCTCATATGTTAAAACGAGAACATAAGTGTAAACCCGTACAAGATAGAAACTCTTGCATATAACCCGGAGGAGATAAACAATTGTTCTTGTATAGGATCAATTAATGCAGCAAAAAACACCGCACCTCCCGATATTCCACCATGTGTCACATATCTGAACTTTAATACTCTTACATAGTTTGGTAATGGGGATGAGAGGCCACCAACATTGGACGGAACCCATGGTCTCAAGTGGGTGACTAGCGTTCTCGGGAAAACGATTTTTAAAGGCATTATTAACCGCTTCCCAAATCGAAAGGAACATGTTAGCTCATGTTATGTATTTTACTATAACCCCATTGAAAACTAAAGAAAAGCTATAGCCATATCACCCAAAAAATTCAATGTACCCACACACCAAAGGAGTTAATAAATGAAGCTGCTAATGTGCTTCCCTTGCTCAAAAGCAATAATCCCAACCTCAAAATCCTTCTAAAACAGTCTTCCTCCGGTAAACTCCTACGTTCATTTGGTCGAAGGGAAACTCCTGATTTTATTCTGTCGAGAGGAAGCTCTTGCTTTCATACCGTTGAGCCAAATTACCATCGATTCTCAATCGACAAGTTGCAACACTCTTTGACAAAGCTCACCCTTCCTCGACTCCACCTAAATCTAAGCATTTTCTCGACTTTCCATTTGATAAACTGCAAAACAATTGCCTGTTCACGATGAGGGCATAACAACCCATTATAAAAAAATTTACTATTGTTAATAAAACATTTCAATGGAAAATGTGAAAAAACATTGTTATTAGAAAAAATCATTCGTACAACAATTAATAGAAATAAATATTTTTTCTTAAAAATAAGTATAATAATGAATAGAAATAAAGAATTAATGGTAGAAAATTTCATATATTTAAATTAGTTTTTGAATAATTAATTTACGAGCACATTTAAACTGTTGTTATATAGAATAAAAAAGTTAATAGAAAACGTTAATATGATGTATTATAATGAATGGAAAGAAATACTAATCATAGAAAAATCCACATATATATATTTTATATAATTAATTTATGAGGACACTTGTTATTAGAGTTTTTTTTTTTTTTTTTACAAATTTAATTCTCATAAATTGATTTTAAACCACATAAAATTAATCATCCACCAATAAAAAAAATACAAATTCAATTTTTAAAAATTCAAAAATTATTTTTCAATTTCTAAAATAATAAATCTAGTATTTAACTTTACCAAAACTTAAATAAACTTTCCAAATAATTTTTAAAAATTTGTGAATTAATTAAGATTCAAAGCCTTTTGACCCAAACTTATTACAATTTACTATCCCTTCCGCAAGTATACTAATAACAACGAATTAGAACATATGTTGGACTATTAAGTTTCCATATATTCTTTGGATCCTTTATATTTTATTTACACAGTTACTACTTTGATTCTTCAATTTTATTTTATAATTTGTTAAATCATGATTGAAGTAAGTTGAATAAATTAGAAATTGGTGGTAGTCTAGAATTAAGGTTTTATGGCATTAAAAACTTAACCTAATTTAATATAATATTCAAATTTTATTTACTAGTATGTTTATATAAATGAAATGGAAGTTAGATGTGGATACATGACAAGCATCAAAATATTTACTTTATAATACATTTTATATTTTGAAAATTAAAAAAAAACATAAAAATTAATTAAATTATAACTTGATTTTTAATTATTATTATTATTATTAGAGAAGAAAGCTCTGCAAATGTAATTGGAGAAGGCAGGAAGCTTTGATCTATTGAATTATGGGTCTGCATAGAAGAAAAAGGGGGAGGGACCAATGCTCCCTCCTATTGGAACGTCTTGGTTGAGAGAGGTAAAGGTATCCAAGGATGTTTTTACGGCCATTTTGTCAAGAAAAATGACATTTCAGAAGGAGACAATAGGTTGGAGTCAACAAAGGTCGCATATCCACATGGCGTGGATTCCAAAGAATCTGACAGTTGGTCTTCAAAGAAAGCTAAGCATACTATAATGCCAACCCTGAGTGGATCATGCAAGCCAAATAATAACAATAATCTTCGATTTTTTATTCAAGATCCACAAACCTAAGCTCTCCAAGACCATATGAAGACATATGCATTGATGTTCAAATTTATGGGGGTTTGTCTTATAGAAAAAGTCTTAAGAAATTGGATCCAACACATTTGGAAACCTAAATGAGAAGTAGATCTCCATCTTGGTGTAGAAATTATATAACTTATGTGTTATATGTCCAACATTCTCCTCATCTCACACTATTTTAACTTCATGCAAAATACATAATCTATTCCACCATTGATCATTTGAGGAAATTAAATCAAGACTACAATGCACACACGAAACAATAAAAATTCACTCACATTAACACAGTTGTTTAACGGGAAAGCCTGAAGCTAAATACCCCAACTATCTATATATAATATATTTCATAGAGATCATGTAACAATCCTCATACAAAGCTGATCATATCAAGCTCTCAGTACAATACAATCGCTACATACTAATCAAGCCCAATCTTGCAAATCCATGCACCAATCTTTGCCACCTGCTAGCCTGTCTCTATTGCGCAATCCCTACTGAAGAATGGCTCTAAATGAACTCGAATTTCTCCAGCCTTTCTCACGCAATGCTCATTGGAATCTCCACTGAGTGTTGTATGCAATCAATGCATCACTATAGTCACAACTGATAGTCACACTTGCTCTTTCACCTATCTCTCCACTGGTCTCCACTGAAACTGCCATGCACTGTAGTTAACTGATGTATTCTTCAGTTGATTAATGAGTTATTGTTTAGTGAATTAACTAACTAATTAATTCAGTCCACTCTCACTAGTGTATAAATCAGTTAGACTAGAAACAACTAGCTCAACTAAGTCTAACTGAGTTAAACTAAATACAACTCCACCAACTACTTCTCCAACTCCACAAAACTCTGTCACATGAGTTCTAACTGAAGTCCTCCATGCAATAGCTCTAGTAAACCCTCAAGAATAGAATAATTCCTTCTGTCAGCTGTTGTGCCACATCTATGCACTTAATTGAAGTGTTCCAAGAGAATAAGATAATGTTTAGAGTCCAAATATTATTAAGAGTTAATAATATTCGACATATCTATTTTTAGACTGGCAGTCTAAAAATAGACTCCACCCAATATGTCTAAAAATAGAAGTCCATTTATTTTTCCAACTTGACCAACCATCCACAAATAGCATCCTGCAACTCATAGAATATGATCGACATGTCTAAAAATAGACTTTGCGCCAAAAATAGCCTGCGGGCCCACTTAGTTAAGGAGACTCTTTTCACTAAGCTCATCATCTTGTTGAATCTCAACACTTGGATCCAAATTTTTATTCATAGTTGTATTTTCCAACATAGAGGACAAAGAGAGGATCTTTGAGGGAGGATGGTGTTTCCCATACTCAACAGAGTTGTACATGTGACCATGGAAGTAAAATTTTACACCATAGGAGGAAAATTTCACCTCTATTCCAATGTGGATAAGGTTATATTCCCTTCCTCTATATTACTAGCTGCCAACAACCCTATAAGCTATAAGGAACTCACTAGGATGATTTCTAAAGATTTCTGAAGAAATTCAGCAGGGAAAATACATTGTGTATGCCCATATTTGCGTTGAAATGAGCATCTTGGGTGCTCTCCTAAATGAAATAATTTTAGAATTTCAGGATGAATTATGGTGACAAAGCATTGACTACAAGCATATTTCTTTCCATTGTAGAATATGCCATGAATATGGGCACCTCTTCAGGGAATTTCAATTAAATGTAAAGACATAGTAACCAAGAGCTCGCTTATAAAATACATTGAGGGTTTCAAAAGAGTGGTAGCCAAGGGTAAGGCAAGAAAGAAACAATAGGAAAATAATTCGCAGGAAAAAATAGAAACAAATAACATCTATGATGTCTTGGATTAGGAAACCTTATAGGAGGAAGAAAAAAATTAGGAAACACTGAAAAGAAAATAAAGGAAAAAAAAATAATGATGAGGGAGCTTCCAAACCTCACTGAGAACCATGGTAAATTAGCTCAACCATAATGGTAGGACAAAGATCCAGGAAACCCAGCTCAGCCTCAAAGGAAATATGAATATTGGGAAATGACACCAAGCGAAGTAGGGGTGGGAGATCCATATCTAAGGGATATTATATAAAGAGAAGCTTTATATCTTTATAATATTTTAGAAAATTGGAAGGGGGCAATGAGTGGAAACAATCCCCAAATACCAAAGAGATTGGGTCCAGTACTCGTTCCTAATGTAGGAAGAAACCAGACTTATAGGAACAAAGAGATCTTGGAGAGACTCAAGGTTTAGGATTCAAGGTGATGAATGCATAAAAACCTCTGACCAGAAAGAAATCTTGCAAGAAAAGAGGAAGGAAATAAAATATTTCCACACTCTAGGAGCTCAAAGCCTTGTTGATAAACTCATGTAAGATGAAATACCAGAACCCTACATCTCCCCCCCCCCCCTGTCTGTAACCTGTTTAAATGGAAATTTGAACATGGAATATAAGAGGCTTAAATAGCCTAAGAAAACAAAGGATCCTTGGTGATAAGTTGAAAGAATAGAACCCAAATTTCATTTTGATTTAATAAACCAAATGTTCACTTGATGTTAATTTTAGATAACCATGGTATGTTCTATACTTAATTTAGTTTTACATCAATATTTCTTATAGGTCCAATTCAATTTATCAGTAAAATAAGCATGAAATTAAAATGCTTATAAAACATAGTAATATATCAAGAGAAGACGTGCCAAATAATGTATATCATATTTTATGATTCTTCTTATCCAGCAAAGATAGAGATTTGAGAGTGCAAGCTTCTATGATCCATAACATTTTAAATTTTAAATCTGCCGGGAAATCGCATGGGAAATTCTGAAACCGACGTGTTTCAAACTATCAATTGTAGTTCATCATCAGGAACACGTTGGTTTCAAATTTTCCCATGTGATTTCCCGGAATATAGAATTTAAAAAGATAGAGATTGATGTGTGTTATGACAGTCAACAGGATGCATCAGCCAACAAAGTATTTCTCAACATCAGATCATCCAACCTTCCAAGTGTCATGCACACCCCTCAAAGACATCTCCAAAAGTCAAGGAAAGTCAACAAAAGAATCTCTCATCCAGATTTCCAGCATCCATATTTCCGGCATCCATTTCCAGCGTCCATATTTCTGTCATCCATTTCCAGCATCATCCATATTTTTCGCATCCAGATATCAGGCATCATTTGCGACATCCATATTTCTGGCATCCATATTTCTGGCATCCATTTCTGGCATCCATATCTGGCATCATCCATATTTTTGGCATCCATATTCACACATGGGAGAGAGAGAAGCCTCTTATAGGTTGTACAAAGCAATTAGATAAAGAGGAATGTGTGTGATGAGATGATGATGAAATGGAAATAATCTCTCTCTAATTTATATCAGTCAATGAGGGCATGTGACACATATATTAGGCTTGTGAGCCTACATTACAAATCTGACCGACCTTGCACATGTGTGGAAAATAAAATCAAAATATATGTTCTTCTCATCCAAACAAGATGATATTTAGATCAATATTGCACCACTTCGAAAGAGGAATATAAAAAAATATATAATCATTATCATATGAGCATTGGAACCTAGAGTTTGGACCTACTTTCCCAAAATTAACAATTGAAAACCTGAAAATAACTAGTGGAAAGTTCTAGGATATATATGAATATGTAGATATCGAAGCTCAGAATGTTGGAGGGGGGATCCTAACCTCATGGAACCCACTGAGGATAAAATTAATATCTTTTGAATCTACTTCGCATTCCCTCTCCACAATTATCCCAGTATATGGTTCACCGGATCCAATTATTTATACGAATGTGTATGGCCCCCATAGAATCAATGAGAAGCTTAACTTTATTCAATATTTGAAGGACCTGAGAAAAAGAATCAACACATGAATGGGTATTGTAAGGGGACTTCAATATAATCCTCACACTCAAGGAAAATATATCATTACTAAGAATTTTTCCGAACTCTAATTCACACCATGAAAGCTATAGATATAGAAGAAACTGATGGGATGTTCATCTGGAACAACAAAAGAGAAGGAAAATACTTGGTGGCCTCTTGTCTAGATAGGTTCCTAGTTTCAGAGGAAATAAAATTTCAAGGGATTAATGTTGAGGCTAACATTCTACACTATGGCAGGTCTGATCACTGGTCGGTTCTTCTAGAGGTTCATTTAAAGGGAATTCCAACAAATAGACACTTTAGATTCAAGGACTTTTGGTTGGATCATCCCAAGTTCATAAAAAATATGAAACAATGGTGGCAAGACAGAGGATAAGATCAAGGCTCAAAAAATTTTAAGCTACAAAAAAACTAAAGCATGTCAAATGAAATATTAAATCGTGGAATCAAAATGAATTTGGCAATATATTCCAAGCCAAAAAGGAAATGGATGAAAAAATTGAACAACTCCGAAAATCCATCAGTAAATAGAGATACAACGAAGAAAATAAGGATCTGGAACATTTCCTTCAGAGGGAATGGGAAGAAAGATATTTGTGGGAGGAAAATTTATGGAAAAAAAAATCTAGGTTATAGTGGTTGCAGGAATTATAAGGAAACACTAAATTCTTCCACAAAGCAAGTATAGACCATAGGAACAACAAAAAAATACTTAAATTAAAAGATAAAGTAGGAAACATTTTCCACAGTCATTAGGAGATGGAAAATTTTTTGGTTCAACACTTTAAGAAAATAATAATCAAACCCCAAGGAGACAGATCAACTTATATCGAAAAAACCTTGTAGGATGTTCCACTAATGGTTGGAGAGGAACTTAATGAAATTTTTTTTAGACCCATATCACTAAAGGAGGTCAATTAAGAGGTGGATGATACATCAATTGGTAAGGTGATAGGACATGACAATTTGAAAATGGAATTATTTAAATCATGGAGGGATATAGTTGCAATGATATAAAAAAAGTGGTGGAGGACTCTCGAAGATCAAAAATAGTCCTCAAGGATTTGAATGCTACTCTCATCACTTTGATTCTGAAAGAAAAATAAGAAAATTCCCCAGATAGATATTGCCTCATTGATGTTTGCAATGTCATATACAAGATAATTTTCAAGGTAATAGAAAATAGATTGAAGCCTCTGTTGCCAATCATGATCTATAAATATAAGCCAAGCTTTGTGGAAGGGAGACAATTTATTGATAATGTGGTCTAGGCAGAAGAGATAATTCATTCCCTCAAATCCCAGAAAAAAGAAGCGATGATCATACAACTAGATATAGCTAAAGCCTATGATAAAATGACTTGGCCATATCTAGAACATACTTTGCAAGCATTTTAATTTAACTAACACTGGATAAAGTGTGTTATGTTGTTAGTATCTACTCCTAGCTTCTCAGTTATGGTTAATAGAGCCCTATATATACCTTTCTTCCCCACAAGAGGTGTACATCAAGGATACTGGCTTTCACCTTTTCTATTTTTCTAATGGACTCACTAAGGATATATATTAAAGAAGAGGTTGGAACTAGCAGGATAAAAGGGTTGCAACCTCAACCATAGTGTGAGAGTTTCAGAAAAAAAAAAAAAAACCTATTGCAATATCTTGTTATACTTCGCCTAGTTATATAATTAATGTTACAATACAAATGACCTCCTCATCATCCCAGAGGAGAAGGAAACACGGAAGGAATAAATTGACCTAGACAGAGAGATATTTTTCCAAGGTAACACACGCCAAAGACTACTAGGTTGAGTTATAATGCTTCCCTGCCTCTTTAAGGGAGCATTAGGGCATAGGTTAATGCACTGTCTTGACTAAAGGGAAATGTTACTCATGTTTCAAGAAGAAAAAGGGAGATATTTCGCAGTAAGTAACTGAAATTTCAGGCCTTTTCTCAAGGATTTAGTCCAAAAACTAGGCAACATATGGTTCAGGCCTTTGATTGGAAATTTCTAAACATAACTAAGCATCCAAAGAGGGAAAATTCTAGAAAAGCATGCAAACATCATGGATTTTTCCCTATTCGAACTAGTGGGGAAGAATGGAAAGGTTGATCCTCCCAAACTCTTATAAATTGGAATCTATGGCTCACTCTAAAAGGTCAAAACGTTAATTGTGTGAGGAGCGAAATTTTGTTGTTGAGTGTGAGGTTTCATGGTTGGCTTGGTTCATTGAGAATTACTAGCTACCTGGATTGCTGCTACCTGTTTGTTTCTTTAATCTGTATGTTCTTTAATCCTTTATAGAAAATAACACCATTTTTCCCATGTTTCCTCACTTGGGATTTTTAATTTCATAATATTGTGGTAAATCTCATCTACCTTTGAGTATTTGGCAAACGTAGGCTTATTTACAAAAAGGTGATTTACCTCATGCTGGAGGTAAAAGAAGTTTCCTTGAGTTTGAAGGAGCACTTTTCCTGTGGGAATTCCCTTCATTGAGGAAATGTTTGAAGTTTCTTTGGCTACTTCCCTTAAATTATTTTCATAACCCTCATGTCCCATGAGTTTCTCATTTATTACTAGATGATTAGGCAGGCCCTTCTGTCTCAATACATCAAACTTGTTAAGAAACGCGTTCTCTACGAGTTCCATGGTTTGACATTTCTCCTCAAGTTCTATCATTAGATTTCTTTCAGAAATAACTTTCTTCACTTGTATTATATTCTTTGTTCTGTCAGCTATCTCGAGCTCTTCTAATTCATACTTATTTTTAGAATTAAGGAATTTCATTATTTCAGAGGCTTCCTCTAGTTTCTTTTCAAGATTGGCTTTGACTTTCTCAAATGCCTCACCAGCTTCCTTCACCAAGTCATTCTACTCAAATATAATATGTATAGAAGGCCAAATATCATTAACTAAGTTAATGATATTTACCCAAAATTGTTGTTTTTCTTGGGCTAAAGGTTCTTTTACTAACAATGCCTTTTCTATCTTGTGGATTATGTCAGTCAGTATATTGGCTTTCTATACTTGAGCTTGATGCATTACTTCTGCAAATTTCTTTCCATCTTCTAACCTCTTTACTTGTTCCTTGAGCTTATTAATCTATGTAGTCTAAATGGACATATCTTCTATTTCTTTGATTAATTTTCTGGCCTCATTAGTGGGATGGGCTGTTGGTATTGTTGATGTTGGTGTTGATGTAGATACTATGGGGATAATAGTAATGGGAACTTCTTCCATGCTAGCTCTTTTTTCCTATACAATTTTATCCATCTTTGTCTCCATTTCTTTTAGTTGAGCTATCAACTAGATGATTAGATTCATCATCTCATCCTTTTGATTATTTGTCTCCAAAACCTCCTTGCTTTGGGGATGCTCAGTAGTTGGTAATTTTAATTGTTCTTCACTGCAACTATATCTGCATTTTTATTTTTTGTAAGTTATTTTTCTGCCTTGATGTCAGTTGGATTATAGTCAATTTTAATTACCAAATATTTGAGTGACTTAATCATGTTTTATTTTTCTTGTGATGAGGCTCTCTCCAGCTTTAACTGTGACTATATATTTTCTAGGGAGTTCTACAACTTTTGGACACTTAGAGCTTTGTGGTCATGGTTGAATATATCATCTATCGTGCCTATTTGTGAAATTAAATTTGATCAATTAGATGTAAATCCTTGGCATGAACTTCAAAGCCTATATTTTTATAGTCTTCAGAAGTTTCGGTGGCCTGTAGCTTTGGATGTAGGAATGCCATCTGCATTTTCCTTCTCTTGATGTCAAAAGCTGAAAGAAACCTATTCTTATCACTGGGAGTTTTCTTCCAGTATTGTGCATATGTAACAACCTTCAATGCTTCATTTTTTATTTTAATATCTTTATATTTTTCAATGATATCCTTTTCCTTCTCAACTGGCTTGCTGGATGTTGAAATCACTGCACTATTTTTCTTTAGAATGATTCCTGTGTTGGAAGATGATGGAAGAGGTGTTTCTTTTGTATGTGTTTTGGGTGCATCATCCCTGATAACAATCTCTGTTTCAATTTTTTCTTCCTGCTCTATTACTGGGTTTAGCTTTGTTTTCTTTCTATACATAAGATTGAATTTACTATCAAATGTAGCTTTTTCTGAATAAGAGCCTTCTTCTCTAGACATTTTTGTATTTCTATCCTGTGGGTTTGGACTAAGCAGGATGGAACTAGTATAAAGCTCTTCCTCCACCTCTTCTAGAGTGTTTTCCAACCCCTTTGACTGGTTGGAATATTTCTCAATCTCAGGCTTAGATTCATTGATGAAAGGCGTGAGTTTATACTTACCTCTTAATTTGCTTATGACACTCAAGGGGTCATATGACCATTTGAAACTGTTGCTAAACTTTAACTCTTGTAGGTATCTATCTGCTCCCTTTCCAACATCCCCACTGTTTAATATAAAAGGCCCTCGTTGTTTTTTTTTTAATCTTGAACTGAGTTTTATTTTTGGCTGAAAGGAAATTTATCTCATCGAAATTCAAGATCTGTCTAATGTATTCTAACTAGAATATCCTTGTTGGGAGGTATTTGGGAAGCTTGTAAGGGACTAGTTGACTTCCATACACTCTGATCTTTGTGTGATTTTGGTATAAATACCAGTTTCATTTTTTTCTCTGATCAGATAATTGTATAACTTTTATGATTTCATCACTGGTTCTGGGTTGAATCCTGTTTCTAAGCATATTAACCAATGGGTATACAAAAGAGTCAATAAAGTCTTCAAAAGTAAATTCATTGGAATCCTTTCCGATCAAGGATGTCCAAAAGATTACAAAATGGGGATTACCCTCTGTTTCTAGTTTTCGTAGGTTGATTGCAAGCCCTTCTGATTGAAAATATATGAATAAATGAAATAATACTAAAGAATATTTGAATAGTCCTTCCTCTAGCAGTTTGATCAGTTGATCGTGCATAGTATCTGCCAGTAATTCAACAAAGTTGAAAAGTATGGTTGGAGGCTGGCCTGGGAAAAAGGTAGAGAGGAAACCAAGGATGGATTTGTATACAAAGTCATCAGTAAAATATCCTAGGATACAGGACAACATGGTCACAATTTGTTTGGTTTTTCCTGGGAACATAGTAGCAGAGAATGGTGGGTTGCTTTTAGGAACTAGAGCAGATTCAAGTAGGAAAGTCTGAAATATTTGAGACCTTTTAGGAAAATCTAGCTTTAGGTAAAAATCTCAGTAAGGGTTTCAATGGAGAAAGGCACTCCCTCTGGTTGTGATGGAATCTATTTCTTGGTCAGGGGTGACTACAACTCTTTCATTTGGAAAATAGTTGAGTTGGCAAAGTCTGATGACTTCAGGGAACTGGTAGGTATGTGGAAATATGTATTTTGGGAGGTTAGAGTTTCACAAAAGTATGTCATCTGCCTGATCAACAAACTTGTCATGGCTCCAACAATGGAGCTCCAAGAAATCGCTGTCAGTGACTGTGTCTACTATTTTAAATTCTTTATTTTCTAGTGGAGTATGGTCGACATCTAACAGGGGTGGTTGCAGAGGATTTACAGTTTGGACGTTTTTAGAAGCCATTGATTTGGAATTTATTAATTAAAGGGCTTAATTGATGGTGATATGTACTAAAATTTACCTAGAGTACCGAAGTTTTGGTTGTAGAAGGGGTACAGGCTATAGCAAGGCTTCAATTCTAGTAAGCAATGATTCTTTTTGTTTTTTCTGCAAGTCGACAGAGATAGCGAAATAACGGAATAGCGGGGTTTTATTTATTTTGAAACTTGAGTGATTTGGTAGTTTCGTATGAGGGGGTGCGATAAAATATGGAGGTGCCACGTGGCATGGCACTAAGCAGATAAAACCACCCATTTCCCACCCCCCACCCCCTTGGTTTTAAACATCAAACATTCTGGAGTGCGACATAGATCGTAGTCCGTTTGATCTAATCGTCGATGATCAGACAGTTGGTGGAGTTAAGAGTTTTAAAATGTGGTGGGGGTAAGAAATATATATGCGGAGGGTTAAAATTATAATGGGGTTCATTTTTCATTTTCGCGCTTTTGACTTTGAAAAAGTGGGTTTCTTGCATTTTTATGAAACATAAAGTTTTATTCAAGGGAAAGGGTTTTTAAAAGGGGAAAAGGATTTTTAGCAAGGGGAAAGGGATTTAAAATATGTTTTTTGAGGTTTTGGAGGGGAAAAAGGTTTAGGATGGGGATTTTTTATAACTAGGAAGGGGAAATTGATTTTTAAGAGGCGAAAAGGGTTCAGATATTGGGGAAATGAATAGGGAAAATGGATTTTAACAATGGGAAGGGGTTAGAAAGATATTTTTGATAAGGGATAAGCATAATGATTCTTATATAACTTTTGAAAATTATTCTACCTACCCTTTTATTCATCCTAACAATTTTTATTTCATTTATTGGGTGCATTTGAGTGTGGTGACCCTTTTATTTTATTTTGATAAGAAAACTAACTTATTTCTAACCTTATCTCTTCCAATGGATGAAATTTCATCTTATAAGCTCATTTTATTCTCTACCTAGCTACTGATCTACCAATATTAAATGGTTTGGTCAAATATTTATTCACTAACTATCATAACATAAAATTTAAAGGCATGAATGATCAAAATTAGATTGCATGATCATCATGAATAGTGGCATTTTGAACAAGCTATGCACAATTTTCTTTATGATTTTCATATGAGATTTAGAGTATTTTATATAAAAATGGCATTTAAATTAGCATCACTTTTCAATTTCTTTTGGTGGGGTTCATAATCTTCTTTCTATTTGATCTTTTCTTTTACTTCCTTTTATTTCTTTTGGTCCTTTGATTATTCTTTTAGGACATACCCTCTTTTAATTTTTTAATATGGAAAACATTTGCAGGAATGAAAAGGTATGTATAATATTACAAGAATTAACATAGTGAATTAAAAATTATGATCCCTATTATTATAGGACCCTAATAATGGCTCCACTTGGGGATGTAATTTCCTTGTGAGATGTCAAGAAATTTCTTATCAATGGCCTTGGATTTTTAGCTTTTCTTTTCTTGGAACTACTTTTTATGATCTTCTTTATTCAAACATATGATGTTATATATTTTAAAGCTTATAGTTTCCTTTTCAGGCTTCAACTTTACAAGATAATCATCACTCCAATGTAAACTTTGATATGGTATTTACAATGAGTAAAATAGAACAAATGAATTGCTGGTTAATCTGGTGAAAAAAGTGCTTTAGCATTCGACCATTCATTGGTCCAGTTGGTAATTCTGTTCCATTTAATTCTTTCAAGAAAAAGGCATTATTGCCTCTGTAACCATAAATAATGTATGGGCCCTTCTAGAGAAAGTAAAATTTCCCATGTTTTCCTTTGTCTTCCCTTCTGGAATCCAATTTTATTACTTCATCACATATGAAGGAATCATCTTCTTTAGTTTTCTTATCAAAGATATTCTTGATTTTATCTTGACTTACTTAGGCTTTGATTAAAACTTCTTCCTTTCTTTATTGTAAATGAATTTTTTGATTTATCCTCCTTTAGATGTCATTTGGTTCTACTTGCATCTCTTGAATCATTTTGATTACTGGCACTCTTAATGAAGATGGAAAAACAACATACATCCCATATACCAATTGATAGAGAGATGTACCGATATATTTCTTAGTATTTAGTCTATTTGCCCATAGGGCATTCACCAACCTTTTATTCCAGGTTTTCTTGTTATCTTATAATAAATTCTTTATGATGTTGACTAGGATTTTGTTTGAATATTTTTCTAGTCCATTACTTTGAGGATAATAGGCAGTGGAATGGCCTTGGGTGATATGGTATCGGTTACAAAAATCTATCATTTTCTTGGATTTGAGGGCAACAAACATTATCAGTGATGAGCTTTTGTGGGCGTCCAAATCTAGAAATGATGTTTTTCTCAAGAAATGAAATAATGACAAGAGTTTGTGGCTTGTCTATAAGGGATGGCTTCTATCCACTTGGTAAAGTAGTCAGTGGTTGTAAATATACATTTATGTTGGGTAGAGGAGTGTGGGTGAATTTCATCAATGAAGTCTAAACCCCATTGTTGAAATGGCATTTCTACTGAGATATGTTTGAGGGGTAATGGTAATAGTTTCTTCTTCCCTTCAAATATTTTACATTTGTGACAGGAGAACACATACTTTCGAACATCTGCAAAAAGGGTGGGCCAATAAAAACTTGCCTTTAAAATTTTGTTAGCAATTGTTTTCTAGTACAAGTGTCCTCCATAATCTCCTGCATGAAATTCCTGCATGACTTTGTCAACTTCATCTCTTAATAAATAATTTAATAGGATACCACCATGATCTTTCCAAAATAAAACATTATCTAAGATACAATATTTCATTGCTTTCATTTTTAAGAATCTACTTTTGGTTTTAGATAAACCAAGAGGATCTTGTAGGTTGAGTGAAACAAATTTAAGGTATGCATACCAGGGTGAATCTATGAAAGCTTCACTGATTTGTGGAGTTTCCATCTCTTCCTGATCATCTATGGATGTAATAAAATTTATGTCTAAGGCCTGACAGTTTGATTCAACCATGAGTTTGGCCAAAACTTGGCCTTTAATTTATTTTGTAGGCTTGATCTCAATGGCATATTCTATTATTGTGGCAATCCATTTTCCCCTTTTTCCATCAGGCCCATTCTGAGTTAGAATGTCCTTTACAATTGAGTTTGGAGCATATGCTATTATGTGAGAGTATAGAATGTATACTCTGAAATATTTTATGGCTTTCACTAAAGAAAGAGATTGTTTTTCCATGATATTATAATTTAGTGTTGCATCTCTCAAAGTTTTACTGAAGAAAGCAATGGGTTGTTCAAGGCCCTCATTGTTATTTTGCAACAAGACTGCTGCAATGGTGTTCTCTGAAGCAAATGAAAATATTATGAAATCTTTGTTAAAATTAGGACTTATGAAGATAGGTGTTTTAGTAAGGGCTTCTTTGACTGCTTCAAAAGACTGTTTAGCCTCTACTTTCCACTTAAGTATTGAATCATTTTTTAACATGTTGTTTAAAATTCTAATTAGTTCTACTAAGTAAGGGATGAATCTTCTAAGAAAAATTATTTTTCCTAAAAATGATTGTAATTATTTAATGTTTCTAGGATGACTGATATTTAAGATTGCTTCTATTCTAGATTGATCAATTCTAATGCCCTGTTTTGAAATGATGCGTCCCAAAATTTTTCCTTCTTCTAATCCATAAAGTAACTTTTTAGGATTTAAGGATATGCCAAACTTTCTACATTTTACAAATAATTTTCTTAGGTGATCTAGATGTTCTTTATATGACTTGGAAAAGACTGTGATATCATCTAGGTAAATGACTAAGAAGTCATAGATTTCTTTTGAAAAGGCTATGACTGTGGCTCTTTGGAATGTTACTCTAGCATTCACCAATCCAAAGGGCATTTTTAAGTAAATGAAAGTTCCCTAGGGAGTGGTGAATGCAGTCTCAGCTTGATCTTGAGGTTCGACTAGGATTTGGCTGTATCCAAAAAATCCATCAAGTAATGAAATTATGGATAACCCTACTACCCTCTGAAGAATGTGGTCCATTTTAGGGAGGGGATAGTTATCCTTCAATGATACTTTGTTTAAGTTTCTGAAATCAACACAGAGTCTTATTTCTACTGTTTCCTTTTTAGTGGGGACTAAATTAGAGACCGAATCAAAATATCTGATGGGTGCTATGATTTTAGCATCGTACATCCTTTTAAATTCTTTTTCTATTAATGGCATAAGAATGGGGTTAATTCTCCTTAGCTTTTATTTAAAGGGCTTTTGATTTTCTTGAATTGGTATCTTATCCTGAATAATGTTGGTATCATAAGACTTGATGTCTTCATAATTTGAGGGAAATATGTCTTGGAACTCTTTAAACAAGCTAATGTACTTCAGATTTCCAGTTAGAGGTAATGTCTTAGATGACTTGATAAGGTTGGGATTTTCCATTGTTCCTATGTTGAATTCCTCTGTATATAACCTTATAGGCTTCATTTTAGGTTTTCTAGCTACATAATTGGAGTCAAAGAGATCTTATAGTGGAGCTAGTACTTTAGGAAAAATGTTGTCTTTGAGATTTAAAACTTCTGATTCATCATTAATTGATTCCTCAATTTCTCCTATTTCTAATTTTTCTATTTCTAGTTTAGTGAATCTAGTTGGTTCTATATTATTTACATCATTTACATATATTTCATTATTTATGGTATAATATTATTTAAAATCAGTGTCTATATTACCATTTTGAAATTCTCCTTCAAAAATCATAAAATAAAGAATTTGATTGTCTTGTGAAAAGATTTTCCAATACTTTAAATTATCAGGTATAGTTGGTCTATGTCTTACCTCAGTTGTGTACTAATGATTTGGTTGAAAGGGTAACCTACATGTGCTGGAAAAAGTGGAAAAACTATGTACTTGCATATTCTGCTTTCTTGGAATGACAGCAAAGTCAGTCTCAAGGAAACATATTATCAAGTTTAGGATCATTTCTCTGTAACACCTAAGTCTAGTTTTATTAGTAATATACTCTCCCTTGACTTGTTTTATAATGATTTCTGAGTCTCCCATGATGGAAACTCTTTTAGCCCCAAGTTTTCTTATGATTTAAAGGCCTAGCACTAATGCCTCGTATTATGCCATGTTGTTAGTGAATTTGAAATTTAATCTGTAAGCATGTCCTTTTGAATGATCATTTTATAAATTGTATATCCACACTATAGTTCCCGCTCCTAATATATTTACAAAGCCATCAAAATATAAATGCCACATAGATTCATGTGTTATATTTTCACTATCGACTTCTTTGTGTTTCTCTTCTACATCTGTGATTTTATCTTTGTCATTTTTTGAATTACATAAGATAAATGAGCCCAGATCATAATGCATGGAATAGATAGGGTAATTCTGTGGTATTTCTGAACTACTTTCCATGAGTTTCATCAATTTTTCTCTATATAGATTCATTTTCTAACCAAACATAGAAATGGTAGCATATGACATGTCTAATTGTAGTGATCCCTGTAATTGCCACCCCCCCCCCCAATAAGTGAGATAATAACATACCATACTTTGGAGGGACATCAACAACTACTAAGTCCATAAAAATACTCTTTGTTGGGCATTGGACTAGAGTTACACATAGATATTTTCTCAGGCCAAGGCATTTGAGTTGACTAGAATCAAACGAGAACATGTCTTTGTAGGGTTTGGTGATGTCTAAGTTTAGTTTTTCCATGACTGAGTTAGGCATTAAGTTATGAGATGCTCCTAAATCCAACATAGCATTCTGTAAGATTTTATCTTGAATATTCAAGCTAATGTAGAATGGAGGGACAACCCCTTGTTGATGTTTTCCATTTACTTTAGAACCAAATAATAAATTAGGCTGATCATCATTGAGGTTGACAACATCTTCACCTTCATCTATGTTTAGTGTTTCAGTAATTTATGCCTTGTATGAGTCATTTTTCACTAGCTCTGTTAAAGGAACCTGTATTCTTAATTTGGCTATCTCAATTTTGATATTGAATGGCATTTTATTTTTTCCAAATTTAATCATTTCATATTTACCTATTGTGGTTTGTGTATTTTTGTCTTCTTTACCAGCACTTGGTAATTTAGTTTGTGTGTCAACTGTTTTGTTTTCAAATTCCTTTTCTGAAATGGATTGAGCAGTAGTTGATGTGATTTATACAATCTTTGGGTTGGAAGCATTTTGAGTTTCTCTAGGGAGAATTTGTAGAATTTTGGTCATAGGAGCTTCTATTATTTTATTAGTTTGGGTGTCGACTAATTTCTTGGGTGTCGACTAATTTCTTAATAGGAACCTCTATGTTATTTTTGCTTCTAATACTATACTATTTATGAAATTCGTAGATGAAAAATTCATAGCCTTGTTTGTAGTCAAAGGACTCTCCAGATTCTAATTGTAATTGATGTAACATGTAAAAATCTTGTTCTTCCTGGGTAAGAAAAATGGCATCTTCATTGTTTACTCCCATTAATTTTATCTGGGTGTCGTGGTCTTCTTCATGATATTGTGAAATTTTAGCATAATTTTCCTGGAAAGGTGGTCTAATATGTTGATTGGGTACAAATTCTCTTGATTTCCCAGTATTAGGATTTTTCCTAAAGTTAGGGTTTCTAATTTGGGGAACTTTTTTATTTCCCCACTGAGGTTTTCTTTCCATGTTTTCTAGTCTTTCTATTAGTCTTTCTACATTTTTGGCTAAACTATCTATCTTAATATTAGAAGTGGAAGGTTCTTCCTTAATGGTCACTCTCCTCTCATTCCTCATCCTAGCTCTTTTAGCTAATAAGTTAGCTTCTAGACTAACTGCATCACTCTGCATATGTTCTAAAGTTGTAGGGTTTCTTTCTCTTAATTGATACGACATGTCAGCATCAAAACGATCTGGAAATTTAATTAGGGCCAAGCCTACTTGAGGTTTGATATTTACTAGAGTTGCATTGTAAATTTTTTTAAACATTGTACAGTAATCCTGAACAGATTCATTAGGAGATCTCCTAATGTTCTCATATTCAAATAATATCTAGAGAGGGTTTTTCTTTCTTTTCCATATATTTATAAACAATTGGCGGAAAACTTCTAAATCAACAATTTGGTTAGCGGGTAAAGATTTAAACCATTTTTTAACATCTCCTGCTAGTGTTTGTGCGAATAATATCATTTGTACATCGACCTCAAAAACTTCATATAATTAAAAATAATCTGACATTTTATCTACATGTTATTGAGCAGTATACTAACTAGTACCATTGAACTGAAATTTTACTCTGGTAATCTTGTCGCATGGCATGTAAAGGGGCCTGTAAGGCGAAAGGGGAAAATCTGGTGTCCATGGCTAAGACTTTAGCTTTACTAGCAGGTAAAGTAGTGGTGCTTGAATATGAACTTGAAACGTTGGGTTGGAGAGGAAGTTTAGGTATGAATGGTTTTGTGGGATGATTTTTGGTGGATATTATAGGTGAGGTGGAACTAAATAGAGTTGTATTTATAGTTCCTAAAGATACTGTAGAGAGCTTAGGGGTAGCAGCAGCTAGGGAAGCTAGTTCAACTGACTGTTGAAAATAGGCTTCATTTATTCTTTTATCAAAGTTGAGGTTAAAACATCAAGTTTGTCAAAAGTGTCTAGAACTTTTTGATATAAATCAGGTTGTATAGTATCCTTCTTTGATTCAATAAATTGAATAAAATTAGGATCTATTACAGTGTCATGGACTAAGTTTTTAGATTTGGTATGAAATAAATAATGTTCAAATGATAAATCAAATTGAATATCATGTATGCTTGATAACTCCTTAGGAAATTAATTTTCTTTGATTAACTCACTATTGCTTCCTTGACTCTCTACTTTTTTAGGTTTCCTTAAAATTTTGTCAAGATCATCAACAATTGTAGCAGGTCGTGGATCAGGATGAGTCCTTGTATAATATGTTCTTATAGAAGCTAGAATTTTAACTTACAATGATAAATTCGAACAACCCTTTAAAACCTTAATGTGAAAAATGAGGAAAATTGTTTCGCTTAAGATTTATTTTAACTAGGGACTGATTTTTTTCCCCAGTGGAGACACCATTATTTTATCACTCTCAAATTTCCAAAGGTTGTTCAAGCATTAAAAATAAATATCAGAGGTAACTAAAAGCCTACTTTGGAGCTTAGGATCTAGCTTTCCTAAACTCAAAGAGGGCTCTCTGTATATGATTTAAATTTGTTTATTTAATAGATTTTAGGCTAGTTATGTATGATTAATTTGGATTGGTTGGTGGAATTAAAAATTTAGATGAATAGGTTCTTTTCCATTTTCCATTGAGCTATGGAGTCAATATGCTTTGAAAACAAAATAAAATCAAATTATAAAGAAATTTTTACAAGGCAATATAGGTGAGCAATATCAAATCTCAAGGTTGAATGGTTAAGTGGCTTTTCAATTGGGATCAAGGAGAAATTAAGAATTCCTTAAACCAGATAATGAAGAAGGGTGAATAAATTCAATCGGGATCAAACGAAAATTAAGAATGATCTAAACCAGATATCAGAAGAAAACATATAAATCTATAATAGTTAAAAGCAGGGTGTAAGGTTTAAGAAAATTCTGCAGTAATACTCTTGTTATAGCATTCAAATTTAGAACACATATAGGTTTATGGAATACTTAGAAAGAGAACATGAACAATTTAAATTTATACTTCACTGAGATAGTTCAACACTTGAATCTTGTAAAGAAGTTTCTTTATAACTTGTTATGTTTGTCAACTGGAAGTTGGTACAATAACCCTCAGGCAAGAGTTCAGTCAGCTATGGAAATATTGAGAAATCCACACTTGATACTTCGAATGATGAATTATTTATACAAAACATTACAAAAAATATCCTGTCAACTGACTAGGATTTATTCTAGGAAAATAAAATATCTTTATGCAAAACGATAGTGAGACCTTTCAACTGATTAATATCTGGCTGTGATTCTTTGATTGTTGTTACCTGTTTGTTTCTTTCATCTGTATGTTCTTTCATCATTTATAGTAAATCACACCATTTCTCCCATGTTTCTTCATCTTGGATTTTTAATTTCATCATCTTGCAGTAAATATCATTTTCCTCTGAATATTTGGCAAACGTAGGCTTATTTACAAAAAGGTGATTTACCTCATGTTGGAGGTAAAAGAATTCTCCTAGAGTTTGAAGGAGCACTTTTCCTGTGGGAATGGCCTTCATTGGGGAGATGTTGGAAGTTTCTTTGGCTACTTCCCTTAACTTATTGTCATAATCCTCATGTCTCATGATTTTTTCATTTATCAGTAGATGATTAGGAAAACCCTTCTATCTCAATACATCAAACTTGTTAAAAAACTTGTACACTACAAGTTCCATGGTTTAACATTTCTCCTCAAGCTGTCATCAGATTTCTTTTGGAAATCACTTTCTTCACTTCTAGTATATTATATTTTTTGTCATATATCCATAGACCTTCTAATTCATATTTATTTTTAGAATTAAGGAATTTGATTATTTTAGAGGCTTCATCTTGTTTCTTTCCAAGATTGGCTTTGAATTTCTGAATTGCCTCACCAGCTTCCTTCACCAAGTCATTCTGCTCAAATAAATCTGTATAGAAGGCCAAATACCATTAAATGAGTTGATTATATTGGCCCAAAATTGTTTTTTTTCTTGGGCTAAATTCTATTTTAGTGACAACTCCTTTTCTAGCTTGTGGATTCTGTTAGTCAATCTATTGGATTTCTGTACTTTAGCTTGATGCATTACTTCTGCCAATTTATTTCCATATTCTAGGATCTTTACTTATTCCTTGAGCCTATTAATCTCTTCAGTCTGAATGGACATATTTTCCATTTCTTTGATTAATTTTTTGGCCTCATCAATGGGATGGGCTATTGGTATTACTGATGCTGGTGCTGATGTAGATACTATGGGGATAGCAGTAATGGGAATTGCTTCCATGCTAGCTTATTTTTCTTGTACAATTTTATCCACCTCTATCTCCATTTATTTTAGCTGAGCTGTCAACTAGATGATTAGATTCATCGTCTCATCATTTTGATTGTCTGTCTCAAAAACCTCCTTGGTTTGTGGATGCCCAGTTGTTGGTAATTTTAACTGTTTCTTCAGTGTAACTATGTCTGCATTTTTATTTTTTATAAGTTCTTCTGCTGCCTTGATGTTAGTTGGATTATAGCCATCTTCAATTAACAAATATTCTAGTGACTTAATCCTGTTGTCTTTTTCTTGTGATGAAGCTCTCTCTAACTTTAACTGTGACTACATATTTGCTAGGGAGTTATGCAACTTCTGGACACTTAGAGTTTTGTGTGTCATGGTTGAATATATCATCTCTCCTGCCTATTCGTGAAATTAAATTTGATCAATTGGATGCACATCCTTGGCATGAACTTCAAAGCCTATATTTTTATAGTCTTATGAAGTTTTGGGGGCCTGTACCATTGGCTATAGGAATGTCATCTGCATTTTCCTTGTCTTGATGTCAAAAGTTGAAAGCAACCTATTCTGATCACTGGGAGTTTGCTTCCAGTATTTTGCATATGTAACAAACTTCAATGATTCATTTTTTATTTTAATCTCTTTATATATCTCAATGATATCCTTTTCCTTTACAACTGGCTTACTGGATGTTCAAATCTCTGCACTATTTTTCTTTAGAATGATTCCTTCGCTGGAAGATGATGGTAGAGGAATTTCTTCTATATGTGTTGTGGGTGTATCATCCCCGATAAAAATATCTATTTCAATTGTTTCTTCTTACTCTATTATTGGGTTTAGCTTTGTTTTATTTCTGTACATAAGCTTGAATTTACTATCAGATGTAGCTTCTACTGAATAAGAGCCTTCTTCTCTAGAAATTTTTGAATTTCTATCCCGTGGGTCTGGAGTAAGAAGGATGGAACTAGTATCAATCTGCTCCTGCTCCTCTTGTAGAGTGTTTTCCAACCACTCTGACTGGTTGGAATATTTCTCAATATTAGGCTTAGATTCATGAATGAAAGTGGTGAGTTTAGACTTAAATCTTAACTTGCTTATGACACCCAAGGGGTCATATGACCATTTCAAACTTTTGCTGAACTTTAACTCTTGTAGATATCTCTCTGCTTCCTTTCTAACATTCCTACTGTTGCATATAAAGGGCCCTGGTTGTTTTTTTATCTTGAACTTGGTTTTATTTTTGGCTGAAAGGAAATTTATGTCATCGGAATTCAAGATCTGTCTGGTGTACTCTAGGTAAATATCCTCACTGAGAGGTATTTGGGAAGCTTGTAAGGGACTAGTTGGCTTCCATACACTCTGATATATGTGTGATTCTGGTATAAATACCAGTCTCCTCTCTTTCTTTGATCAGATAATAGTAGAAATTTTTTGATTTCATCAATGATTCTGGGTTCAATGTTGTTGCTAAGAATATTAACCAATGGGTATACAAAAGAATCATTAAAGTCTTTGAAGAAAATTCATTGGAATCCTTTCTAATCAAGGATGTCCAAAATATTACAGACCGGGATTACCCTCTGTGTCCAGCTTTTGTAGGTTGAATGAAAACCTTTATGAATGAAAATATATGAACAAATGAAATAATATTGAGGATTACTTGAATAATCCTTCCTCTAGAAGTTTGATGAGTTGATCATGCATAGTATCTGCTAGGAATTGAGCAAGTTGAAAAGTATGGCTTCAGGCTCGCCTAGGAAAAATGTAGAGAGGAAACCAAGGATGGATTCATCTACACATTCATTAGTCAAAATTTGTTTGGTTCGTTATTGGAAAATAGTAGCAGAGTATGGTGGGTTGCTTTTAGGAATTTGAGCTGATTCAGGTAGGAAAGTCTGAAAGATTTGAGACCTTTTAGGAAAGTATAACTTTAGGTAAAGATCAGTAAGGGTTTCAATGGAGAAAGGCACTCCCTATGGTTTTGATCGAATCTGCGGCATTTGGTTAATGGATTGAGTAATGATAAAAATTAGGATTTCTTGGTTAGGGGTGACTATAGCTCTTTCATTTGGAAAATAGTTGAGTTGGAAAATTCTGATGACTTCAGGGAACTGGTAGGTCTGTGGAAATGTGTATTTTGGGAGGTTAGAGTTCCACAGATGTATATCATCTGTTTGATCAACAAACTTGTCATTGCTCCAGAAATGGATCTCTAAGATATTGCTATCAGTGACTGTGTCTACTATTTTAAAGTCTTTATCGGCTAGTGGAGTATGGTCAACATCTAACAGGGGTGGCTGAAGAGGATTTATAGTTTGGACGTTCTTAGAAGCCATTGATTTGGAATATATTAATTCAATGGCTTAATTGATGGTGATGGGTACTTAGAATTACTTGGAGTGCTGAAGTTTTGGTTGTAGAAGCGGTTCGGGCTGCAGTGAGGGCTCAATTCTGGTAGGCAAGGATGCTTTTGGTCTTTTCTGCAAGTCGACAAAGATAGGGAAATAAAAAAATATCGGGGTTTTATTTATTTTTGAAACTTGGGTGGTTTACCGCATAATTTTTAAGTGGTTTGGTGGTTTGGTATGAGGGGTTGCAATAAAATATGGAGGCACCACGTGGCATGTGAGCAGGCAGATAAAACCACCCATTTTGTACCCCCCCCCTTGGTTTTAAACATCGAACGTCGGGAGTGTGAAATAGATCGTAGGTCGTCTGATCGGATCGACAATGATCGAACAGTTGGCGTAGTTAAGAGTTTGCAAATGAGGTGGGGTCGTAAAATAGATATGCAGATGGTTAAAATGATAGTGGGGTCAATTTTTTATTTTTGCGCTTTTGACTTTGAAAAAGTGGGTTTTTTGCATTTTTATGAAACATAAAGTTTTATTCAAGGGAAAGGGTTTTCGAAGGGGAAAAGGATTTTTAGCAAGGGAAAAGGGGTTTAAAAGATGTTTTTTGAGTTTTTGGAGGGGGAAAAGGTTTAGGATGGGGCATTTTTAGAGCTAGAAAGGGGAAATTGATTTTTAAGAGGGGAAAAGGGTCAGGATATTGGGGAAATTAAGAGGGAAAAGGGATTTAACAATGGTAAGGGGTTAGAAAGATATTTTTGATAAGGGATAAGCATAATGATGCTTATATAACTTTTGAAAAGTATTCTACCTACCCTTTTATTCATCCTAACATTTTTTCTTTCCTTAACTGGGTGCATTTGTGCTTGCTGACCCTTTTATTTTCTTTTGATAAGAAAACTAACTTATTTCTAACCTTATATCTTCCAATGTCTCAAATTAAACTTATGATCTCATTTTATTCTCTACCTAGCTACTGATCTACCAATATTAAATGGTTTGGTCATATCTTTATTCACTAACGATCATAACATAAAATTTAAAGGCATGAATGATGAAAATTAGATTGCATGATCATCATGAATTGTGGCATTTTGAACAAACTGCACACAATTTTATTTATGCTTTTCATATGAAATTTAGAGTATTTTATATAAAAATGGCATTTAAATGAGCATGAATTTTCAATTATTTTGGTGGGGTTAAAAATCTTCTTTCTTTTTTATCTTTTCTTTTACTCTCTTTTCTTTCGTTTGGTACTTTTGATTATTCTTTTAGGACGCAATCTCTTTTCATTTTTTAATATGGAAAACCTTTGCAGAAATGAAAAGGTATGTACAATATTACAAGACTTAACATATCCAATTAAAAATTATGGTCCCTACTATTATAGGACCCTAACAAGTTGGAGGACCGAGGGAATATTGACCAAACTGATGGTTGTAATCTTCCTTCTTTGAATACTAGAACTACCTCTATTTTGTCCACTTGGTGTCTAAATGATGCATATATTTATTTGTTTGTTTAAAATGCTGGTTATAAGTGGCTTAGATTTACATGGTTTATTATTCGATTATATACTTGTTTAATTGTTTGAAGTGATAATATTGTGAATATTACATTGGTTTGTTGTTTTTTTGTAGTATTCAGAATTGGAGTCGGTGAGGAGAACTTATACCACATTACATTGCGCTCTCCAACAAATTTTCCTTATACATCGAGGTAATCCTTCAATACTTTAGTTTTTCAATAAAGCATTATTATGAACATGCATGTATTATCTTTATGAGTGTTACATCTAATCTAACTGTCTGCCTTGGGTCCTGGGAAGGCCTAAGAGGGATCTTACTATAGCTACCACCTGTGCATTTTACCCCTAAGCAGAATATGCGACCCGCTCAGGTCTAATCCTTAGTTCCTAGTTGTTTATTTCTCAACCCTTGGTTCTTTCCCTATATCTATTCCCATTCTTCTCACATCCCTTTCTAATCATTTGATGTGCTATGTGACCATTTTATCAGCTCACATTGTTTAGAATAGGCTTTTCGTGACCATTATTTTCAATTTATCATCAATAACACACCCCATGTGTTTGTTCCATGGCATTATAATTCAACTCATACTTGAGCATAGTGCATTACTCCTACTATTAACACACTATACTCCTTGCCAGGCAACATTACTCATCCTAAAACATCTTATTTCACCCATGTTGTGATTTTCCTGGTTATTGAGTTGTCATCTATCAGTTTGGCTTATGCATACTGGATCTCAATGCTTGGATGCCTACTAGCATGTTAGTTTTTCTTGTTGAAAATTTATCTTAGTTGCATTTAGTTTTTGAAAATAATATTTTTTTTTTAGTTTTTCTGAGAGAGATGATTTAATTCTATAAAATTTGGGTTAAATAGTTGTTAGTGAGGATATATATATATATTATAGGATGAAATTCATTATTGGATGGTTTTTGTTGCATTGAGGTATGAAAAATTTCTCCTTATTGATCAGGAGATCATGAATTTTTCTCAAAATTGAAAGTTTTTGAAATTGTCCCAAACCTGAGCAACCAGGTAGATATCATCTTTCTGATTCTGGTGTCATCAAAGGTTCGAAAAATTGATGTCGTATGAGGTAGATATCGCATTCTTATCGATTTCCCAAATAACTAAAAAATTTTGATAGGGTGACTGGGATGCCCAGACAGCATGTAGGTACAGTTAGAAAAAGGTGGAATATTCCTGAGACCATGTCGTTTTCCCAAGCCAACTAGTGAATGCCAAGTGGCATTATGAGATTTATTTATTGATGGTACGTTGTTATTTTTCTGGCCAATGAATGGGTGACACATGGCTAGCCCTAAGGCTTCCACGTGTCCCCTGCAATGTTTTGTAAAAAAATTTTGAGGTCTGAGGGGGGGTTTCGACCTCGTGACCTACAAGTGCGCATACGTCTCTGACCAACTCTGCTACCGAGTGAAGCTTACCCGTTAGGGCACCGGATAAATTTAAAGTTTGAAACATTGCATGTTAGGGGGATCATTGGTGGTTCCAACCCACCGACGGCCTTGGTTACGGTGCTCACATGAAAAATGATAAGTCATGGCATAGCTTTTACCTATGACGGTTCTCATAACCATTACTTCAACGGTTAGTGCTTATATCTTGTCACATGTACATCCGACGAGAGTGCCAATGGTTGTGGAACTCCGCCTCCATCACGGTTCCACACCAAATCTGTTTATTGCAGAGTTTTAAACAAGAGCACGGGGTTTAAAGGGGTTCGACATATGGCCACCCCACCCCTTATCCATAAATTTTAAATGATACATTTTTTTTAAGTGGTGGAAATTTAAGAGTGCCACTAAAAATTTAGATTCTTGCCAAAATTAACTACAAACAACTACATTTCTCCATAATTAGTGGAGATTTTGTAGCTGTGATTCTGAAAATGGCTAGGGAGGTCAATTTTCGACCAATTTGGGTGAAACAAGAGGCTACCTAGAATAATTTGAGCATTCTAAAGCCAATGGTGGAGAGAAAATAGCCATTGGAGACTTGTAAAGTCATGTATTTTTAATTTTGAGCATAATGAAAAGAGGGACATGCCATTGGGATTTAGACCAGCAGATGAAGCCTAGGAGGGGTGAACTGCTTCATCATGGCTGCTGTGTAAATCTAATGTGTGATGTTATTTATCTATTATACACTATTGTTCAGTGTTATTTAGGCTTATTTACATGCTTAAAACTCACAATTTCATCTATGTTTCATATTTAAATTCCTCAATCCCTAAGCAAACAAATGGATACAAATATGACATGTTTTATAACTGAAAAGACACTTAGCACAACAAAACTGATATAGTCCTTTCAGATCAGTTTGATATCAGAGCTAGGGTTTATTCTCTGGTGTTGTTGTGTGGAAATATTTGTTTAACTATTTGCAAGTGTTCACATGCTTACTAGGCTCAAGCTTAAGAGAGGAGAAGGAAAATTGGTGGAAGAAAGAGGGTATCAAAGTGAGCCACAACAAAGGAATGAAATATTGCCACATTATCCACCACCTATTTCACCTCCAAAAGAAGAAAAAGAAAAATTAAGTATGCCTCCAGGGGAAGAATAAATCCATGAAGAGTTGTATCCCAAAGAAGAAGAAAGAGTGTTCAAGAAACAATTCCTTGACATGATTGAGATGGTGAGAATCCTTTATCAAGAAAGAAATGAGAGACTAGAAGGAGAAGGATCCAAACTTCACAAGGAAGGACATGGATTATCAAGAGGTAAAAATGATGAAGATAAATAAAGGAAGGGAAATGGAGGAAATGGAGGCAGTGGAATGTCACCATCCTTACCCTCATCATCATCATCCTCTACCTTATCTTTAGTACATTAGCCACACAAGTAAAATAACACTAGTAAAATTCCTTTTCTAAAACTTGATGTTAATTTTGAATTGCCAATGTTTAATGGTGATGTCAATGCAGAAAATATTGGTAATTGGATTAGGCAATTGGAGGTCTATTTGAGAATACATAACCTTCATGATGATGATACCAAAATCCAACTAGCTTCATTGAGAATGGAAGGTGCAACACTTTTTTGGTGGAAAGTCGAGGAAAAGGAGGAGATCAAGAAGCATGGTAATATTATTCTATCATGGAATATTTTCATTACTACAAGAAAAGAATAGTATTATCCATTAGCTCAGATGCAGAAAGCCATAATGAACTGGAAATATTTTAGACAATTGAAAGGACAGAATATGCAAGAATACACCCAATATTTTAGGAAAATAGCTCTCTTATTAGGGGTAGATTTGCAGAGCCAAGATACTTTTCTCAAGTACATAGGAGGCTTACATATCTACCTAAGACATACTACTCTCATGTTTAACCCTACATGTCTAGATGAAGTTTGTGTTCAGGCCACACATCTAGAAGCTAGAAGGAAAAAAATTACTAATAAGGGTAGGAAGAAACCTCTTAAGGGGAAAAGCAAAGAGATGACCTCAAAAGGTAATGGGAAAAAGAATGCATCTCTCAATAAAGAGGGAGAAAAATTGGTTTGTAAACATTGTTCAAGAGAAGGCTATGATTAGAAAAATTGTTGGAAATTACACCTTGAAAAGAGGCCCAAATATGAGAACAAAAAAGGGAAACATAAAAATGCAGCTACAACTCAACATGATTTAAGAGAGAATCCAGGTGATGAATCTAAAATTACAGCCATGGGATTGAAGAACATGAAGGGGAAAGAAATTGAAACTAAACCCAGTACTATTACATCAAACTATCACATACAAGCTCCAAATGAAGAAGAGAGAATTAAACTATTTCATGTGAGGGTCATATCCAAACATACCAAGATTGAGACAATGTTTGACAATGGGTCACAAGGAAGCTTAATCTCTGAATTCTTGGTCAAGAAACTTAATCTTGATACCATTCCACATCCAAAACCATATCCACTTGGGTGGATTTGTAAGGATGAAAATTTACAGGTTTCAAAGAAGTGCATATTGCACTTTGCAATAACTACACATTTTGTTGACATAGTTGAATTATATATGGTTCCCGTTGATATTACATGTATTGGATTGGGAATTCCTAACTTGTATGATAGGAAAGCGATCTTCCATCGCCATGAGAAAAAATACCATTTTTTCAAGAATTGCAAGGAGTACATTGTTAGAGCACATCGCAAGAAGAGAAATATTGCAATGGTAAATGTTCGACAAGTAAAAAGGCTAGTGAATTCAAGTAAGAATTTTGTTCTTCTAATGAATAAGCCTAAAACTGATGTTAATCATGAGTCATTTGAGGATTTTGATCCTACAATGAAATCAGATTTATATGATGTAGTTGATGCACATCATGACATGTTTGAGGAACCAACAGGATTGCCTCCAAAAAGGCAGATTCAACATGAGATTCAATTGCAACATGATTGTCTTCTTCCAAACATCGACATGTATCACATGTCGATAATGGATAATTTTTAAATAAAGAGGAAAATCAAGGACATAATGGACAAGGGCCTCATAAGGCTAATTACTTTGCTATGTGGTTCACCCATAGTCTTGATTCTGAAGAAATATTGGACTTGGCACATGCGTGTATACTTCAGAGCTTTGAACAAGATAATGGTAAAGAATCGATACCCAAACCCAAGGATAGATGATTTTCTTGATCAGATGAAAGAAGAATTTCTTTTCCCCAAGTTAGATTTATGAAGTGGATATCATGAAGTAAGAATTGCAGAAAGTGATATATGGAAGACTACATTCAAAACCAAACAAGGACTCTTTGAGTGGTTGGTTATGCCATTTGGTTTGTGTAATGCACCAGAAACTTTCATGTGTGTTATGGATAATGTTTTGCGTCCATTTCTTGATGACTTTGTGATTGTGTATTTAGATGATATACTGATTTTCATCAAAAAATGAGGAGAACATGTCTTGCATTTGGAAAAGGTGCTTGATGTTTTGAAGAAAGATAAATTACTTCTTAAGATGTCAAAGTGTGAGTTCGGAAAGACTTCTTTGGTTTATTTGGGACACATTGTAGGAGGCAAGTTGATAATTGATCCTTCTGAAGTGGAAGCCATTGTGAATTTTCCCACTCCCAAAATAATAACCAAGGTAAGAAGTTTCTTAGGCATAGCTCAATATTGGAGGAATTTTATTGCTAAATTTTCTACCATAGCAGCTCATATGCATGCAGTGACAAGTGTGAAGAAAAGCTTCCAATTGGGAGGAAAATAACAACAAGATTTTGAAGCTTTAAAAGACAATATAAATTCAACTCCAGTTCTTGCATTACTGAATTTGGGACAACCATTCAAGATAAAAACTGATGATAGTGATTATGCCATGGGCACAGTACTTTTGCAGCATGGTAAGCCTATCTCTTTTCATTCTGAAACATTCAATGGTGATGTAACTAATTATCCTACATATGACATACAACTGTATGCATTGGTACAACCCGTCAAGAAGTGGAAACAGTACTTGATGGGTGATGAGATGATTATACATACCGATCATCAACCATTATAGTATTTGCAGTCGCAAACAAAATTTTAGCAATCACGACATTTCAGGTGGATGGGATTTCTTTAATAGTTTCACTTGGTTATAAGGTACAAGAAAGGTATTTTCAATAAATTTATTGATATGCTTTCAAGGCCAATCATAATTGCTTCTACTTTACTTTAAAATGATTCTATTGTACATGATTGTTACATAGAACAATATTCACATGATGTTGATTTTCAAGATGTGTATGCTAGTTTGAGTGAAGTGAATCAAGTTGAGGAAAATGATTATCACATGCATATAAATTTGATGTTTCATTTGGGCAAGTTGTGTATACCACAAGGAGATAGGTTTAGTGTTATGAGAGAGGCTCATTCATCTCTTATTGTTGGACACTTTGGGATAAGAAAAATAGTGGCACATCTACAAAGGTATTGCTATTAGCCTCACATGATAGATAGTGTGTCAAGTTTTATAAGAGGTTTTTCTATGTGTGAAACAAGCAATCCTAGAAATAGGAAGCTTGGGTTTTACACTCCACTACTAGTACCATTAAGGCCATGGGAGAGTGTCTCCATGGACTTTGTTGGCGGTCTACCTATGTCAAGAAAAAAACATGATTATCCTTATGTAGTTGTGGATAGATTCAGTAAAATGTATATACTTATGCCACGTAAGAAAACCATTACTACTGAAAAAATTGTTTAACTTTATTTTCAACATGTATGGGTTCATTATGGATTTCGAGCTTCTATTATTAGTGACAGGGATTCCAGGTTCATTCAAAAATTTTGGTCCAATATTTGGAAGATGATGGAAAAAAATTTGAAAAAGAGTATTGCTTTTCATCCACAAACTGGTGGCGAAACCAAGGTGGTGAATAGAACCGTTGTGCATCTATTGAGATTATATTTCAGCAAACATCCCATGTTGTGGGATGAAAAACTGCATTACATTCAACACGCTACAACCGGGCAAAGCACTCTTCTACAAATACTTCACCTTTTGAAGCATGCTTTGGGTATTTTATGGAATCGCCATTAGGCTTCATCTTTGAGAAGGACGTTGAAATTGATGGGCATAGTGATATTGATAAGGCTTGAAACATCATTGAGAAAATTTAGATTATTCATCAACAAGCTCAACAATAGCTTGAGAAGAGTCAAAGAAAATACAAGGAGAGGCATGAAAATCATAGAGTTGATCACAAGTTTCAATAAGGATATGAGTTATGGTTTCACATAAGCAAATAAAGGATGCAAGAAGAAGGTAAAAAGCTGAAGCCCATTCGCTATGGTCCATTCAAGATCATCAAGAAAGTTGGTAACAATGCATTTCAGCTTGACTTGCCTTCATATATGAAAATATATTTAGTTATTAATGTTGAAAATTTACATTTGTATGAGCCACCTTTGATCGATGATCAAGGAAGTGATGTTCAACTGCCTTCTATTGAATATTTCTCACCAGAATTTCTGGATGAGGTCAAGGAGGATACCATTATTAACAAGAAGACAACAACATCTAAGAGGGTAAGTGTCGACTACCTTAGAGGTGGGCTCAAAGGCAGTAAGCCAAGCAACGAAAAGTGGATGGAAGTTGGAAAGGTAAGGGAGATTTACCCTCATCTACTGAAAAGGTAATCAAACTCTTTTGGGGTCCAGAAGCTTCCCAATGGGGAGGTGTGATCTGGAGACCATGAATTTTACTCAAAATTTAAAGTTCTTGAAACTGTTCCAAAACTAAGCGACCAGGTATATCTCATCATTCTGATTCTGACTACATGAATGGTTCGAAAAACTGATGTAGTACGAGGGAGATATCACATTCTGATCGATTTCCCAAAACAGCTAAATTTTTGTGATACGGTGATTGGGATGCCCAATCAACATGCAGGTACAGTTAGAAAAAGGTGGAATATTCTTGAGAATATGCCATTTTCCCAAGCCAACCAGTGAATTCCAAGTGGCGTTATGTGATTTGTTTATGGATGGTACATTGTTAATTTTCAGGCCAATGAATGGGTGACACGTGGCTAGCCCTAAGGCTACCACATGTCCCATACACTGTGTTGTAAAATTTTGTTGAGGTTTGGTGGGTTTGACCCTATGACCTATAAGTGTGCATACGTCTCTGACCAACTCCGCTACTGGGTGAAGATTACCCCTATAAGGTGCCAGATAAATTTAAAGTTTGAGACATTGCACATTTTTCACATGATAGATGATAAACCGCGACATAGTTGTTACCTCTGACGGTTCCCATAACCATTACTCTGGTGGTTAGTGCTTAGACCTTGTCACATGCACATCTAACAGGAATGCCAACGGTTGCGAAACTCTTCCTCCAACACGGTTCCACACCAAATATGTTTATTGTGGAGTTTTAAACAAGACCACAAGGTTTAAGGAGGGTCAGCATGTGGCCACCCATCCCCTTATCCATAAATTTTAAATTCTACGATTTTTCTAACTGGTAGAATTTAAGAGCACCACTAAAAATTCAATTTTTTTCCAAAATTAACTGCAAACAAGTGTAGTTCTCCACAATTAGTGGAGGTTTTGTAGCTATCATTGGAAAAAGGCTAGGGAGGTAAATTTTTGACCAATTTGGGTTAAAGAAGAGGCTACCTAGACTAATTTGAGCATTCTAGAGCCAATGGTGCAGAGAAAACAACCATTGGAGGCTTGTAAACACATGTATTTTCAATTTTTAGCATAATGAAAAGAGGGACATGCCATTGGGAGATGGACCAGCAGATGTATCCAAGGAGGGGTGAAATGATTCATCATGCCTATTGTGTAAATGTTATGTGTGATTTAATTTCTCTGTTATACACTTTTTTTTAGTGTTATTTAGGCTTTTTTACATGCTTAAAACTCACAATTTCATCTACGATTCATGGTTAGATTCCTCAATCCTTAAGAACACAAATGGAGAAAAATATGTACATGTTTTATAACTAAAATGACACTTAGCACGACAAAACTAATATATTCCTTTCAGATCACTCATATAAATTAATATTTCATTGAAATGAATCTAAAAAGCATTTTACACATGTTTTGAGTCAGAGTCCCATAAAATTTCAAACGTCCAATCCCCATTCCAGAGACTTAAAAGAAAGTACACTAAAATTAAGCTCTAATAAAATCAATAAATTAATCTTTTATAAGATTACACCAACATTATTATAGGCCAGAATCTTGGGATAGGCAGAGTGAGAAAACTGCCGAAGATTGAAAAGCTTGAGACTAGTGTCATTAAAGAGTGAAAATCCTACTGCACTCATACTATTGGGACTGCTCCACTCATAATAGAGTTAAGCGCAAGACAACACTGGCGTGTGTGAGAAGGTAGCCCGCCATCAATCACGTAATAGTGGGCATTCTATGTATTGGGGTTCCCCTCTAGGATGTAAAAACTAGATCAAGGGTGTAGGTGGTTTGCCCATACAATGTGTTTTCTACGACCTTGACCCCCATGGTAGTGTCTGTGATTTGAGGTATCCATAGTTTCCACACTTCTAGGGACATACATAAGGTGACTCAGGCAGGCTGACCCGGTAACTGACACATACAGACCTACTCTGTTTTCATTTTTTGGGAGGGTACTTGTCTTCACGAGAGTTCTTGGTGCCATTATCTAAGGTTAGGGCAAAGCTTATGACTAGCCCTAACTATACATATGACCAACTCTCTTTGTTTGCTATTCTGATACTAGGTTTCATCTCTGTTGAACAGTAGTTCTCAGACAGGGTCTTACCCCTCTGGCTGCTTGATTAATTGACTTTAGAATTTATTTTTTTTAGGTGGTTAGTTATACCATTAGTGAGACTTAATAATATATCACATAACAATTTTGATAAAATTTATTGGTCATCGTGGCATCCTACGACCCTATTCAACTTTCTAGGTAGCAACAAGGTCTCCCTCCATTGACACTGGGGGAGGTGTCGAGTCTCGGTGCATTACCTTCTTCAGAACAGCAGTCTCCTGTGTTGACCACTGATTCACACATCACTCCTCACATTACAGACTTTCCTAAGGATCCTTTCTTGGAAGGAGTTGTGCCTCCTTATATCCTCCTCTCATTGACCTGTTAGGGACACTATTGATTCAAGTAGAACCTGTTAGTGTGAATTCTAATCACAGGCATACGAAAAAAATCACTTTAGCTGTGCATAAAAAAGAACCCTAACATCAAATGTGGATGTCAATTTCCTTATATATGCAGTAGATGATCAAAATAAATTGTACAAAAATCCATATCTATGCAGTTAAAGGCATTAAACAGTAAGAATAAGCAAGAGTTTGCTCCATACATCTAATGGAAAAGACAAGAATTTATAAGGAATATTTATATTATGACACTTGGGAAGGGAACATAGAAATGTGTTACCAATCCCCCTCAATGTGATTGGTTCTTATATGTCCTTGGTGCTTCAGATCCAATATCTTTGTCTCTTGATGGTGTAGAAAACCTAGAAAAAAATGGAACTCAAAGGGAGCTCACAAGCAAAAAGTATAAAAATATGAAAATGATGGAGGATCAAAGTCAGACCAAAAGTATAGATGAAGAGGTGATCTCAAGGCAACAAAAGGTAGTGAAATAATGTAAAACCCTTCTATTTATAGCAAAATATTGAGTTAGTCTAGATATTGGTGTATAATTAAAATATTATTAACCATATCTCGATCCAACTTTCATGGAATATTTTATTATTTTTGTTGGAGGGAAAAGGAATTTAAATTTGGTCAAATCCCTCTATTTAGAAATAATAAATAAATAAATGATTTATTTATTATTTTAAGAATGTGGTTAAGGAATGATTAAATAAATAATTATTTATTCAATTATTTGTAAATGATTTAGTCAAATTTAGCAAGCAATATTATTAAATAATGATTTTAATAATTATTCTTAGAAAATAATTAGATAAATAATGATTTATATAATTAATTTTCCTCTTTTAGGTTAAATATGACCATGAATATTAATTAAATAGTGGTTTAGTTAATTATCCCTAGAGGAAAATCAAACAAAAAAGGATTTATTTAATTATTCCTCACGGGGTTTCCTGTTTAGACAAGAAATAATTTAATAAACTATAGGTTATTAAATTATTTCTCATAGTGAAAGAAATTTTCCTATGGTAAGATTGGTCTTACATGGTGTACTTTAGTCCATCTAATAGTAATAGTTTAGATGACCATAAATTGGTGTAACAGATTTCCCCCCAACGTGTGAGCATCAGGAGCTAATCGTATGATCGAAGTACATTATAAGAACACAATCACTAGACATCGAAGGGAAGTAAGAGAGAGAGAAATGCAATACAGACTTAAGCAAGAGAGGAAAAGACCATGAGTTGGTGAGACTTACTTTTTGGGTTCTTTTTGCGACTTGGGTAGCAGGTACTAGGTAGAAAACTGCAACATGTCCCAGTAAATGACCTAAAAGTGTGACATGTCAGAGAAGGGGCTTGTAGTGCTATTTTTTGGGTGAGAGATGGTATTTATAGTTATGAGATAGTCTTTGCTTTATGTATGCTAAGAAACATGATGGTTTTGTGCAGCTATGGTAGAGTTGAGGATCAAATGGAGAGAAAGAGACCTCGAGACATTATGTTCCGAGATCCAAGGGGATCATGCAGTCCATGTTGCATTGGCCAAGTTTGGGGTCCTTAAATTTGTGGAGAACCTATTGCCGAGAGTAGGAGAGCCCTTATTGGCCTAGATAGTTAGGTATTGGGATCCGGATCATGAGATATTATAGTGCAGGGGCACCAGATTGAGCTGATAGCTCACGATAAATACTTCTTGAATGGTATCCCACCATTAGGGATGGTGGGAAACACACAGCCAATGTTATCATGAGGGCGGAACATTATGGAGTTTGTAGAGTGCCATTGACAACTAGGTGTCCATGTCAAGGGCACGCGGATACCGATCAGAGATCTAGAGAGGCTAGAGACCCGTGTTGTGGCCGAAATGGTGTTGCAGATCCTGGGAAGCTAGGCGTTGCACCACATCACTCGGGGAGGGAGTATTGAGTGGGACCTACTATGGGTGGGCCGAAATGATGCTGTCGTCATTGGAATGAAAACTGTCACTATGTAAGCAACAAGTGAACCATGAGTGTGAATATGACCCAGTGCTTTTCTCGCTCTTCTTTGAAAAGATCCCAACACTTCGGCCTCGTATACAGATTCTGGATGGGGTCCCGCGAGAGCCCAGAATACACCGCTGGGGGTGACTGATGTGTAGAGGAGGAGGTGGAGCAATCAGACGGGTGTTCCGACTTGATATTGTTGTGCATTGGGATAATATTCCGCTTCACATAGATGAATATCCTTATAGTGGGATGAACTATCATGGGAACCCAGATTTTCCACTTTCGACAGGTCAAGCATGGGGGCTAGATGGTAAGTGAAAATTTTCTTATCTTTTATGGTGCATTTTAGAGTTTCAAAATATTGTATATGGTACTGATTCATTGAATTTTTGTATGGACATATAGCAGTGGTGAAACCAGCTGGGTATACAAGACGACCCGCACTGTCAGGAGCTGCAGGACCTAGTGGGTCAAGGGGAACGCCTAGTGGGTCAAGGGGAATGTAACATGATGATGCAGTGGCCCTGTTGGAGGATATCCATTGTAGACGTGCGATGATGCTAACCAGAGTTCTGAGTGTGGTTGGCAGGACCTTGATGACTAGTATATAGATCCATGTATTGGTCTACCCTAAGAGTTGCGAGGAGTCATGTGGCGCATGGCGATGGATGGAAAGGGGATGCATGATCTACGAGCTACAGGAGCCAAGACATTGGTTCAAGACCCTCTAGATAGTGATTAGATGTACAGGCATGAGGTGCCCCTAGTTTTGGTTTTTTGTAACATACTATGGGCATGTCATATGTATTAAAGTTAATGGACCCCAAAACATTGTATCTTTTGAATGACACATATTATGGATATGCATCGTTTTATGTTTTATGGTTATTGTCTTGTGTGAAATGCATGTGATAAATGAAAATCTACAATATTGTTTGCAATTCTATATACCTAGTGATTATGGGCTCTAGGTACATGAATGAATGTAATGGTTTCAAATTCATGCATTAAGAGATTCTCTCGTAAATATCTTCTAAAATGGACAGGATTATGCACACAATAAACACCATTCAATTGCATGACAGGAAACAAAGAATCTAAACAAAAATAAAGGTGAAGGATGTGACTGTCAAGGCCATCGACTAACAAATCTCTCACTGCATCATATTCGGCCTCGTTATTGGTGGTAGAACCAATGCATACGTCGTTCGATAGGACAGGAGAATGCAAGGGGGTAAAAATGAGCTATGTTGTTGAGGCTAGATTCCAGGTGTAGCGACTTGCACCATTTTCATAAACGATATATGTTTTGGATAAGGGATCAATATGACAGGTGCCATTGGACAACATATGAGAGGATGATGAGAAATGCTCGCAACCTGAATGAAATTCAGAAATAAAACAAGCATTACAAAAGGGAATGCGATGGGTAGAATATCTACACCCCGCACACTAAATAGTGGATGGTGTGGGGGAACTATCATCGGGAAAGCTTGTGATTAGGTTGCGAAAGTCACCATAGACAAAAATGGTGCCATTTTCCTTATGGGATGGATAGATAAAGTTAGGGGCGGTAAATGTTTCCATAATTTCATCATCACAGTAGAGGATGGGGTGATTAGTGGAAGGATGACCACATGACATAGCGAAGCTACCTGAACCATCATCATAAGAAGTGAGGGTCACATGTGCATCATCACGGAGGATGAAAGAAGGAAAAGTAGATGAAGGATCCACCGATGTTGAGCCCAAGGTGGTCACTAAAGGGAGGTCAGGCGAAACCGAAGGGGATGCCTCATAGGGGTCTTCCACCATGGATCCCATAGATGATGACAGGTAGAGGATAGTGGTTGAAGGTTCCGTAATCTGGACATCGGGAGGGGGAATTTCAATGGGAGTGGATGTATCCTCTAGTTTTGCCGAAGCATAATGCGCAAGTAAGGGAGAGGCAGACTCATTACACTTGGCCTCGTATTGGAAAACTACTTCTAAGGAGGTTCAGTAGTTTGCAAGGCGGGGACAAAGGTGAGTATAGTGGCCATGGCGATCACACAAAGAACAAGGGTGGTTTGTGTGCACAATATTGATTTTCTTGGATGACTTTGGTAAAGTAACATGGACTTCTGGGACATCAGACTCGGGAAACGTGATGTTGACCATGAGTTTGATACGAGAAAATTTAGGACAATGATGGAATGTGGCATGACTTTCAACATCACACAAGGCACACAGAGGTGTACGCTTTGGAGGTTTAGGAGGATCAGGAGTTTCCTGGTCAGCCTTGTCCTTAGGTGCCTTTTTGCAGGCTTTTCCCCCTCACCAGAGGCTTTCACAATAGGATTAGGTTCCTGTTGAGGTGGCTGAGGCACAAAAGCAAAGGGAGGGGTCATGGCGACTGGTTGGACCAGGGTCAAAGAAGTGTAAGGTTTGAGGTGACTAGGAAGGGTATTGGCTGGGGGATCAATGTACTAGATAGGGATCCCCAGGGTCAATATGGCCATAACAGGTAACTAAAATACTCCAGAAGGGGGAGAAAGAAATGATATTTGACTGGAGGGGTAATGGTCAATAGGAACAACTCCCAAATGGTTAAGGCTAGGGGGAACCATTCTAGAAGGAAAAATAAAATCAGGGACACTAGCTACTGATGGAGGGCCTTGAGGAGGAGGACCTGAAGGCTAATTCGAAGTACTAGGATCAGGTTGCAAAGGGCGAGGCTGCTGACTAGTCGAAACAAACTGTTTGAGGTCAGACCGAGATGATTTCATCATGCAAACATTCAATGAGCTAGGTTTAGAGATAGTAAGGGGGATACCAAGGAATGAGCCAAGAAAATAGGAATATTTATAGACTCTGGCTGAGGCACTGCTCAGAGGTTCAAAAACTTGTTTATTGGCCACCGAAGAAATAATGGACCTAGGAGAGGTTTGGGACTTCATTTCGTAACATGTTAGCTAATCGATTGTGACGATATTTTCATTATGAGGAAAGCACATCTTACGGTGAACTGTAGATAGGACAACAAACATCACATAAGTGTAGCTACAACTCAATATAATGTTGTAGTCTAAGAGGGCATCAATGAATTCAACATCAACACAAAAAGTATTGCTCAGAAGAGCAATGGGACAATTGCAGAATATGCCAAGGGGCTAGGAAGAGTGGCCACCCCATGCACTGAGGGTGATAGTGGAAGGCACTAACTCAAGGGATCTGGGTTGTTTCCAAATAGAAGAAAACATCATGCAGGTGGATGCCCCCTCGTCAGGATACGTTGGCATTCTATGTGGCCCATCCCATGCAGGTGGATGTTAATTATACATCAGGATACATTGGCATTCCAGATCTTGACAAGGATTTGGAAGGCGACAGATGCGGGAAGGGGGGGGATTCTATGAATTATCAATAATGAAGACAATCAAACGATAATTTGAAGGATCCACAATGCCCATAGAAATTAGTAGAGCTTTTCATCATGAAGGGAACGAATGAAGGACTTCCAACATTGACATGGTGGCAGGGGATTGCGCCAAGTCCTCTACTATACTGTAGGCATGGGCAAATTTACCAGAAGCAGAATTTTGATGTAACGACCCTGTGGGGATCTTGGTATGTACCTCTTCCTTAGGCTGAGGGATCTGTAAAGGACTATTCAGTGTCGAAATTAGCTTAGTGGGACCTAAAGATGGGGGATTGGTTGCAAATGTAGCCGGGGGCTTGGTGTAATGGTGTGATCGAGTCTGAAGGTTGAGATCAACGGTATTGGCCTGGTCAGAGTTCATCATGAGGATCTAGTAATCATAGGTACCAGATGGAGGAGGTGGTGTGGCTGTTTGACCTTCAAGGGGTTGGGAAGCCACATATCCTTGCTAGGGGAAACGATTGGTAAACACAACCGGTTGGATATGCCCAGCGTTAAGAGGAACCAAATAAGAGACTTGTTGTCCTCGAGATGTTGCTTAATCTTCCCACATTTTAAGCATCTGAGGTAAAAGGGGAAAATCATGGGTGGAGTAACCATGGATGCCGCAACAAGTACAAGGTTTATTCATGCGAAGAGGCATGTCCTTCTTGGGCTGAGCACTATGTTGCTGGGTTGCAGTGTTAGATGTATTCCTTTGGGGATTTTTTCTTGGATTACCTAGAGTGGGTTGGTTTTGGTTTCCCTTCCTCTTATTTTTGGATGTGGGAGGATTAGTTGCACTCTGCTGTGGATACATTTGACCCTGAGGGGGGGGGTGGCTGCTACTGTGGAGCTTGAGAAGGCATGGGAGGTGGAGGTTCTTGTGATGGAGGAGTTGGAGCACCGGGCTGTGGATATGAATAGTAAGGAGGTTGAGAAACATCGGGGTAAACAGGTTGGGTAAAAAGAGGCCCTGGCATCAAAGGTTGTGGTTCGGAAAAGGCGTGAGGCATGTTGTGCCCTAGATACATGCTGTTGGGAGGGGAAAAAGTGCTAGAGGAGTTGGCCCCTCCATAAGGGAAACCATAACCCATAGAAGGATGATTTTAGGGATGTGAAATGGATCCAACGATACCATCTGTGGTGTGAGATTCCCTTGCTACATTGGCACCACCAAGTTTGGGGAGATCAGGGAAGATGGTATAAACATAACCAAATTGTGCATAGATCAAGTCATATTTCAACACAATTTGGAGGGATTCTTCCTCAGTCTGAGGAAAGTGAGATGCGACAAATTATAAATAGAGGAAAAAATGGATTTGAGAAACCAGTTCATGTAGACACGGTCTTCGAAAACAGGGGATCGACATAGGCTCTTCCTTCTTCACTATTATTTAACATGATCAGATAGGCGGGTGGTAGAAGTCTGGTGGAAAGCGGTCAAGAGTTCGGTACTGGTGTCGTAGCGAAGGGGAAGCTGGATGTAGGAAAGAAAATCCTTTGCAAGAATCGAAAAATTAGTATGAGAAGCAATGACTTGGTCAACATACTGTCTGGAAGCTTCTCCAGTAAGCGTACATTAGAATAAATGAAGACAGACACAGTCATTAGTGATAGAGTTGGATGAACCCCACATGTGGAAAGAACGAACATTGTTGGTAGGATCCTCTCCATCATTTCCTTCAAACATAGGGATGTATGAAGGAAGCTTGGTTGGCATAGCAAGGCAACCTGGATCATGTTGTATGGGGTCATTAATCAACTGGTTGAAATCAGAGAGGATTAGGCCTGCCATATAAGGAACCAACGGAGCAACCGAAATCATTCTTGATGCACCCCAAGTAGTAGCGGTTCCAACATTAAAGCTAGGGCCACCACTAGAGGTAGGTCCTACAACAAACATTATGAAGGTGAAAGGTGGAGGGGAACTAGGGATAGAAACAAAAATAAGGGTAACCCGATGAACCAGAATCAGAGTCGAAATGGGGACTCCGTGGAGGAAGAAATCAAACCGTACATGGTGGGGTAAGTCTTCCTAACAAAAATAGAGGATGAAGGCCTTGGAGTCTCTGGGATAAATGCCTTGGGGGCACAATTATGGAAAAGATACATGGAACCCAATAAGTAAGAGAGGTAAACAAGGGCAGGGATGTGCGGATCAATTGATTACAATGTTGAAGTCTTGGCGTCACAGTGTAAACCAGGCATTCTTCACCTTAGGTGTGCATGTGTGTGATAAGTGTGTGAATTTTAATTTATCCCAGATGTGTGTAGATAAAAAAAGAAAAAATATTATGTATCACTGTAAATAAAACTGGAAGCTACAGTAAAAGAAACTGAAAGCGACAGTAAAAGAAACTGAAAGTGACAATAAAATAAGCATCTAAAGATGCATAAATTTAAGCCCAATCATGAGGGCTTCCAAACAACTAGTCTATGGGTGGGCGAAATCTACTCAAAAAACACAAAATTTCCAATGGATCTAAAGTCAAGAGGGATAGGGTTCTAAATTTCAGATATGTTGGAAAGAGGTGCAGAAAACAATAAGAAACGAGAATGAAAAATGTTGAAAAGTAGGTGGAAAAAGGGTACAAATGATAGGGAAACTGAGGGGACCCTAAAGGAGGAAAAAAAAAATGAAAAGAGGTTTTTTGGATGGATAAATAACTGATCTAAAATGGATCTTAAAGTGTAGGTTTAGATCTAAAAAAATGGCTGAAAAACATTGAAATCTCAGGCGACCTGCTTTAGCCAAACTCCTCATAAAAAGGTGGAAGCATAATTAAGCCCTAGGGGATTATTTCATACTTAGATGAGTAAAAATAAGCTAGTACAGGTCCAAGATGGGTAAATACAGAGGTCAGACAAGCCTGAATAGTGCCCAGAAAAACCCTCAAAAACACAAAAAAAATCCTGCAAAAAAATATAGGTTGTAGGTTCTAACCTGTTTTCCGCTGAGGTCATATTTTTTGGACAGTTATCTACTACCTGAGAGATGAGGTTGCAAGTTTTGGGCCAAAAAGTGTGACCTACACTTCCAGCTTTCTCAGGGGCATATTTTAGAAAAAAGTCATTTCTGTTGCGGCTGATACCTGTTACATGTGCAAAAGGACCATAAACACACAAAAGTTAGTTTTTTTATTGTTTTAGGGTAAAAAAGGTTAAAAACAACATCAAGGAATGCAAAATAAGAACCTAAAAAAAAAAAACCCTAGGGGTTGAAGCATCTCATCATGCAGGGATCTAAAAAACAACAGCGGTCGTAATTAAAAACCCTAGTGGAGTCTCGAGTTGTTAGTGTGAATTCTAATCGCAAGCATATGAAAAAATCTCACTTTATCTGTGTATAAAAAAAATCCCTAGCATAAAATGTGGTTGTTAGTTTCCTTATATCTGCAGTATTTGATTAGAATAAATGATACAAAAATCCATATCTATGTAGTTAAAGACATTAATCAACAAGAATAAGCAAGAGTTTGATCCATACATCCAATGGAGAAGACGATAATTTGTAAGGAATTTTTCTATTATGACACTTGGGAAGGGAACATAGAAAGGAGTTAGCAGTCCCCCTCAATGGGATGGGTTCTTGTATGTCCTTAGTGCTTCAAATCCAAGATATCTCTCTCTTGATGGTGTAGAAAACCCATACAAAAATGGAACTCAACGCGAGCTCACAAGCAAATAGTAGATCAAGAGGTGATCTCAAGGAAACAAAAGTATAGATCAAGAGGTGATCTCAAGGAAACAAAAGGTAGTGAATGAATGGAAAACCCCTCTATTTATAACAAAATATTGAGTTAGTTTATATATTGGTCCATAATTAAAATATTATTAGCCAAATCTCGATCCAAATTTTATGGAATATTTTATTATTTTTGTTGGGGGAAAAAGGAATTTAAATTTGGTCAAATCCCTTTCTTTAGAAATGATAAATAAATAAATGATTTATTTATTATTTTAAGAATGTGGTTAAGGAATAATTAAACAAATAATGATTTATTCAATTATTTTTAAATGATTTAGTCAAATTTAACAAGGAATATTATTAAATAATGATTTAAATAATTATTCCTAGAAATAATAAGATAAATAATTATTTATCTAATTAATTTCTTTTTGGGTTAAATATGACGAGGAATATTAACTAAAAAGTGGTTTAGTTAATTATCCCTACAGGAAAATCAAACGAATAAGATTTATTTAATTATTCCTCACGGGGTTTCTTGTTTAGACCATAAATAACTTAATAAACTATGGGTTATTAGATTATTTCTCATAGTGAGAGCAATTTTACCATGATAAAATTGGTCTTACATGGGGTACTTTAGTCCATGAAATAGTAACAGGTTAGATGACCAAAAATTGGTCTAACAAAATGAGTACTAGCCATTTCTTTGGCTGCAACCACATCCTCTACACAATAGGTGACCTATGGGTCATTACCGCTAGTGGCCAGCATAGTTCCACCACCATCTTTCCCACCAGTTGTCAGTTATTCATAGCTTAATAGAAACCCTACTAGCCAGAATACGCATAGTCCTAGCAAACTGGTCACAAAAGCTGTGAGTGAAATTCCGAACTCTTCGGTATCCGCTCCTCTTGTGTCTGTTCTTGGACTTCCAACTTCGGCTTCCACTAGCAGGGCTACCTTGGTTCCCTTCAACAAGCCTTTTGATTGGAATCCCTTGTTGAGTTTGAAACCCTCAGCTGTTATGTCGGGGGGTAGTGTAACTAACACTTACATGCTAGAGGGGACTTCTGTACCCCTCCATTCTATGGGACGAGTAGGTCCAACCATTGTTAATACCATTCCTCTTAGTGTTCAACCTTATGGTGTAGGGTCTATTCCACTGGTAAATTATGTGAATAGTAGTATGTCACAAGAAAACTCTATCACGTCTATTTGGGTGACCCTTCCCCGAAACAAATTGGCGCAAGGGAGAAACTATTACCCTAGGGGAAACCGACCATTTTTCCACCAATAAAATATCCCCTATGGACAACAACCTTACATCCCTACACCTCCGCTAGCTAGAAATTATTATCAGACTAGTCGTGCTTATCTGATTAGAAACACTTTGATGGGTGTACCCTACATTCCAAATGGTCAACCAACACCTCCTTGGTTACACTCAGGGGAAAAAACACAATTGTCATTCATGGAAGCATTAGACATCCCCGATATATATAAATTTACCAACGATCTCATTAATCATAACCCGCTTTTACCTCCTGTACCGCATAAGATTCCATCAAATATCCCTATGTTGAAGGGAAACAAGGGGAGGATCTGGCTACACATATCACCACCTTTCATTTATGGTCTATTTCTAATTCCATGGTGGATGATAGTATTTTTCTGAGGCTCTTTCCCCGCACTCTCATGAGCAATTCTACCAAATGGTACATCAATTTACCACGAGATTTAATTAATACTTTTGGTGCCTTAATAATGGAATTTCGCAAAAAATTTCAACTACCTATCTGATACGAAACTGGAAAAAAAATCTTAACCTCGCTGCACCAAGACAGCACCATCCACATCTCCAATCACATCCATGAATGGAGACATAGGCGGAGGCTATTCTAAGCACCAATCTTGGATCATTTATTATAGAACTAGTTTTGTAAGTCACTCTTTCCTCCCCTTGCTAAGGAAATTTTTCTATTTGGTGCGATCATAGAGGACCAATCCATCCATCTTGCATAGAATCTAGATCTCATATATTCACAATCTGGCACATTCTATGAGTTACTCCCCTATGCCCCTTGAAACTTGAATCCTAGCACTACTTAGCAGGCTGGAGCACATGTCGATGGCCTCGTTGGAACAACTTCTAGTGTTTTTGTAAAATATCTCAACAGGGATACTTCCCATCCATATTTGACTTCCACTACCCCTGCCTAATCGGTTGCTCTTCCCACCACTGAGGTGCACTCTATGCAGTCTACACAAAAACCTAGCGATAAGATTAAGAAGAGTAAGAAAAATACCGCTCATTTTGAAGAGAATCCCAACACTCAGAATAATCCAAATCAGAGAAACGCTTCTAAAACTGACAAATGGAAAGAAAAAACTATCAAATTCCCTTGCAAAATTTGTGCAAAGGACGACTTGACATATAAATGTCCTTGAATACAGGAATGCATATATTTTATCACGCAAAAGGATTCTAGAAGGACATCTGCTATCCTTCACAACCCTTTCCCTAATCTGAAATAGTAGCAACACATGGTTACAAACCCACCACAACTGCTGCAAAGCGGCCATGGTGGTGCTAATCATTCCAGTGAAGGATAATCTTCCATTCATGGCATGGAGACTGTTGAAATCCAAACCTGAGCCAAAACCTATGGAAATATATTCATTGATGCTCATGAACCTGGTTCATGTTCAAATCCACCACAACCTAATGATCTTCATATCGAAAGGCCTGCTGCTGACCATGTCATTCATCCCCCCAAAAGGACCCTTTGACACATAACTCATAACACCTATGCACGTGCTGCCTTGAACTACAACATTGTAGAAGACTTGGTGCAAGCACTATCATCTATGTTTGCACTGGAAGTGTTGCAACCTACCCAGTGCAAAGGAAGGCTCTGCTTTCGGCCATTGGTGGAATTCACCCCAAGGATTCTATGCTAGCCATATTTGACATGGAATCATGTAAACCTCGCCTTTCCCACCATCTTTCTTTCCAAGTTCAAGTTGTGTCAGAAGGGAGGCCAATCCATCACACTGTTATAGACAAAGGTGCTCAGACCTCCGTAATGTCAACTACTTGTTAGCTCGCTTTGGGTTCTCCTACCTTGTCTCCACCGTCGAATTCCCTCAAAGCATTTTATGGTCACACCTTCCTCCCAAAAGGATACCTTGCTAGCTACCCCATTACACATAGTGCGAAAAAGATAATTTTGGACATCGAAGTTGTAGATCATCATCTTCACTATAATATTCTTTTGGGTCAGAGTTGGTCTTATGCAATGACTGTCGTTGTCTCTTTGGTTTACTGACTCATGCTTTTTCCTTTGAATGGGAAGATAGTTACAGTGGACGAGCTATCCTTTTTCACCTGATATTATTCCACATTACCTAGTAGTACCATGCCCCTTATAGGAAGAGTTCCTGTCTCTTACGTCAACATCGGTATCTATATTCTGAAGGCATATTCCATTATGGGTTGCTTTCATCTCCCACCACTTAAGGTTGCAAAAATGGTTTCAATGATATCCACCATGTCAAATGGCTCTATCGACCCCTCGATCCTACCAGTGACCTCAAAAATAGATTCCTACAGAGATCATATGCCACTATCATCAGCTAAGTTGGCTTATCAAGCCATCAAATCAGCATCTGAACCCTCCACTGCTTTGGTCTCAACCAATGGTACCACCCTCTCACCCACCACGATTCCTTCTAAATATCTCCTCTATGAAGTCCTACCTTTGGACGAAGTTATTCAAGGGATCATGTCTCTAGAAGAATGACCTTGGGGAGAGTTTCAACACCGCGATTCGATGTCTAATTCTGATGCGATCACTATACAAATCTCTCCTTTTGACCCGCCTGAGATTGTTCCATCCATGTATAAAATTATTCAAAATATTGATGTGGAAGGAAATATGGGAAATATTTATAATACCATGGTCATAGATATCTCGGTCAAAACATGTATCATGGAAAATATACAGATTGGAGCAAATTGCAGTTCACAGAAAATTTCACGCTTCACGTCCTTTTTCAAGGAGTTCCTTGATGTTTTTTCTTGGTTTTACGATAAAATGCACGACATAGATCCTTCTATTGACGAGCAAGAGATCAAGAAGTTTTGAGCATGTTTTTTATGATATTTTTCTTGCTCGTTAAACCTAAAAACCTCGAGTTCTCTTCTTCGAGCTCATTGAACTTACACGAAGAAGCAACAAGCCTTCTTTTTAGGGACTTTTTCTAGCTCATAAAACTGAAAAAACCCTGAGTTTCCTTCTATGGGCTCGTTAAAATACCATGATGAAGATTATGAGCCATTATTTTCCATATTTTTATAGCTCTTTTAAAACCAAAAAAATACAACGAGTTTTTCTTCGTTGGACTCATTAAAATTTCACGAAGAGGATCGAGTTTTTCTTTGTCTCACTCATTAAAAATTCATGAAGAATATTGAGTTTTCTATGTCTCCTCGTAGTCATAACAAAATGAGGTATATTTCGATTGAACATAGGTTTATCACTTTATCCATACTGAAAGGACTAACTTATAAAAAAGGAATTGTGTGGGGCATACTATTATACCTTTGTCACACCTGGTCATCAACCATGACAAAGGTACCCCCTCGGATTTTTCTTTTACGATGTTTTTTAAACTCCCTAAATATGAAAATATCATCGAGTTTACCCTTTTGGAATCGTTAAACCTAATCATATGAGGAAAATTTTGGACAAAGTAGAGACTCATTATTTTATACTTTGAAAGACGATTTGGTAGTAGCTCATTGAACATGACAGTCCTCATAAAATTGTCTCTCATTTGGCCGAACCCTACCATTATATGAGTTTATCCTTCATATTATGATGTCCCTGGTGTGTTTGGATTTTGATCTTGATTTTGAGCTTTGGAATTACTAGATGGATTTTGGAATCCAAAGGAGATGTGGTCTCAAGGTTCATTCCCAAAGGCCTAGGAATCCCTTGATCAGTTTTCATAGGATACACAGTAAAGCCTGAGGGAGGTCTCTTGATTTAAACCCTAGTGATCCGAAATTGGATTGTGTTAAAGCCTAAGAGACAAGGAGATAGAAAATTTCTCAAGGATAGTGATAGACTCTAGATGGAATTCCAAGTTCAGTTCAATTGTGATTGGAGCACCGGTTTTGGTGTGAACACGGTATGAGGGTGGAGGTTGTTAAACTTATGGATTCCCTTTACTTTTTTTGGATTGGCTTATCCATGAGATCCCACATTGAAGCTTGGTATATGGCATGGGTGTGACTGGTTGAAGAGATATTTGACTCAACCATGTCTATGGTCAGGTGGAACGTGGAAGTCCCAAACCTGGTTGGTATTTTCCTATGTTTAATGGAGGCTAAGTTATCTTTATTTTGGACTTATTAATATGTGGGTTTAATGGTTTCTATCTCAATTTTATTTCCATGATTTTATGCTCGTTATAAGCATGTTTAAATGACTAGTAGATGTCATGGTTATTTCATGTATGTACTTGTAATATTTAAAATTTTGGACGGAAAACCTAATCAATGTCACAATATTTCAAGGAAGATGATGATGATCCTTCTTTGAATCTCTCATAATATTTTTCAGTCATTCATGCTCTGTCTTGTATCCTAGACCTGTATATTTCATTAATGCTAAGTTTTTAACATAATTTTAGTCCCAGTTGGGGATGGTCAGGCCTAGTCATGGAGTAATTTTTTGGTTTTGTAGTCTTGTGATCATGTGTTTAATAGATTCCAGAAGTTACAACAATTTCTCAGAAGTTGGCAGAATTATGGGCTTGAAAAGTACATTAAATCTCGCTGACACACGGAAAATTCTGGGAAATTTAGTCCCTTAACATAGGCATGCAGGATTGTGGGTGTGTCCAGGGCCTCTCAAATGCATGCATGAAGGCTTGTGGGACCGTTCGGGGGGTTTTATTCATAAAATATTAGTGGAACCTAGGGAGAAGTTAGGTTGATGACTGGGATAGCCTTTGGGGGTCATGTGATAGGTGTTATATGTCTTTGTTATGGTTTAATAGCTTTGAATCCACTTTTTTATAGTTACCAAATAGGCTTAGTTTCTCTTCACTACCCCTCATCTCATGTTTACCATGGTTAGATGGTTACTTGGGTAGGTCTAAGGGGAGGTGGACATTACAGAACCATCATTCTTAGGGGCATGTCAATTCACCACATCTGTCCATCAACTTGGAATCCTTTTCCTTAGTAATTAAATTCAGTAGCGGGGTGTGTCCATGTGTCTTGATATCCTTGATATCGAGAGTGATACCCTCGTCACGTTGTTGTCTTGCACATATTTTATCTACTAATGGTATTTCAATCAATATCCTATTGTGCAGGCTTCCTTTAGAGTCGACTATATATCACACTAAAGCTGAATCATGAACTAGGTTTACTCTTTTGTGGAGGAACTTGTGAAGACAAGGACTAGCATCTTGAGGAAAATTAAAATGTCATAGTACTAGGACAACCACATCAATATCCATACTTTCTACAATATTTCCAAGTTGACGAGTCACATATGTTTTCATAACTCACTCCAAGCCATTATTTTTCTGAGGATATTTTTCGAGAGAGCCTCTGAAATCCTATTGGTCTTTCCCAACCAATATCAAATGAGTCCAATGCATCTACTTTTTGTTATTGAAGTTGTTTCCTTTGTGATGTTCGGGGACTTCTTTCTTTATGCATTTCGTGCGGAAATTTTTTTTTTTTTTTCAAATCAAAATTTTCAATGTCTACTGAGGGTTTATGATACTACATTCATCATTCAATCATTGAATTGGATTCCTTCCATAATATATACTATTTTTCAATCAATTTATTCTTTGATAGTTATATTGCTTTATTTAATGTATTTTAGTCATTTAATTCTAATTAAAGTATCTCATGACTAAATAGAAATAACTTATTATAATCTCTCTAAAAGATACCTAAGAACTTCTTACTAACTCAAAAAAAAATCACACATTAAATATACTCGAATTTAATAAGATAAATTTCTAAAATTACGTAGCAAACTTTAATGACCAAAACTAAATTAAATTTGTAAACTTCTACGAGAATTTAGTAGCTATAATTTAAACAAGAATTTATCAATTTAATTCATAGATACCTACCTAGCATCCATGTTTTAAGTTGATCCCTAGCTGTTATAGCACCAAACCTTTTCCAATTACCAAAATGACGAAGACCTCCCTAAGTTAGCCATAATCTAGGTACCAAGCTCCAAATAAATTCAAAATGGAAGCACTTTCGTCCCATGCGAAAAAATTCAAGAACAATTAAGGCCCACTCTTCCTCTTGTCCTCTCAATCTATGGCTTCCTCGAAATTTCCTTCACTATCTATGAAATTTTCCCAAAACGACTCTCTTGCAAATTTCTTCATCGATCCCCTTCTATTCATGAGGTTCCTTCCTCCCCCGAAAACCTCTCCCCGACCCTCCATCCCTTCATTTCCATGTCATTAACTTTCCTGAAATTCTGAGATGGTGACCACCTTTTGACATGGTAGCATCATTGTTGGAATTGGTCTCCTTTGTTTTATGACAGATCATAGAGTATCACACACATCTTCTCTTTTATATACAATAATTTATTTTTAGATATATATAATATTTTTCATATATACCAATGCTTTTAATTTGAATATACATTTGATATATATTATATTGAATTATATTAGTAACTAGAGAAATCAAGTATTCAATTTATAAACATTTAATCTATTCAAATTATATATATATATATATATATATATATATATATATATATATATATATTGGAGTATTACGTTTAGAATAAGATTTCTCTCCTTAATTATTAGGTTATTTAATATAGTATTTTAATAGTTAATTTGTTTATATTTTTCTTTAAACATATTTTATAACCAATTTATGCCTTCTATGGATGCTAATACTCCTTTTCTGCTTATAATTAATGGTGGGGTCGTTACACAAACTGAGTGAAACTGAGACATCGAGACATCGAAAAATTCCAAAAATTAGTTAAAGGCTAGAAATCCGTTAACAAAATGATGCTTCTCATTAATTCGAGATAAATAAACTATCACCATTTCTATTTCTATTGATGTTGGATGTTTATAGGTAATAAATCATTCCTATAATACTTGAAGACCTTTCCAAGTTGTTCTCACCATGCTTATATCTGAAGATAAATTGGCATACTACTCAGTTTTGGATGAAGCTCACCAAAATGACATTACGGAAAATGATATAAGGGAGACTATGTGGGAAGGCTAAATGAGCTTATATATACCATATCTCAAATGATAAAACATGATTGTCATGATATATAATGAATATCTATTTTGGATCTTTCTTCCAATACATAATCTATCTGTTTTCTAGTCTATTTTCTCAATATATAATATTAGTTTAGGGTGTACACCATCATATTTTTCAATATTGAAAAATACTAGCTTCAAATGCGTCTCATGAAGATAGAATGGTTGCATTTTATTATAGGGTTTCATAGTGGTGTAGCAAATGAAATTATTATTTACTAAATTATGGATTGGTTTATTGTTTTTTATTATTGGAGGAGAATTATATGATATTTAATAAATAGGTTGAAAATAAATTAATACAATATCATATAGATAGATTGGTTCCATTTTATTATCATGTAAGTAATATAGTACATGTAAATATTAACTATTATGTAGTAATTTAATTATTGGTTTATTTTTTTCTATTTTGTCTATTGGATGAAAGTCATGTGATATTGAATGAACACATTGAAAAAACACTAAGCCAACATGAGGATATATTGGTTCCATGTACTTCATTCCAATCAAAAATTAAAATGCACATAGTATGTTAATGATTGATTTATTGTTTTTCCATATTTTTTGTTAGATGAGAATCATATGATATTCAACAAATCAAGTGAAAAATACATTAAACCAATAATTGACCTACTACATCATATTTAATATTTATAGTGTATTCCATATGTAATTGAGTACCACATTGTAGTCACTATAAAATTGAGAACCATAGTGACCTACTACTCAAAAAGATCAATAACATCAAGATATGGTTTGAATTAACAGATAAAATGAAAACAGAGTAAACCAATAATTAACTTACTACACAATATTTAATATTTATATTGTACTCCATGTGTATTTGAGTACCACATTGTAGTCCCTATAAAATTGAGTACCATTGTGACTTACTACCACATTGTAGTCCCTATAAATTTGAGTACTATTGTGAGTTACTACTTAGTACCATACCATTGTGACTTCTTATCATCAATAGCATCAAGATATGATGTACAACTGATAAAATGAAAAGACAGTAAATCAATAATTGACCTACCAGATGATATTTAATATTTATAATATAGTCAATGTGTTATCATGTTCAACTGACAAAATGAAGACAGTAAATCAGACATGACATTTAATATTTATAATATAGTCAATGTATTATGATGTTCAACTGACCGAATGAAAAGACAGTAAATCAGACATGATATTTAATATTTATAATATAATCAATACCTTATGATGTTCAACTGATCAACTAATAAATTGATGTTCAACTAATCAAATGAAAAAACAGTAAATCAGAAATAAGACAGTAAATCAATAATTGACCTACTACATGATATACTACATAATATTTAATATTTATAATATAGTCAATATGTTATAATATTTAACTAATCAACTAATAACACCAAACCAATATGTAACCTGAAACATAATATTTAATATTTATAATTATAATATAGTCCATGTACTGCATTGTAATCCCTATAAAATTGTGTACAATAGGGACGTACTACTTAGTATAGTGACGTATTACTCAGTAGGATCAATAGGATCGGGATCTCATATACGAAGAAAATTGCAAATACTTGTCAGCAATATATTCAATTTACATATTTGGTCACTACAATGTGTCCTCGAATAGGTTTACCATTGTAATAGCATATTAATTTGTAGGATCAATAGGATCGATCAGACCTCATATACGCAGAAATGCAAATACCATAATATATTCACTTGTAAATCACTATGTAACAGTCTCATACTCATAAATACTGCATTACTTAGTATAGTGATGCATTACCTGCATCCACAATAGATCGGACCTAAGTATAATGAAAATTGCAAATACTTGTCAGTAACATATTGCATTCACTGTATATATTTACTTTAACAGTCCTCTAATAGGGATTACCATTTATGCTAATACGTATTACTTCAGTAGGATCACATATCGATTCATATACGGTGAAAATTGCAATGTCATTGTAATATATTCAATTTACTAGCTGTCATGTAATAAAGTCTAATAGGGACGTACTACTTAGTATAGTGATGTATTACTCAGTAGGATCAATAGGATCGGGATCTCATATACGCAGAAAATTGCAAATACTTGTCAGCAATATATTCAATTTACATATTTGGTCACTATGTAACAGTCCTCTAATTCTCACCCTATTGGTGAAATTAGATCGTACGTGAAGACAATAAGGCGTAATTATTTGCTATGATAACGGCATTGATCAGCGTCTGCATTTGCTGATAGATTCGATTGGAAGTCCCAGTAGCATGTGCATTTATTTTGAAGGTTTTGCAGGTATGGCAACTGCAGTCAAAGGCTTCATGATATTGCATGGCCAGAAAGGATGAGTAAGAACTAATTTTAGATGCCACGAGGAATGGTACATGTAATCGTGGCTTGAAATTCAAGCGAACCATTATCTTTATCTTTGAATTTAATTGCATATTGAACGTTATAATGGCATATTCAACCGTACTTTTGGGGACAGAAATAGTATTTTGTACAAATGTATGCAGATACTATGGCCAAATGATATCAGAGCATGTGGAAATCATATGGCTGGAAACAAAATTTAGTACAGTTCTCCTCAAACTTTTCCAAATGAAAATCAACATCAATACACAGTTGCGTATTATTTTCTGATTAATGGGGATTTGCAATCCCAGTATCTGACTTCAAATTCTCTACGAATTCAATCAAATATCATAAGAACTATTATTTCTCCCAGAAGAATTAATTATTTGAAGCCCCACTTTAATATGATGTTGCTGGCATATGTCATTAGAATTTCAAGATCAGTTACCATTAGTACAATTTATGTTTGGAGATCTGTTATCATAATTACAATTTGTATTCGAGGGCCTCGAGTAATTATTTGCTATGATACGTCCATCGATTCTCATCTGCATTGGTTGATAGATTAGACTGGAAGTTGCAGCGGCACGTGTATTTATATTCGAAGCTTGGCCAATCAAAGGATTATTTGCAGCGATGTTCGAGGGAGGGCAACACTTTATGCTTAAATTTAATTCATATTTTTTTATTTATTTGTTTGTTATTGGAAATAATTCGTTTCAATTGTCCAACAAACCACAGGTTTTATTTATTTATTTTTAATAATTCACTTACAGTAGGACAAGGTATTCACAAGAGACGAGAGGATGATTAGCATCTACTAAAATATATGTTTTTCTATTTGAAGGTAATTATTTAAATTATAGTTTAAGTTAAAAATTTATAAATTAAATTAATCAATATTTTTTTTATGATGGATATTTGTATCCTTTATATGTTTGTAAATTTATGTTTATTTTAATTTCATATTTATTGTACATTGAGAACGATCAATTTTTTATATTAATTTATTTATGTATATAATGGATGTATACATTTGCATAATAAATTTCTGAATATAGATTTAGGCTCATTCTATCTTAATAAAATATACACCCAAATTTTATATATTCAAAAATCTATGTACAGCTTTATCTTAAACATGGAAACATTTGAGAAGTGGTTTACTTCTTATTATTATTTAAATTGATATAAAATTATTTTAATTAAGTTAAATATTGATATATATTATTTTTTTCAAATTTTTAAATATTTTAAATATGAAAGGTTTTTAGTGCATTATACTATATATTATTTTTGGGATTCAATTTAGTTATTTATTTATGATCATTTCTAATTTCTATGAAAGATAGTTGTAACTCATTAATTTCTCATGATTTTTGAATAGTTCACTTAGAACTCATTGCATCAGGTGATGCTTATAAGAGTAAAGAAGAAAGATTAAAACTAGTAAAATAAATCACATAGAATCAACAAATATTTTTCAATTATTTATTTTAAATTCTATAAGTATTTAAATAAAAATACACATCTTTCTTTTATAGAATTGTAAAAAAAAAAATTGTATTGGAAAATGTTATACAGTTGATGCAGATATATAAAAACCAAAAAAAAATCGGATACAACAACTCATAACACAAGACAAAGATCAAGCAAACAACAATGGAGAAGAAATCTTAAGCTTTACCTTACATGAAAAACCTTGCCTGGCTTGCTAGTTTTCTCTGGATGAGGCAATTACAAATATATAGATAAGGAGAGAAAGTCTAGAATTCTCTGCATATGTTTTTCATAACTGCACTGTCAATAGACGTGCGCAGTCAACTGCAATCATAAACGAGTAGAGAAGGTCTAAAATTCTCTTCATATGTTTTTCATAACTGCATAGTCAATAGACTTGGGCAGTCCGCTGCAATCTGAGTGGACTGTGGTGTTATTTGAGAAGTAAGCATAGGCTTGGGCTGTTACTGTCTGCCTGTAAAGAGTTGGGTTTATTTGATTCACATATCAGTATAAGAGATATTCATGTTCAATTATTAAATTTAGAATTTAAAAAATCAAATTAAATATATAAATAAATAAATGACTTCCATCACAAACAATCCAAACCAAGAAAAATGAAGCTAATAATTTTGAGTAAAGGGAAATACTTATCTCTCTACATTTTGGTACTATGATCACATATCAAATTCCTATATGGACGATTTGCATCCGTGCCTCTTGGATTGTCAATATGATTCTATTCACTTGTCAATATAATAGGATTTAAGTCACTTGGCTGGATTACAATGATAATAGTTGAAATGGTTTTCTATCCTTTTGCAAAGTTAGTTTGGAGCATTCCACATGTTGGTCTGAATAATCCAAGGATCTATTCAATAAGTAAACTCTTCAACAAGGTGTCTTTAAATTAAGCTTTATGTATGTGAAGAAGTAAATGAATAATAAAAAAATTATATAATAAAAAATAACATTTCATTTAAATTTAAATAATCTATTTTTATGATATTTATTTTATATTTTATATCTATTTTATCTGGTCTGTATTTAGCCTGTATAAAGGGAAATTCATACACAAGGTTAAAATGTGAATGAAATTTAAATAATCTATTTTTGTGATATTTATTTTATATGTTAAATTTATCTTATCTTGCTTGTATCTAACTTGTATAACGGAAATTCATATACAAAATTAAAATGAATTCAGGGAAATTCATAGACAAAGTTAAAATTAATATTCATACATAAAATTAAAATGAATTCAGGGAAATTCATACACAAAGTTAAAATGAATTTACATTTCTTCACATGTTAATTAATAAATTTAGAGAAATTTTAGTTTTTCCAAAAATATATGCTTTTTATTTAGTAATTATGAAATTTATTTAAAGATATTTTTAAAACAAATTCCATATAAATGTGTCTATTAAAATTTAACAAAAATAACCACTATCAATTTACAAGACTTCTCTCTTGAGGAATACTTACAATGATCAATTCAAAACTACAACATATCAAATCTGGATGACAATTAATTTCAAATAGCCTACCCAAAAAAATTATGTGTCCTTTGATCTCTACAAAGATTTAATAGGAAAGGTATTCAATTCTAACCTAACTCGACATCAAAACTTCATACAATCCATTTTAAGGTAGCCCTGTATCAAATCTATAAAATTTGAGAGATCGAAAAGAAAATGGAAGGATAAGCCTTGCTAAATTTAAAAACTCAAATCTCGGAAAATTTAAGACGATAGAAATTAATAGCCGCAATGACTATTCATGTGAGCTCTTGGGTTCCTTTCTCTGAATAGATTGATTGAATTTCATACACTAAGACACTAGAATTCTGGTGAAGGGGTCATCCCAAATTTAGTTAAGAGCAGTTTATAACATTTATGAAGTGAAATGATAGATAATAATCATTTTATGGTATGTTTAAAAAACGATAAATATAATTCCTTCATGGAATGCTTCATGCTTCACAAATTAATGGAGAATTTTTCTTCTGTTAGAAGAAAATGATAAGAATTGTATTAAGTAACCATGTTATTAATATTGGAAAATAGAAAAGTTAAAATATTTCTAATAATTTAGAGTGACAAATACTCATAATGTTTTTAAAAAAGTCTATGTAATTATAATTAACAATGGAATGGATATGGTAAACTCTAAGGGAAACATGCTACTAGACGGAGCAGATGCATTCACATTCGTCTTGTATGCATGCAAGCTAATCCGAGCATCCATCCTTCCATCTCCAACCCTATAATAATGATGACTAGTTCTTCTGTGATACTTTCGGATTCAGCAGAAATTAGTGAAAACCTAATCATCATAATGGAATAGAATAGAACCATTTTTGTAAGATATGTAGGATTTATATTCTCACATAATTAAAAAAAATACACTTACAGAACTGTTGAGATGGAAAGGTTTGAGAAAACAACAGCAAAGATGATAAGATTAAAAAAAATTAAAGTTATTTAAAGTTAGCATATTATTTAAAAATTATATTTTATAATATCAAAGATAACATATTACTATAACATAATATAACATACTAGTGTAATATTAAATTTTATGTAATATAATATTATAATATAATATAATATTATGCTATATAAATTTAATATTATATAGTATTATTTATTCATGGTTATATGTCATAATATGATATGATATCATAAGATTTTTTTTTTTTATAAATTTATCAATATTTTATTGGAATATTGTAAGGTTATTTTTACAAAATTTATGGATCATATACAAATAATTTGCAACTAATTAGTTTAGATTCATTTTAAACATGGATCTAACATGAACACATGAATTTAACATGAGCCGAAGGGATCAAACTTGTATTCATTCCATACAGGAAATTTGTAACTAATTAGTATAGATTTATGTTAAACATGGATATAACATGAATTTAGATGGATCAAACTTCCTTTAAAGTGAAAAATTCAATGTGTAAATTTTCATTGTTAAAATTGTATCTTTAAATGATATATAGAGTACAAACTTAAACTTGTAATTCCAAAAAATGTTGGTTAGAATTAGAGAGAAAAAAAATTTAAATATTTTAAATAGAATATGAATCAACCCACATTAAAATGATTTCAAAAAAATTTACAATTATTTAAATTTGCATAATATAATATTGTACTATTAAATTATATAATATAATATAATATTGTATTAAATATAATATAATATTGTATTAAATATAATATAATATAATATAATCTAATCTAATCTAATATTATTTATTCATGGTTATATGTCACAACATCATTTATGTTATCTAGGTTTTTTTTAACAAATTTATCATTATCTTATTGGAATATTGGAAGGTTATTTCTACAAAATTTATCCACCCCATAGAGATAATTTGCAACTAACATGAACACATGGATTTAAAGGGATCAAATTTGTATTCACCCTATAGATGAAATTTGCAACTAATTAGTATAGATTTATCTTAAATATGGATGAACTCACATGGATCAAACTTCTTTTAGAGTGCAAAATCCAATGTATAATGTTTCATTGTTTAAATTGTATTTCAAATGATATATATAGAGTACATAACTTAAATATGTAAGTCCAAAAAATCTTGGTTGGATTTAGAGAGAGAAAAAATTAAAATATTTTATATAAGATGTGAGTCAACCGACATTAAAATGGTTTTTTTTGTTATTAATATTTTGTTATATACAACATTTAAATATTTTCTTTGAAGGATATTTTTCCATATATATATATATATATATATATATATATGAATATTTTATTATATACATATTTAAATATTTTTTTTTAACATTATTTTTTCATATATATAGATATATATGAATATGATATTGACATAAATTAGCTACATAGGTCTTCTAATAGTTTATTTAAATGTGGTGGTAAATTATTTTTGAAAAGTATAAAGTTTAAACTTATTACTCACATTTTTTTACTTCTAATTACTTTACATAAACAATATCAAGTCCTATGAACAAACAACTAAATATTTATCACATATTATTTTTGTTGTTTTTATTTTATCTATTTTATTTTATAATATTTTATTTTATTTGAACATACAATAAATTAAACATTATTCCTTACTGAACTATAAAATGAGTCTCTCAACTATAAAATGCCCCGACCTGACCCTGACCCTGACCCTGACCCTGACCCTACCCTACCCTACCCTACCCTACCCTACCCTACCCTACCCTACATTTTAATTATTAATATGAAAAGTAATTAAAATATATAACAACACAAAATTGAGAAACAATACACTTAGAGATTACAGGTTTAATAATTCTCCTCTGGTTTTTTGCTTTCAACAAGTTGAAAGATAATGTCAAGAAGTTGAAATGCAATTTTCGTAAGCTTCTCTACTCAATTTATTGAGATCGAAAGATTGGACCAGACAGCACCGCCATGATGACATGATAAGAAAATAGGTTCAGGTAATTCAAAGTTTTTTTTTCAAATATAAGTTGCATAATATTATCAAATATAATATATAATGTTTAAAATAAATTATTATATCACATTAAAATTTTATTTAATATTATAACATTATATTTAATAAAATATAAATAAAATATTTATATTAAATTAGTAACTTAAAAAATATATAATTTAATATTATAAAATTATTTATAGTAATCTGTTTTAGTTATTTAAAAATTATTTAATATAAAATTATATTATATATAAGAATGAAAATTGATTTGACAAAATCAATAATTTTTTATATAAATTGATCTTACTATTTTAATAAATAGAACAATAATTTCATATATGCCACCAAGGTCAGGTTAACATTTTGTCTCCATAACCTTGAACCCAAATATATCAACCATGAAATGTGTGGCTTTACAACTTCTATTAAGATTCTTGGACTATTATAATATTTTTAAATAAAATATTCTATATTATTTAACAATTCTTGGACTATTATAATATTTTTAAATAAAATATTCTATATTATTTAACAAAATATTATTATATAATATTGATGATTGGAGAAAAAAAATAAGGCCTCAAAATTAAATAAAGAAGATACAAAAAATTATTAAAATTCTCATCGATTTAAAGAGAGAAAAGGAAAATGTAAGTTCCAAACATATTTTTTTTCAGTGACTTTTGTTTTAATAAAATATAGTTACATATGAATGATATTTAAAATCATTAATAAAACCTAATGATAACATGGCCTAAGCTACTAAAGTCTTAAGAAAAAAAACATGGTATGCAGGCTAGTCACGGAACCTCGCAGGGAGCAACAGATATATCCCAACAATGTGAAGCTGCTCATTGCTATGTAGGTCATCAAACCCCAACAAAATTTGAAAGGAAAAAGGGCACACGCCTTGCAAAAAATATCTGAATGGGAACCCTTGTAACGTCAAAAGATATTCAAATTGATAGGACCAAATGTTGGAAGACATTCTAATCGACACGACATAATGTTGGAAGATACTCTAAACAAAAATAAAAAACTTGTCGAAAGTTACTATGACTGCAAGAAATACCTCGAGATGCCCTCATAGGCCTCTTCATTACAACAAAAACATAGATAGGAGTGACACACAGTAGTGAAAATAGATCAAAACGATTTCTTGAGAACCAACCCACACACCACCATCTTGAATAGGGTAGAAAAACTAATCCACAAACGATACCTACATGAAGAGGTTGCAACAACAAAACCAATGCTTAGACTAAAACTCCAACAATGGCAGTGGAAATCTGTTGGGTATGTGTTATATTCTTTCCATGACTAATCACACGTGGGGTGTAATGGGGGGGGTCATAGGGGAGGCTACCGCCCCCCTTGTCGGGGTCCGAGGCAGCACCTCGGCGAAAATTTTTTGGTCCTTAATTTCTAGTGTACGGTCTGCGGCTATGGTTTTGTGCATGGTTTTCACATGGCTTTGGGGTACAATGGTTTTCAGCCCCTGGTAACTTTTTAGATCCGGTCAAAGGAACTATGGTTATGTTCTAATCCAAGGTTAATGTATTAGGGTTTATGTATGCTTCGACATGTATATATATGTGTTGTAACACTAAAAAGAATATAATGAAATATGAAGCTGGTCATCCCGATTTGGGATCCAGGGGAAAATCTCTGTGTTTATCTGTTTTATGTTTTATGCTCTGGATATTGTTTATTTTATGTTATAAGATTCGTGTGTAGATAATTTATGTTCAAGGTTAAAACCTAAATTTGGTATTGGAGCTATTTTGGCTTCAAGGGGACGCCTTTGCTATGGAGGTTTTTTTGCTTGTGCCTGAGGGAGACCCTGTTCAGTGGGAGATCTACGAGATCGATTCTTGCAGTGAAAGAAGATGGCAAGCGGAAGAAAGAGAGAGATCAAGATATTTAATGGTCAGAGTTTTGAGTTGTAGAAGCTCAAGATGGAGGATCTCCTAGTGGATAAAGATCAATGGACCGTGGTAGATCCAGGTACTAAACCAATGGCAATGCCAGATGAAGACTGGAAGAAATTGGATCAGAAGGCTAAGAGCACAATACAATTGTGTGTCTCAGATTCAGTATTGTTGAATGTATCTAGGGAAGCTACAATGAAGAATTTGTGGGAAAAATTTGGGACTTTGTACCAATCTAAGTCTCTGGTGAATAATTTGTTCCTGCGGAAAAATATGTATAACCTGAGGATGAAGGATGGAGACTCGGTGACAGAGCATCTGAACACGTTCAATATTGTGGTAAGTCAGTTGTTATCTGTTGATATTATAATCTCAAATGAGGATAAGTGCATCAGTTTTTTGTGTTATCTACCAGACTCGTGGGACAGTCTGGTTATTTCAATAGGTAGAAATACAACTACCTTGAATTTTGATGACGTTGTCTCAGCCTTGTTGTCGGAGGAAATGAGACGGAGAAATATGGAGGGCCAAAATGGAGATGCCTTATTTGTACGAGGAAGGTCCCAAAAAAGAGACAAGAATAAGGTTTTTAGTGGGAGATCCAAATCTATAGGGAGATCTAAATCTCTTGGAAAGTTTGTAAAGGAATGTTGGAAATGCAGAAAGGAAGGGGACTACAAAAGGGATTGCAGATCTAAAGCTCCTGAGAAAGGAAAGGGATCTGATGATGCTCCTTCTACAGAGGAAAAAACCACCTCGGATGAAGGTGGGGATGTGTATTTGGCTTCTTCCTCAAATACACATGTAGATCATGAGTCATGGTTGATTGACTCAGGTGCATCCTTTCACTTCACTTCCCATAGGGAGTGGTTCTGCAAGTATGATAAATACGATGGTGGTGATGTCTTCCTAGGGGATGATAGGAAGGCAGAATCGTCAGACGTGGAAATGTCAAGATGAAGCTGCAAGGTGGAAGGATTAGAACACTTCCTAGTGTTCTGCATATTCTTGCATTGGCCAGAAATCTGATTTCTGTAAGCAAGATGGATGATGCAGGTGTAAAAATAGTGTTCGAGAAAGATGCCTACAATATGGTTCGGGGAGCACTGGTATTAATGCAGAGAGTTTGGATTGGAACTCTGTAAAAACTACAAGGTAGCACTGTTATTGATGGGTGTAACAGTTTTTTTGTTCCTGAAAGTGGAGCGGAAAGCCTAGCTGTCTCTGAAGAAAAGACCATGCTATGGCATCAAAGGCTTGGACATATTGGAGAGAAGGGCCTTCAGATACTGCATAGAAATGGTATGGTAGAAGGTATGTCTAATTGCTCTCTTGATTTTGATTTTTGTGAAAATTGTGTATATTGGAAGCAGAATCGGGTGAGTTTTCCTTCTGGTGCTAAGAGGGCAAACAAGATATTAGAACTTGTGCACATTGATGTGTTTGGACTTGTGTCAGTTCCATCACTAGGAAATTCTGTGTAGTATGTTTCATTCATAGATGACTTCTGAAGGAATACATGGATATATTTCTTGAGGAAGAAATATGAAGCCTTTGACAGATTTAAATAATTTAAGGCTCTGGTCGAAAACCAGACAGAGAAGAAGATAAAGGTGTTGAGGACACATAATGGTGGGGAGTTCTGCAAGAAGGAATTTGAAGAGTTCTGTAAGAAGTGTGGTATAGCACGACAAAAGACTACTCCATACACACCTTAGCAAAACAGAGTTGTAGAAAGAATGAAAAAAACACTAATGGAAAAGGCAAGAAGCATGCTCAGTGGTACCGGGTTAGGACAAGAATTCTGGGCAGAGGCAGTGGAGACTGCATGCTATTGGGTTAACAGATAACCTTCATTAGTGTTGGAAGATAAGACTCCACATGAGGTATGGACAAGTAAGAAACCCTCTCTTTCACATCTAAGGGTATTTGGATGTGATGCATATGTACATGTTCCAAAGCAGAAAAGGACCAAGTTGGATAATAAATCTGAAAGGTGCATCTTTATTGGGCATAAGGATTGTTTAAAAGGTTACAAGCTTTGGAACCCAGAAACAAGGAAGGTTGTGTACAGTTGAGATGTGGTGTTTAGAGAAGTGAAAGATGTTGTTAAGCATGAAGTACTACCAAAATAACCTGAGAAGATAGAGTTTGATCTAAAGGAGGATGAATCAGGATATACAATAGAAGAAGACTCAGAAGATGAAGAGCCACGAACTCCAACTATTAGAAGGTCAGTTCAGGAAAGAAGGCAACCAGAAAGGTGTATTCCATCTGCTTTTTGTTCAAGTTTTTCCTTAACTATAACTTATGATGATCCCAGAACTGTCAGGAAGGTAGTAGATTCAGAGGATGGAAAACTCTGAAAGGAGGCCATGGTTGATGAAATGGCATCCTGGCACAAAAATGAGGCATGGGATCTGGTGGAGTTGTCGGCTGGAAGGAAGCCCATCGGGAGCAAATGGGTGTTTAAGAGGAATATGAATGTAGAAAATAAGTTAGATAAATACAAAGCTCGGTTGGTAGCAAAAGGTTATTCCCAGGTGCCGAGAATTGATTTTGGTGATATTTTTCTCCTGTCGCCAAAGTTACTTCTATTAGATTACTTTTATGTGTTGCTTCTGCATTTGATTTTGAGAGAGGACAGATGGATGTGAAGACAAATTTTCTTCACGGGGATCTACAAGAGGAGATCTACATGAAGCAACCTGAAGGCTTTATGGTGAAGGGTAAGAAAGAACTGGTATGTAGGCTAAAGAAGAATCTATATGGGTTAAAACAATCACCAAGGATGTGGTATCATAAATTTGATACCTATATACGGGGACTTGGCTTCACTAGAAGCAAAGAGGATCATTGTGTTTATTTTAAATTAATTGGTGACTGTGTTATTTATTTGGTATTGTATGTGGATGATATGTCGTTGATTGGAAATGACAAAGAAATTATCCAAGATTTGAAGACCCAATTTTTCTCCAAATTATACATGAAGGATCTTGGTGCTGCAAACTATATTTTGGGCATGGAAATTAAGAGAGATCAGGCAAAGAGGACGCTCTGGTTACACCAGAGGAAGTATGTCGAGACTATATTGTATAGGTTCAATATTCAGGATAGTAAACTAGTGAATGTTCCTATTCCTGTAGGTGTAAAGCTGTTTGCTGAACAGTGTCCCAACACACAAGAAGAAGAGAAGGATATGTCCCGTGTTCCATATGCAAGTGCAGTGGGTAGCCTGATGTACGCAATGGTCTATACTAGACCAGACATTGCACATGCAGTGGGAGTATTGAGCAAGTTTATGTCAAACCTAGGGAAGGGGCATTGGAAAACAGTGAAGCGGGTTTTCAGATATTTACGTGGCACTAGTGATTATGGCTTGTGCTACCAGGGAAGACCAGGATTGGAAAGAATGTTGGACATTCATGGTTTTTTTGATGCAGACAGGGCTGGAGATCTAGACCAAAGAAGACCTACAAGTGGGTATGTGTTTAGCCTATTTGGAGGCGAAGTCAGTTGGATGAGTAAAAGATAGTTTGTAGTGGCTCTTTCCACTACAGAGGCAGAATACATGGTAGCCACTCATGCGAGCAAGGAGGCATTTTGGTTGCAGAGATTGTGTTCAAGTATGGGGCTGGTATAGGAAGCTATAAGGATAGACTGTGACAGCCAAAGTGCAATTTTCTTGGCTAAGAACCCTGCTTATCATTCAAAGACAAAGCACATTAATGTTCAATATCACTTTTTTAGAGATATGGTTGAGGCTAAAAGGGTGTTGCTGGTAAAGGTGGACACTTTGAAGAATGTTGCAGATGCATTGACGAAATCTGTGAGCACTCAGAAGTTCTCTTGGTGTAGAGAAACAATGGGTGTTGAAAAATTGGGCCAATGAATAAGCTCTCCTATGGCCCCTTGCGAAAAGAAAACAACAAGTTGGAGAATGTTGGGTATTTTTTATATTATTTCCATGACTAATCACACGCGGGGGGGTGAAAGGGGGGGCGGTAGCCCCCCTGTCGGGGTCTGGGGCAGCAACCAGGAATTTTTTTTTTGGTCCTTAATTTCCAGTGGACGGTTTGTGCCCATGGTTTTGTACATGGTTTTGCACATGGTTTTGGGTACAATGGTTTTCGGCCCCTGTTATTTTTGTAGATCCAGTCAAAGGAACTATGGTTATGTTCTAATCCAGGGTTAATGGATTAGGGTTTATGTATGCTTCAGCATGTATATATATGTGTTGTAACACTAAAAGGAATATAATGAAATATCAAGCTGGTCATCCCGATTTGGTATCCAAGAGAAAATCACTGTGTTTATCTGTTTTATGTGTTATGCTCTTGCTATTGTTTATTTTCTTTTATAAGATTCATGTGTAGATAATTTCTGTTCAAGGTTAAAACCTACAAAATCAAGAAGTAAGGAGTGGAAAGGAAACCTACATGAGCCGATTAGTATGAGATGCACAAAAAATCATGAATTGGGGCGTAAAACACAAGGTACAAGACATCGAGGTGATGGGAAAACCAAAGCAAAAGTTTTACGACTGTTACACCATTTTTTGGTCATCCAACCTATTACTATTATATGGAACTAAGTACACCATGTAAGAGCAATTTTACCCTAAGTAAAATTTCTTTCACTATGAAAAATAACTTAGTAAACCACCTTTATTAGGTTGTTTATGGTCTAAACAGGAAACCCCATAAGGAAATATTAAATAAATCCACATTTGTTTGATTTTCCTCAAAAAATAATTAGTTAAACAACATTTTAATTAATATTCTTGGTCATATTTACCCAAAATAGGAAAAATAATTAGATAAATTATTATTTATCTTATTATTTTCTAGGAATAATTATTTAAACCTTATTGAAATAATATTCCTTGTTAAATTTTACTAAATAATCCATTAATAGTTAAGTAAATCATTATTTATTTAATTATTACTCAAGCATATCCTTAAAACGATAAACAAATCATTTATTTATTTATTATTTACAAATAAAGGGATTTGACCCAAGTCAAATTTTTTTTCCCTCCAAAAATATAATAAAATATTCCATAAAAGTTGGATCTTGATTTGGTTAATAATATTTTAATTATGCACCAATATCTAGACTAACTCAATATTTTGTTATAAATAGAAGGGTTTTTCCATTCACTCACTACCTTTTGTTGTCTAAAGATCACTCTGGATCTATACTTTTGGTCTGACTTTGATCCACCATCATTGTCATATTTTTCTATCTTTTTCCTTGTGAGGTCCCTTTGAGTTCCATTTTTGTCTGGGTTTTCTACACCATCAAGAGAGAGAACTCTTTTTTGATTTAAAGTGATGATAGACTCTCAGCAAGAACCCATCCCATTGAGGAACTAGTAACATCCTTCTATGGTTTCCTCCCACATGCCCTTAATATAAAATTGATTCAACATATTCTTGTCTTGTCTATTGGATGCATGTAGTAAATCTTGTGTTTATTTACTATGTAATGTATTTTGATGCATAGATCTAGATTTTTGCAGCATTTATTTTGATCACATAATTGCATATCTGAAGATATTGGCAACCATATTTGCTGTTACATTTATTTTTTATGCACAGCTAAAGTGGTATTTTTTCATACACTTGCAAGTAAGATTCATACTAACAAGTGGTGACTCCACACGGGTTTACAATTACAACCACTGTTGTTTTTCAGATCCGTGCATATCCAGCTTCTTCAAACCCTAGGATTTCTCTTTAGCTTCTTGTTTTTCTTTTCTTGATGTTTTTTTTAACCTATAAAACCCTAAAACATTAAAAATTCTAACTTCCGTATGTTTTCAGACTTGTTGCGTAGGTGACTGACATCAGCCGCAGCTGAGATGACACATTCTATTGAAACCTACTCCTGAGAGCCCAGAAAGTGCAGGTCACACTTTTTGGCCCTAAACCTGCGACCTAGAGGCTCAGGACATGGAAATCTACCCAAAACCTACGACCTCAACAAGAAATAGGTGAGAAAATTAAACCTCACTTTTTTGCGGGAATTTTTCAAAAAAAAATTTGGGTTTGTCTGGGCCTTTGTTCAGGGTTTTCTGACCTCCATCTCTGCCTGTTTTGGACCTGTAATTTTTTTTTTACTCATCTAAGTGGGAAACTAGCCCCCTAGGGCTTCAGTACCGTCCACACTTTGTGGAAGATTTTTAGCTGCTATAGGTTGTCTGAAATTTTCAGAGTGTTCAGTCATTTTTCAGATCTGATACCTTCCCTTGAGATCCATTTCAGATTGGCTTTTTATCCATCAAAATCACCGGCTCCTTTAGTTCTTTTTTGGTTTTCCTCTAGGGCCCACTCCATTTCCCTCGAGGAGATAGGCTTTCGCCACCTCATTTACAACAATTTTTCCTCTGATTTTTTGCTTTTTATCTGCACCCATTTCAAGCAGATCTAACCCTTAGATCCATGCCCCTCTCCACCTTAGATATATTGGCTATTTTCGTGTGTTTTGACTAGTTTTTTGGCCACTGATAGACTACTTGTTGAGAGGCCCGCCTCCTTGGGTTTATATTATTGCATTATTAGCTTTTTATTTGTTGTTATTTCAGTTTCATATACTGTTATCTGTATGTTTATTTACAGTTATATAGCACACATTTTCTTTTTCTCTATAAACATCTGGGTCTAAAAATTAAAATTTACACACTTTTACACACACACCCTAAGTGAAGAAGACTTTGGTTAACACCACCAACCAAAGACTTTAACATTGAAATAAATTGATCATGCACCTCTGTACCCTTGTTTTCACATTGTAATTAGTTGATCCCGCACCCTTTTTCCCTTGTTGGTCTCTCTTCGCCTTGTGCTGTGTTTATGTAGTCATCATTGCGCCACCAAGGTGTTTATCCCAGAGACTTCTTAGCCTTCATCCTCAGTTCTCGGTAAGAAGACTTACTCCTTCGTGTAGGATTCGAGTTAGTCCTCCACGAAGTCCACACTCCAACTCCTCTTCCAGTTCATTAGGTTCTCCTTCTCATTCCGCCCCCAGTTCTCCTCCTGTCACCTTTACTATGTCTGGTTCAGGACCTAACGTTGGTGGTAGTACCATCCCTAACGCTGGGAATACTACTAATGGGACCGCAACAATAACTACTTCAGTTGATCCCTTACTCCCCTATATGGCAGGCCTCAGTCTTCCCGATTTTAACCAGTTGATTAATGAGCCTATACGCCATGACACTAGTTGGCCTTCTATGCCAACCAAACTCCCTTCGGACATCCCCAAGTTTGAAGGCCTTGCTGGAGAAGATCCTACAAATCATGTTCGATATTTCCACGTGTGGTTTTTGTCTAACTCAGTTACCGATGACTATGTTCATCTTCGGTTGTTCAAACGTATGCTTACAGGCAAAGCTTCTAAGTGCTATGTTGATCACACCTCATCCTCTCATGCCAAATTTGCGACTCTTTCTTGGGCTTTCCTATCTTATTTCCATATTCCCCTTCGTTACGACACTAGTACCAAAATTTTGACTTCTTTTCGTGAATCGTCTGTGACCCGCCTATCCAATCATGCCTAGGAATGGAAAATGAGAAAGATCCTATGTCGAGCCCCTACCTTCAAAGACCGTGTCTACATGGTCTGGTTCCTTAGATCTCTCTTTCCTGCTATCGGCAAAGATTTCGCATTGCATTTCCCTCAAATCGAAGAATCCACTCTCCAAATTGCGTTAAAATATGACCTGATCTACGCTCAGTCAGGTAATTTTTATATCATTCTACCTGATCTTCCTAGACTCGGTGGTGCCAACGCACTGGGGGCATCTCATGCCACCAACGGTATAGTTGGAGCTCTCTCTCATCCATACGCTTAGCCTCCCATGAGCTATGGTTTTCTTTAGGGAGGGGCCAACACCTCCTGCACTTACCCCCCTCCCAATAGCATGTATCTAGGATATGACATGCTACCTCATTTTTCCTAACCTCGTGTTTACCACAGTGTTACCAAACCTCCTTTTTTTTATCTGTATCCTTAGCCTGGTGCTCGAGCTCCTCCAACATTAGCACCTGCTACTCCCTTACCTTTTCAAGCCCCACAACATTAGCCACGATCTCCTCAGGGGTAGGTGTATGCACAGCAGGGCACGACTAATCCTCCTCCCTCTAAAAATAAGAGGAAAGGCACTCAAAATAAGTTTTCTCCTGGTAATACTAGACCTAATCTGCAAAATAATGCACCTAACACTGCTAACCAACAATAGGGCACCCAGCCCAAGCAGGATAGGCATGTTCGCATGAACAAGCCTTATTCTTGTTGTGGTGTTTATGGTCATTACATGCATGATTGTCCTCTTTTACCACAGATGAAGTAGATGTGGGAGCCTCAAGCAACATTCCGAGGAAAACAAGCCTCCCCTTCTGTCCCTCCCAGTGCTGCGCCTAGTCAGCTGACTGTGTTTACTAATCCTTTCCCTCAACAAGGATTTTTGGCTACCCAACCACCTGAAGGTCAGGTGGCCACTCAACCTCTTCCATTTGGTAACTTCTATTACTAGATTCACATGATGAATTATAACCAACCTATAACCATCGACATCAATCTTCAGACTCGGTCCCGTTAGTACAACAAGACTCCTTCTATGTCTGTCCTTGAGCCACCTCCTTCGGTCCCTATAAAGCCTCTTTTGACACCTAATGGTCCCTTATAGATCCCTCAGCCTAAGGCAGAGGTTCATACCTAGATCCCTAAAGGACCACTACGCCAAAATTCTACATCTGGCAAAGCTACCCATTCCTATAGTATATTAGATGATTTGGCGTGATCTCCTACTGCCATTTCAATGCAGGAACTCCTCTAGTCGTGCCCTTCACAATGAAAATCTCTACTATCTTCCATGGGTGCTGTAGATCATTCTGGTGATCGATTGATTGTCTTTTATTTTTACCGATCAAAACATCCTCCTCTTCCTTCTTTTTTCACCTTCGAAATCCCGGTCAAGATCCAGAACGCCAATGTTTCCCAGTGCATCATTGATGAGGGGAAATCCACCTGTGTGATGTACACTTCGGTTTGGAAGCAACTCGGATTACCTAAGTTGCCTCCTTCCACGGTCACTCTCTAAGCGTGAGATGTCCATGCCTCCTAGCCCATTGGCCTATTTTGCAATTTTCCTATTACTCTTGCGGGCAAGACTGTTTGTGTTGACGTAGAAGTCATAGATGCCCCATTATATTACAACATTATATTGGGTCGTAGCTACACCTATGCGATGTCTACTACCCCATCTACGGTTCACCGTAAGATGTATTTCCCTCATAATAGAGAGATAGTCACCATTAACCAGTTGACATATTACAAAATGAAGTATCAGGCCTCCCTTGAGTCCATCATCTATTCGATGGCCAATAAGAAAACCATCGATCCTTTGACCAGTGTCTACAAATATTCCTCATTGCTTGGTACATTCCCTCGTCTTCCTCCTCTTTTCTCTGATCCTATCTCATCAAATGTTTTCATGATGCAATTGTCTTGGGCCGCCCTCAAGTAGCCCGCTTCGGCTAGTCAGCAGCCTCCTCGCCCTCCACAACCTACTCCTAGCACTTTGATTTGGCCTTTTGGACCTCGTCCTCCTCTCCCTTCACCTACAGTTGGTACCCATGAGCCTCTTTACCCTCCTGGAATGGTTCCTCCAGGACTTAACCATCTAGGAGTCGTCCCACATGGTCATTACCCCTCTGGTCAGATACCGTTCCTAGCTCCCCCTCCAGAAGTATACACAATACCTGTCATGGATACCCTCTCTCTTCCTAACCTGACCCTTGGGATTCCCATCTGCTACCTTGATCCCCCAGTTGCTACCCCACCTGGTCAAACCAAACCTTATCTTGCTTTGACCCTTGCTCAACCAGTCCCCATGACTTCTCTCGCTGCTACAGTGCCTCAGCCACCTCAACAAGAACCACCTGTTGTTGCGACCGCTTCGGGTAAGAAGGGAAAAGCTCGAAAGAGGGCACTAGAAGACAAGGCTACCCCGACTGACCCTGCTCCTGCTCCACCTCCAAAGCCTTGTGCTTTGTGTGATTTCATTGGCCATGCCACCCATAACTGTCCTGAAATGCCCAGTATAAAGCCCATGGTTAATTTTTTATTCCCTGAGTCTACGGTCCCTGAAGCCTTTGTTTCCTCCTCAAATGCAGCCAAGAACCCTAAGACTATTCACATGAATCAAACCTATGCTTTGTGTGATCTCCATGGCCATTATTCCCACCATTTTCCCCGCCTCATGCATTACCGTGCCTATTAGGAGGTAGTTTGAGAGTACAAGGCTGAACAGAAACAATCCTCCTCTCTCATACTTGCGCAGTATGCTGCGGGCTAGCTTGAGGATTTACCCACTCCCATTGACATTCCCCCTCCTGATGTCGAGATGACGGAGCCTACAGCCCCATCCTCTAGCTATCATCATCCATGAGACCCTCGGTGGAAGTTCCCTTTGCATCTTCCCCTGTTCTTTCACTTGACCTCCCTTTAGCGATCACCCTAAGCTCAACATCGGTAGATACCTTATCTGATTTTTCTTCCATCATCCCCTGTGACAATGCGCAAGTGAAACTTTCTTCTCATGATGATGAGTCAGGTAGCTTCACCGCGTCATGTGGTTTGCCTTCCTCCAGCCACTCCATCTTCTATTGTGATGATGACATCATGGAAGCCTTGTCCACCCCTAACTTCATCTTTCCCACCCATAAGCGGGATGGCACCATTTGTGTCTATGGTGACTTTCGGGGTTTTAGCACAAGCTACACCTCTCGTAGCTCCCACACTCTGTCTCACCATCGGCGTTTGAGTAGTAGAAATCCTACCCATATCACTCCCTCTCATAGTGTGCATTCGATTTCTATTTTGTGCTTAGGTTGCGAGCATTGTTCATCATCCTCATATTTATTGTCTTGTGGCACCTTTTAGATGGACCTCCCATTAACACCTTATATCGGTTATGCTAATGGTACAAGTCGCTACTCCTGGACTCTAGCCTCGACAGGCTGGGCCATCTTTACCCCTTTGCATTCACTTGTTCTCTCGAATGGTGTATGCATTGGTACTGCTACCAATAATCAGGTCGAATATGATGCAGTGCGAGGTTTATTAGCCAATGACCTTTCACATCGCATCCTCCACCTTCATGTAAATTTAGATTCCCTGCTTCTTGTCATGCAATTGAATGGTGTTTATCATGTGCATAATCCTATCCTTTTTAGAAGATATTTACGAGGGAAGCTTTTCATACGTTAATTTGAAGTCATTGCATTCAATCATGTACCTAGAGCACAAAATCACTATGTAGATAGAATTGCAAACAATATTCCATATTGGCATTTAGCACACGCATTTAACATAAGAAAATAACATAAAACCATCAAAACAATGCATATCCATAATATGTGTCATATAAAATGTTTTAGAGTTCATCAACTCTGATACATATGACATTCCCATAGCAAGTTACAAAAACTGAAAAGTGGGGGCACCACCTGCCCCTACACACCTAATCACTATCTGGAGGATCCCGAGCTAATGGCTCTGCTACCGTAGCTCGTAGATCATGCATCCCTTGTTCGGCCATTGCTATGCGCTGCATGACCCCTCACCACTCTAAGTGTAGACCAATGCATGAATATATGTACTGGTCCTCTAAGTCTTTCCATCTATGCTTGGAAACATCGGTCAGAAGCCTCTCACATCTACGATAGATTTCCTTTAGGAGGGCTGCTGTATCCTCATTTTGGGGTGCCCTCGATCCACTAGGTCCTACAGTTCCTGATACTGTAGGATGTCCCATATACCAGGTCAATTTTACCAATGCTATATCTGCATACAAAAAGGTAAAGAATCAATATCATATACAATATTCTGAAACTTTACAATGCACATAAAAATATTAGCAATTTTTCACTTACCATCGGGACCCCATACTCGAACAGGGGGTAGTGGAAGATATAGGTCCCCACGATAACTCATCCCACTGTAAGGATAGTCATTATGTACAATGGCATCTGATCCAAATGCGCAAAAAAATCGGGTCGGAACACTCGTTTGACTGCCGCACCTCCTCCTCTTCACAATATTCACCCCCACCGCCACATCCTGGGCTCTCTCAGGCCCCCATCCTAGAGTTGTATGCGAGGTTGAAGTGTTAGGATCTTCTGAAAAAAGAGCAAGCACAAAACTGTACCATATGCACAATCATGGTTCACTTACCACTTGCATAGCGACAACTATTGTTTCAACGATGACAGCATCATCTGGCCCCATCCATAGTAGGTCCCACTCAACTCTACACAAGCATCATCTTCCCTCCAGTGATGTGGTGGAGTGCCTTCTTGCCCAGGACCCGCAGCACCGCTACACCTACAGCACGGGTCTCTAACCTCTCTAGATCTCCATGGGTATCCGTGTCCCTTTGACATGGAGACCTGGACGACAATGGTGCTCTAAAAACTCCATGATTTTCCACCCTCTTAGTAACACTGGCTAAGTGTTCCCTACCATCCCAAGTGGTGGGAGATCAGTCAAAAAATATATATCCTAGACCATTAGCATGATTCGATGCCCCTACACTATAAATAACTCATGGTCCAGGTCCTAATAGCTAATAATCCAGGCCAATAAGGGCTCTCTAGATCTCATCGAAGGGTTCTCCACAAACTTCAGAACACCAAACCTGGCCAATGCAATGCAGACACCATGATCCTCCTAGATCTCTGACCGTAATGTGCCCAGGTCTCTCTCCCTCCAGTTGATCCGTAATTCTGCCATATCTGCACAAAACCATTATATTTGTCAGTGTACAGATAGGAAAGACTATATACAAACACAAAACCCCAGTTCTTAGCCAAAAAACATCACAGAAAACCCCTCTCTAACAGCTCACACTTTTCAGGCACAATCCTAGGACAGGTCATAGTTTTCTTCCCAAAACCTGCTACCTAGGTCATAGTTTTTTCCCCAAAAAGTGTGACCCGATCGTGAAGAGGATCAGGGGTCCGTTACAGAGCTTTGGTGACCTAAAATAAACTTTCAATCCACTAAAATGAAAGAGTAGAGTTAGGCCTCTTAGCTGCAACTCACGGATCTCTATTCCAACAATCGGTTTGTCTACTACGATTGTCACAAGATTTAGGGCCTTCTCTCCTCTCTACATTCACCACATATCCACATGCAGATGAGTGAATTTGGAGGGAAAATACCTTATCAAAAGAGAAACCCCTAATTTTTCTTTCGCCTGCTATGTCCAAAGCTCTCAAATGGGTATCTGTTAGTTTTTTGTGATTTGATACTTCACCAAGACACATTTTGTCTAAGAAGGGTCACTTCACCACTCCTCAAAATCAAATTTCTTCACGTGTAACACTTGTACTTGGGGTACCACTTTGCCTTCATACTTGTCCATGCTCATGTCAATTTTCATCGTGAGTAATTGTCATGTACTCATGTTTTTATGGTCCCCATTGGACCTTTTTCTGTGTGGCAGCATCATTGCGTCACCCTTGTTTAGAGCATCCAATTTGAGTCATAATCACATTCATGGAGTCTATCCAGAGTCCCTTTGTATCCTGCTATAGTCCTCCATCCTTCATTGCTTGGTTCCTCTCTCGTGTTGCACATTATGGCCTTTAGTATTACTGTCCCCTATCCCTCATGATATTGTGTCAGTCGCTGCCAGGTCATCCATACCCTTTATGCTTTAACAAGGGAAATGGTCTATCCACTAATCAGTACCCCCCATTTCATCATTAACCCTGGTGTCAATCTCTCAGTCACTCTACTATTTTGTCTCGTGCGTTAGTTTAGGATCCCTTATTACCTCACCTATGGTGGACCTCCTTCTGTTGAAATCAGATCATTCATTCCAAATGAAAAGTCTAGAGGGCGATGTACCTTGGTTCTAGCTTCCACCTTTTTTCGGTGCCTCGGATGAGGCAAAGCGGTTCCTCGTTACCCTTTGACTTGTTTTTTTCTCATTTCTAGCTCCTTTTAGCATGATTGAGATCTGTATGATTGATGGTTCGGTGATTCATCAACTAATACTGGTGATTCCTGGGTGTGTGTGAGATGTTTCAGCCCTCATGAGGAGATGGCCCTACAGGTAGCCCCACACATGCCCGGATGACCTCTTCATTACAGCCTTTGATGCATCTCCATATATTTTATGATGTTCACCTTAGCCGCTTGCAACGCCTTCTTGTTTGCATATATCAGTCAAATTTTCAGATCCCTTTCCTGTTTATAGAGGCATTAAAGTTGTATTTGTATCTCATGTACTCATATATTATTGTATAAGTCTTGGCTATTATCCCAGGCATAACATGTATGTGGGATTCATTATCATGTTTTTACTTGGCTCATGTTTATGCCAGCATGTACTATATTGTTCAATCACCTTTTTACTGGACATACTATTCTTTGTACTTTGTCTCAGCAGGCATAGATATGCCTCCCCCGCCACCTATAGCACAGGTACTCACTCATAAAAGTGACTTGTCACACCTGTAAGTCTTGCCTCCTCAGGGCCTAGTCCTCTACCGCTTTAGTCTACCTTATATTTCTCTCTCTTTGACTTCCCTTTTGTTGTCTAGTGATTGAGTTCTTACAACATACTTTGGTCATACGATTAGCTCCTAAAGCTCCCATGCTGGGGGACAATTTGTTACAACATCTTTCGGTCATATAACTTGTTACTATTATATGGAACTAAGTACACCACGTAAGACCACTTTTACCGCAAGTAAAATTTCTTTCACTATGAAAAATAACTTAGTAAACCACCTTTATTAAGCTGTTTATGGTATAAAAATAAAATCCCATGAGGAAATATTAAATAAATCCACATTTTTTTTATTTTCCTCAAGGAATAATTAGCTAAACAACAATTTAATTAATATTCCTGGTCATATTTAACCCAAAACATGAAAAATTAATTAGATAAATTATTATTTATCTTATTATTTTCTAGGAATAATTATTTAAATCTTATTTAAATAATATTCTTTGTTAAATTTGACTAAATCATCCATTAATAGTTAAATAAATCATTATTTATTTAATTATTACACAACCATATCCTTGAAATGATAAATAAATCATTCATTTATTTATTATTTACCAATAAAGGGATTTGACCCAAGTCAAATTCTTTTTCCCTCCAAAAATATAATAAAATTTTCTGTAAGAGTTGGATCTTGATTTGGTTAATAATATTTTAATTATGCACCAATATCTAGACTAACTCAATATTTTGTTATAAATAGAAGGTTTTTTCCATTCATCCATCATCTTTTGTTGCCTAAAGATCACTCTGGATCTATACTTTTGGTCTGACATTGATCCACCATCATTGTCATAATTTTCTATCTTTTTGCTTGTGAGCTCCCTTTGAGTTCCATTTTCATCTAGGTTTTCTACTCCATCAAGAGAGAGGAATTTTAGATCTGAAGTGTTGAGGACTTACAAGAACCCATCCCATTGAGGAGAACTGGTAACATCCTTCTATGTTTTCCTCCTAGGTGCCCTTAATATAAAATTCATTCAACATATTCTTGTCTTGTCTATTGGATGCATGGAGTAAATATCGTTTTTATTTACTGCTTAATGTCTTTTGATGCATAGATCTAGATTTTTGCAGCATTTATTTTGATCACCTAATTGTAGATCTGAAGATATTGGCAACCATCTTTGCTATTAGGGCTGTTTGTTATGCAGAGCTAAAGCGGTATTTTTTCGTACACTTGCAATTAAGATTCATACTAACAATGACAGCTAGGGTTCTAACTGTCGAACCCTCTCCTCCGTAATGTGTTGCTATGAATATCAAATATGAACTAAATTATGTAAGGTCCTAGCTTCAATTTAGATCCATTTTAGATTAACAATTTGGCTTTTTATTGGAATAAGTATTAATTTGACTATAAATATTGTTTTCTAATGTTATTTGATTGGGTGCGCGATATGAATTGGTTTAATTGTCTTTATTATTTTTTAATATAATGCAATTAGATGAATGACGTGCATTAATTTGAAAGTAATTATATTAATAGTGTGTATTAATGTTAGTGTATGCATGCAAAATTATTGATGAAATGCATTTATTTTTGTGTTACAGTGATCAACCTATCAATTTCCAAATAAATTAGATCACAAAAATGATGATATAATGCATAATTGGGAAAGTATTTGATAGAAAGTATGATCTTCTTATCGAAATCCATTGCTTGAAATTGATCTTGTTGAATCGTACGGAGAAGAAGAAATTCCAAACCAACCTACCAATTATAGGAAGAATGAATGGGAGGTCATTTCTCTATTGTCTAATAATAAATCTACAAATTACAGTGAATTTGAGATTCTTAGACATATAGATCTGTTGTCCTGCATAAGTGGAACACAAATTTTGTTGATGAAGAAAATTCCAATTTTCATATTTATTTAATTCCTAGAAAGGAAATTTGAATCTCATTGACACTAACCAACATGGAAAGTATTATTCCTTTGGAATTCTATGGGATTAAGAAAATAAAATCATTTTATATTATCATTGGCCATTATATATTAAGGGTTGATCCGCTCTAAATGATAATCCAAGGAATTATAGGTATAAGGAATTATTGTTTGATTGCATCAATTAATAATGCCTTTGAATCTAAATCATGAAGAGGAAATGGAACTTTATCTACTATTATGTGACCATGCATGAATGAAAATAGTAGGAGATCTATATCAACCAAAGATCTAACAAAATTTAAAAGGAATCAAATGTGAGTGGAAAAATTAAAGAATGGTTTGCATCATAAGAGATTTGATCCCTTTCAACACTTGATAGGTACAAGGTGAATATGGATCTAGGTTGGATACAATGAGAGGAATTGTACATCCTAATATGGTATATATGCTCATGTGACCTCCTCATATTTAAAATTAAAAGGAAGAAAAAAAACATGCTGGTTCAATTAACTATAAAAGGGCACGCGCACACACAAACACACACATAATTAGCAAACAATTTGAACTGAGAAATATCCTTAATGTTGCCGTGAGTTTTATGTAGGATTCTACAATCACTCAACAAATACTTTCAACCGAAAGAAAATATTTCTTGCACCTACATTTTGAGAGTGGTATGGATTGTCATCACATATTTACATACCAATATCCTATTCTTGTGAATTAAGTTAGTTCTATGGACTACAACATTAATTGTTGGAGTGGTTTTGTATCCTTTTTCAAATGTTGTATGTGTATGTCACAAACCTTTGATGTATTTCTATGAATATAAAATTGAGGATGCATTCAATAACCAAAATTCTCAACGAAGTCTATTCCATGCAACATTCATTTTATTTTTCTAAGAAATTTAAATTTTATGTCTATAAATATGTGTAATAGAAAAGTAGATGAATAATAATAAAAAAATGAAAAAATGAAAAACTACCTTTTCCATATCCCCCAAATATTTCAATCCAATTTCATCCAAATCCAAATAAGTGACTTCTATGAGTCTCACTCTACTTTAGATTATCCTACGGAAATAGAGTGGATCATGTCTTGCATTAGCTCTGCAAATATGGTAGTGGTTGTTAATGGATTTTTGAAATAATTCTTCAGGATTTCAAGAGGTTTTCACTGGCTATGTTTGCTTTCACCCCTGCTATTTATTTTGGTCATGGATTTTCTAAGTAGAGGGATCAATGAAGTCATGGTGAGAGGTTCGATTTTTAGTTGCACGATCACTAGACATACTAAAATTTCTCATATAATGTTCATGGATGGCGTGGTCTTTGTAGGGGTTGCTAATATTTCTAAATGGAGGATTTTACACCAAATCCTCTATAAATTTAGAGAAGGATCAAGGCTCATCAAGAAGAAAGTGAAATAAGAATTGATTTCGGATAAGCCAGAAGGAGGGTAAATTTTTGAGATTGCATCCTTATTTGAGGTAAACTTGTGCTTTATGGATAAGGCCTTTAGGTATTTAGGATATTCCTTGAAGCCAAACAAATAACGTTATCTCGATTGGGATTGGATGCTCAAAAGGTTCGAAAAGAAGTTGGGTTTGTGGGAAAATAGGTGGCTGACAATGGGTGGTTGATTCATTATGATTAAATCAGTTCTACAGGGAATTTTAGTATGCTAGACGCACCTACTCAAGTTATTGATAAAAATTATTAAAAGAATAGATTCAATCATTGAAAATTTTCTCTAGAGAGGAAGAGGTAAGATAGAAAATTTACTTGGCATGCCTTGATGTAATTATGAGGGATGAGGTGGATGGGGTTTGGGGTTTGGGGAATCATAGCCAACGAAAATTTGAACATCAATCTACTAGTTAAAAATGTGTGGAGATCCTTTAAAGGCTCTAGTCTGTGGAAAACTATTGTTGGGTAAAAGTACCTTGACAATATAAATATTTAGGAATGGATAGGTATTGGGGCTCTAGAAAATAAAACAGCCTAAAAAATATGGAGAAGTTTGTTAAACCTTAATAATTGGCTCTTTGGAAACCTGAGATGGGAGGTATGAAGGAGGGATAAGGTTTCTATTGGTCTTGATACCATCAAGGGTGTGGAAGGTAGCCATCTTCTCTCAGCACCAATTAGTTATTTTCTAAATCACACGGGCTTACATTTTATGATTAAACTCACCAATTAGCATGAATATATAATATCCTCACCTATATGGTCAAATGCAAAAGATATATGGTTTTCCATGGCCCATGACGCTGAGTGGGAGAGGCGTAGATATATGCTCTCCTATGCCGACATAACATTGACTGAGGAAAAATATTCTTTAGCTTGGGGTGGTAGTGTTAAGAAAGGGAAACTATCATCCAAGGAAGCAGATATATACATTACACAACGACACAATATTACCAATGGTGGAACATATGTGGAAAAATGTGGAGATGGGAGGTCCCTCTAAATCTAAAGTGTTCTATGTGGTCAGTGTCCCGCAACTGGATCCTAACATGAGAGAACCCCACAAAAAGGAGATTCAAGGGGCTTGATATTTGTACTTTATGTGCAGGAAAAAATGAATAATTTTTTCACTTCTTCCTATAATGCTCATTCACTGCATCTACTTAGCATGATGTATCAATGTTTTACAAATTTGAAATTTTCATAGATAGTTCCTCAATTTATTCGTTTCTATCACAGTGGGCAATGGAGCTGAAATATTATTGAATGCTCCCCTTCTACATATGTTGGGGGATTTGGCAGAGCATAAATGTTAAAATATTTGAACAAATCATTCCCGATGTGAGGCACACAAGTTTGAAGATCTTGGCATTTTTTTAGGAGATTGAGCCAATGAGGCAAAATCCTCAAAGGAATATTCACTCCTACAAGGAAATTGGGTCGTCAAGTTGGTGGGATACTTTAATGGAGCATCGAGAGAAGGGGCATGTGGATTTGGAGCCTATATTGTTGTAAAACTGAGACAACACTATTGGCTCAACTATTTTGTGGGTTCTAGATCTAATAGTAAAGCTGAAATTTTGTTCCTTTGGGGTGTTAGGAGATGTCCAAGTTGGCATGAAATTGAAGATATTGTGGTTGTAGGTGACTCCAATTCAGTAATTGAGTGGCCTCAAGTTCATTCCATTTCGGGGCACCCTCCCTTTTCCATTGGATGAATGAGATTCGTGTCATGTCAGATTCATTTAAATACATCTCTTTCATGAAAAAATTTTGTGAAAAAAAGTCGGTGGCTGATATCCTTTCCAAAAGAGGCACATCAGCACGATTGAGAGTTGTTAGTTTCACCTCTTTTGATAATAATATGCCTTCAAATTCTTGTAGCTTCATATTCTAGAGGCATAGCCAGTCTATTTCCACTAAAATCTTTGGTTGCTACCTAAGATTGGTATTTTTTCTTTGACATGATATGATGGAATACTTTTTGTGGTGCCATGTTTTGTTCGAAGTAGTCAGACAACATTGTGATGTTTTATTAGAACTTTGAATATTGGCTTATGATTGGGATAAACAAGTGTTTCGTTTCTTTAAGGTTTTTAAATGTCAATTTTTGTAGGCCTTGGCTCAATAGATGATGCATTTTTTCCCTACCTTTATGATAGATCTTTTCCTTTTGCAATTTTAAAATTTTGGGGATTTTAGCAAGTTATCAATGTAAATACCATTTGTTTTATTTAATGAAAGATAGGTTTTTTTTTCTCTTTAAAAAAAATTAAATAGGTGTATAGATTCCACAAAATACAATTGCAAAACTCATGCACCGAGTTTCTATACATAAATTAAACATTTAAGATAAATTCAAAATTGAAGAAATTTGTTTCGCTAATTTAATTTTTTTTTTAACAGTCCAATATGACCCCGATGTGTAAGTATGTCAGAAGCCAAAATAACAAAAAATAAATAAAATTGTAAAAATAAAATCTGAATAATGTCTACTTAAACAATAACTTACAAAACCATATAAATAAACAATTAAAAAATCATTAAAAAATAAATTGATTAAAATATGAAGAGGTTTACCAAACCTAAAAAAAGACATGGTAAATAAATAAAAATATAAATAAAATAGAGGTATGGTAAATAAATAATTTTATTTTTATTTTTATATTTACTCCATAAACCTCTATATTTACAAAAACTCAAAAAAGAGATTTTATTTAGGTGAGGCCCATGGGCCAAATACCATATTTATAAAAGAGGTATGGTAAATAAATAAATATAAAAGAGGTATAAGTAGATAAGGTAAATAAATAAAAATATATCAAATAGGATAGAAATCAACATCTAATTATATATCAAGTCTATGGCCCAAATGCCATGGACCAATTTATTATTAATAGCATGCAAAAAAATATATTATTAACCCTAACATTAATATTAATATTAATAAAATTATTATTGTTAAACCTAATATTCATATTTATATATTATAATATTAATAATATTGAATTTAATAACTTTAAATTAATACAATATTAATTAATTAATTATATATATATATATATATATATATATATATATATATATATATATATATGGGAGGGAAGAATAAAGACATATGATAGAGGTGGAGAAATAGGGGGAGTGGCAAGGGAGAGATGGAGGTAAACTGAAGGAGAAGGGAGAGGAGGAATGAAGAGAGAGAGAGAGGGAGAAGTGGAGAGAGAGGGAGTGACAAGAGAGAGATGGAGAGATAATGTGTATGTTTAAAGGTGAAATAGAGAGACATAGAAGGAGTGATGGAGGCAAGGGGGGAGAGAAGGAGAGAGAAGGGGAAAGGGAGGGATATAGTAAAATTGTTGAAGAGAAATATAGAGTGATGTGGGAAGAGAGAGGATTGGAGGGAAGAGAAAGAAAGAGAGAATTAAATGGAAGAGAGAGAGAGAGAGAGAGAGAGAGAGAGAGAAAGTAAGCGGCAAGGGGGGCACATAGAGGGAGGCGAGAGATAAAGGGAGAGAGTGGACTTGGGAGAGAGGAAGAGATTGATGGGTGAAGAGAGAGGATTGTAGGAGAGAGCGAGAGAGAGAGAGAGAGAGAGAGAGAGATAGAGAGAGAGATAGAGAGAGAGATGGGGGAAGAGGGAGGGAGGTATAAGAGAAAGGGAGAGAGAGGAAGGAAAAGAAAGGGGACTTGAAAGATAGGAGGATAGAGGGAGGAAGATAAGAGGAGAGGGAGGGATAAAGAGATGGAGTTGTAGGGGGGAGAGGGAGGGATATAGAGAAGGTGCTGGATGGGGAGAGAGGGAGGAAATAAGAAAGACATAAGGAGTGAGTATTTGAGAGAGAGAGGGAGTGACAAGGGAGAGATAGAGAAATATTGTGTATGTTTTGGGGTGAGATAAAGAAACAAACAAGGAGAGATGGAGAGAATAGGGGAGAGAAGAAGAGATAGAGGCATATAGTAGCAAAGTTGGAAGGTGAAGATAGAGAGAGAGAGAGGTGGGAGAGAAAGGAATAGAGAGATTGAATATCGTTAGGGAAATAGAGATGGAAATGAAGGGGGAGAGAGAGGCAGGTAAGAATAAAGACATAGAGAGTGAAAGGTGGAGAGAGAGAGAGAGAGAGAGATAGAGAGGGAGTGATAATGAAGATGGAGATAAAGGGAGAGAGGATAGCAGGAGGGAGAGGGAGAGGAGGAGGGACTGATATATAGATATATTGAACAAAGAGAGTGTATTTTTTAGGCCTCATATAGAGATACAAATGGAGATAGAGATCTAGATGGAAGGTGAAGATAAAGAAGAGGTAGATGGAGACAGGGAGGGAAGGACGAAGAGATTGATAGATATGGAGTGGGAGAGTGTATGTGTTTCACAGGGTGTGATAATTAGGGGAATTTTGAGGTTTAAAATGGGCCTCCTAAGGAAATTATAAAATAATAGTGGAAATAATAAAATAAGATTTGATTACATCATCAAATTTTGGAGGGAAAAATGAAAAAAAATAACTAATTTTTTAACTTGTATTTTCAACTTATCTCCCAAAGTTTTTACTCAAATTTCAAGAGGGAGTACGCATTGGATAAAAAATTTAATTCCTCATCCAAGGTGTACCCATATTTCATACTTTTGATGGATAATACTCCACGAAAAATGAGAAATACATGAAAAATGTTATTGAAATCACATTTTTTCATGTATTTCTCATTTTTAGTGTAGTAGGGTCCATCAAAAGTATGAAACATGGGTACTCCTTGGATGTGGAATTAACGTTAGCATCCAACGAGTACTCCCACTCAAAATTTGAGTAAAAACTTTGGGAGATAAGTTGAAAAAGAAGTTTTATTATTTTATTATTTTTTAATATTTTTACCCGTTTACTTAAAAAATAGTGAATCATCCCCCATGGTTGACATCATCATCTTGAATCCTATTGGTTCTTAAAAAAATTATTTTGGTTGTACATTTTTCTTAGGAAGCCCATTTTAGACCTCAAAATTCCTCTAATGAAAGAGACAAAGAAGGATAGATGGAGGGAGATATATATATAGATAGATAGATAGATAGATAGATAGATAGAGAGAGAGAGAGAGAGAGAGAGAGAGAGAGAGAGAATATTTCTTGCACTAGATGCATTGATTTCAATGTAAATGATTTCTAATCCTATTGAACTAAATGCATTTATTTTAGTGTAGATGGTGATTTATAATCCTTTTTTATTTCTTGTACTAGGTGCTTTGATTCCAATGTAGATGTTTGCTTTTAATCACATTTTCCTGTTTTCACTGGATACATAGAATTGAGTGTAGATGTTGATTTCTAATCATACTTGATTACTTGCATTAGATGCATTGATTTCAGTGTAGATGTTTTTTAATCTTATTTTATTTCTTAAATTAGATGAATTGATTTCATTGTATATGTTGATCTATGATTTGATATAATTGGATGTATGATGGTACATTAATCTTCAAGTCATTGTATTAATAGTGTGCATTGATTTCAGTGTAACCACAAAACATTACTGACAATGTACGTTGATTTTTGTATTATAGTAACTAAACCTATTAATATTGGAGAGCAAGAGAGACAAAATATGATGTTTACTACGACAACTCGAGCTAAATATTTAAATTTTTTAAGATTCCAACTTTCCTTTTCATATATATGAAAAGGTTACACAGCTAACAAGGGTGACAATAAGAATAGTACAAGAAAATAGTTTGAGATTGATGACAATGAAAACTATTTGTAATTCACTACTTTCTTATTATTCACATTTTCTATCATTCAATATTATTACATTGTGACTTTGCATTTAAAAATTTTATTTCATCATTTTTCATCATTAAAGTTATTTTACAATATTTATCATCTCAACAAAGTGAGGTAACGGAGAAAATTTAAAATTAAAATGATCAATAAATCTCAAGCATATTTGGCATATTTAAAATGGTCATATTAATATTAGATGTATTTACATATTATTGATAAATTAGTCATATGTTCCTCATGTTATCGATAGATTTTCCTTGGCCGCACATGACTGAAACTAGCCTATATCCATCTTAACTGTGGATCTATCAAGAGCCGAGAAGGATCAAATCTCTCGAGGTGCAAACCTTTCCTCAAGTTTTTCACTCAAAAAAGAGGTTTGCACCTCAAGAGAATTGATCCATCTCGGTGCTTGATAGATCCGAAGTTAAGATAGATCTATACTGGTTTTAATATTCCCCTCCTCAACATACTCCCCTATTTAATAATTATAGTTTATTCAAAGAGATCCTAAAAAATAAATTCCACCCAAGCTTCTATGTTAAGATTTATAAAAGAGACACCACAATCAATCTATAAAAGATTCTCTCAAATAAATTCCTAAGACAATCCATTCCAAACTATGAACATATCCGATCCATAAGACAATCAATCTAAAAACAACCCACACTTCTCGATTTAATAGGTCATGCATTTAATTCTAAGCTACCCCACATCAAATCAACCAACAATCGATTGTAAGCAAGTCTTGTATCAAATCTAGTAGATGTATGTGGGTTTCTCCGCAAGAATTTAATAGGACATGCATTCAATTCTAAGCCATCCCACATCAAATCAACCAACAATCAATTCTTTGGAAGCCTGGTCTCAAATCTATAAGAGTTCGAGAGATTGAAAAGAAAATGGAAAGGTAAGACTTGCTTAATATGCAAACTAAGAAAAATTCATAATTTAATTAGAGGATGTGGAGTAAGACTGAGTTAGGGTTTTGTGCTTCTGCTTTCAACCAAAACGCTAGCTTTCACGGCAGCCTGCTCACGCTGCGCCAGCACTGATTGTGCTGACCATCCCTCGTAGCGCCGGCCTGCATCGCACCATGGAGGTAGAGACGGGGGGGGGCAACAAGCCTCCCCCTGCAAATGACGTTGGTCCAGAGGTACGTATGGAGGACAAAACTGATAGTAACACGAGGACTGGAGCAACACAGAAGTCTTCCCCTGACGCTAGGATGGAGACGCAGCAAGCCACCTCAACCACCTGCAAACCCATTGCATCAGAACGGCCAAAAATTGATCTGCCTATTCATCGAATAAACGCCAGGATTCAGTACATGAGGGACCATGCCCTCATTGGAAAATTTGTAGGGTTCTGGCCATCGGAAAAAGCCCTCCAGGGCTGGATAGCGTCCAAATGGAAGCCTAAAGGGGAAGTCTCTCTGCAGCTCGGAGCAAAGGGCTTCTTCACTACCACATTCAACTGTCTGGAAGACAGAAACAAGGTCATGGACGGGGGCCCATATTTTTTCAACTCAACAGGGTTATATTTGAGGAACTGGGTGGAGAGATTCAACCCTGATAGGGAAAATTTCTATTGGGCGCCTGTTTAGATACGGCTCTACTCATTGCCGCTTGAATATTGGGATGTGGAAACCCTGCAAGGGATAGGATCGGGACTAGGAGAATTCATAAAAGCTGCTGAAGAAACCAAGCTCTGAAGGTATACCTCCTACGCCCGAATATGTGTTCAAATGCACCTGGACAATGCCCTACCTGATGCGGTAAGTATCTTTCATGATGACTTTGAATGGATCCAGCCCTTGGACTATGAGTATGTACCCTTTAGATGCAGAAGATTTCATGCTCATGGACACCTCTATAGAGACTTTCCTTTAACAGTACAAGCCCGAAATGCGGAAGCGGAAGGCAAAATTCAGGCGGATGGGTTCACTAAAATAGCTTCCCGGAAAAGACTCAGCAGAAAATCCGCTCCTGGAAAGAAACCTAGCTCCTCAGCCACCACCCCTTCTACCAGTAACAGCTTTGCCGTGCTTGCCCAATCTGACCCCTCATCTGACTCCATTCTTGTCTCCTCTAGCCTTGCTGGCCCCTCCATTCCTCCCCCAAATCAACCCAATCCCGCATTTTCATCGCCTACCCCTCCCTCTTCGACCTCTGCTGATAAACCTGACCCTAACCTCACACTCAAGCAAAAACAAGTCACTTGGGACCCTAATCTCTCGATTTTGGAGGGAACTACCCCTTCAGTTTCCCTGGAAGTTTCAGATCTGCAACAGCTTGAACAGACTATCCAAATGGAAGAGGACACTGAAGGTATCGCCATCAGTGAGCTGGATCTCACGAGTCTTGAAGAAGCCTGCGAACGAAGGGAATTCGACAAGATTAACCAAAGACATATTGATACTATTGAGGCGGTTCTAGTCAAAGTTCAACATCACAAGAAACTGGGTATCCAGCCCGGCAGTCGTTGGGACAGTTTGAAGGTGATAAAAGAAACCAAGAAAAGAGGAAGAACACCTGACTGGCAGCGCACTATTGCCCTAGGACAGATTTTGGTGGATTCGGGAAAATATCCCAAGCTTACTAGATTCTTCAAACCTCTTCCAAATAGTTCTCAATGAATCTGATCTCTTGGAATGTACGAGGACTCAATGGTCCCGGAAAGTATAGAATGATAAAGAACTTGATACAGAAGGAAAAGCCCCATTTACTCTTCCTTCAGGAAACCAAGTGTAACAGTCAAACGCTGGGCTCTATCTTAACTAAAGCTTGGCCTGGTAGCAGATCAGTAGCTGTGGATGCCGTGGGGTCTTCGGGTGGGTTAGCAATTGCATGGGATCCTCAGGTCTTGCAGGTAGGCAACTTTCACGCCTCTCATAATCTTATCCAGGCTACTTTTCACCCCATAGGCACCAATATCCATGGACATCTGTCCAATGTTTATTTTCCTCAAGATCTTGCTAGTAAAGTGGCGCTTTTGAATACCCTTGAGCATCTCAACTCCAATAGGATCCATCCCCTCTGGATTCTAGGTGGAGATTTCAATATGATCACGCGGCTAGCTGAAAAGTCTGGAGGCAGAGACAGACTGGACCAGGACAGCGCCCATTTCAAGGATTTTATCAACCGTAACTGGCTTATGGATATTCCTTTTTGCAATGGCCTGTTTACTTGGAGCAATCGCAGAACTGGCCGGCAACAAATAGCCTCTAAGCTGGATCGATTTCTCTTATCAGATAACGCAATCCATGCAGGAGGAGACATCACTGGGTCCATTCTCCCTATCCTAGGCTTTGATCATTGGCCTATAATGCTCCAATGGCAGAGCATAGGCTTTCACTCAAAAAGCCTTTCAGGTTTGAAGCTTTTTGGCTTTCGCACCCCTCCTTTCCTGACCTGGTTCACTCTGTCTGGAAAGGATTCACTCCGCCTAAAGGATCCAAAATGTTCCAATTTCAGCAAAAACTCAAGTGGGTCAAGGAGCACATCAAAGATTGGAACCACAATATCTTTGGTAACATCTTTGCAGAGAAGCGGAGTCTGGAACAACAGATGAAGGACGTGCAGCAGGAGATCATCACCTCTGGAAGAACAGATTCTCTTGCTACCAAAGAACTTGAACTACAACGAAAGCTGGAGGATAGATACAAGCAAGAGGAAATTCTCTGGAGACAAAAATCTAGAGTCCGTTGGTTGAAGGAAGGAGAACGAAACACCAAGTTCTTCCACAGCATGACCATTCAATGAAGAATGCAGAACAGGATCAGCTACATCACCAATTAGCAAGGGGAACGTATGGAGCGGCACGAGGATATGGAAAAAGAGTTGGTGAACTACTTCAAGGATCTTCAAAAGGAGAAGCACGCTAATAGACAGCCAGCCATAGACCAAATCACGCAGCTCATTCCCAAATTAATCACTGATGACCATAACCAAATGCTGCTTCGACCAATCTCACCTCAAGAAGTAGATGTTGCTATGGTTCAACTCAAGGATGGCAAGGCTCCTGGGCCGGATGGCTTCACGGCCAACTTCTTCCACCACTTTTGGGAACTCATCAGAGAAGAGGTATGGCAACTGGTAGAGGAATCAAGAACAATGCACTGGATCCTGCCCTCCCTCAACACCACCTTTGTTGCGCTAATACCAAAAGAGGAGCAGCCCAGCAGGCCTGAAAAATTCAGACCCATTGCCCTTTGCAATGTTATATACAAGGTCATTACTAAAGTCATTGCCAACAGACTCAAACCTCTTCTTCCTCTTCTCATTTCACCAGAACAAACAGGCTATGTTGAAGGGAGACAAATACTGGATGGTATCATTCTTACTCATGAAATTATTCATTCCCTAAAAGTCTGCAAGAAGCTAGGTATGCTGCTCAAAATTGATCTTTCAAAAGCCTTCGATAAGTTGAACTGGACTTATATCCAGCAAATTCTAAGTGCTTTTGGATTTGATTGCATGTGGATTCGTTGGATCATGAACCTTGTCTCCTCTTCCTCTCTTTCCATTCTTCTCAATGGTTCTCCTTCCCCCCCCTTCTGCCCTTCTAGAGGCATCAGACAGGGGGACCCCCTCTCTCCCTTTCTCTTCGTTCTTATGGCCGAAGGGCTTGGCAGACTCATTCATAAAGAAGCCAATCTGGGCCATCTGCGTGGCCTTTCCCTTCATGGTGCTCCCACCTCGACCCATCAATAATTCGTTGATGATAACATGCTCTTTGGTCATCCTTCGGTCCAAGAAGCCCGCTCTTTCAAAGCTATTCTCAATCTCTTCTCTCAGTCTTCTGGGTTAGCCATCAATGACTCCAAGTCTCAGGTCTTCTTCTTTCACACACCCCTTCCTGCTCAAGTCAACATTCCCCGTATTCTTGGCTTCTCAGTGGCCACTCTTCCTGACAAATACCTTGGAGCCCCCCTCACTCACTCTGCCATCAAGCACTCTTCCTGGAATCAGCTCCTTGAGAAATTGGAATCCCGTCTCTCCTCTTGGACCTTCCGAGCTCTCAATATGGTCAGTCGTCTCAATCTCATCAAAGCTACTTTACAATCTATGCCTCTCTATCTCTTTTCTGTTCTTGCAGCCCCGAAATGGGTTCTCAAACAGATCAAAGCACTCCAAAGATGCTTTCTCTGGGGCTCCTCTGGGCATAATCGCAAATGGGCCTTAGTGAATTGGAGTACTGTTTGCACCCCCAAGGCAGATGGAGGTCTTGGCTTGAGAGATCCCTCGCACAGCAATGAAGTCATGGCAGCCCGAGTTTGGTGGAGATGGATTTCCAAACCCCACATTCCTTGGGCCAAACTTTGGACAGCAAATTACGCCAACAACAGAACTACTGCAGACCTGGTACGACTGACCCCTATCAACTCGAGCTCCTTGATCTGGAATGCTGCAAAGTAGCACTATGCGCTCATTCAGCAGCATAGCTTTTGGGAAGTGCACAATGGTCAATCTGCGCGATTCTGGACAGACTCCTGGCAACAGGAATCCATCCTTCTGGAAAAGTTTCCCCTTACCAACTTTGGAGACCCCAGAGTTGGCCTAGATGGAAAAATCAATGAGCATTGGATGGACACAGACAGCAATGGGTACCGGCAATGGAAACCATCGCATCACATAATAGCTCAAGCTCAAGAAACTATGTACAAGGACCTCGACCAGGAACTGCAGCGAAGACAAATCAGAAGCTCTCCTGATTCTGACATCCTCAGATGGGGTCATACTACCAAAGGAATGTTCACCACCAAAGAGGCGTACTCCTTGCTGCATCCTTCCCCTCTCCCTCGAGATCCCCTTTGGCAGATGATCTGGAATCCCCACACCTGGCTTAAAATATCTACTTTCCTCTGGCTCTTAAGTCACAAACGCATCCTCACCTAGGATAATATTGTCAAACGGGGCTTCATTGGACCCTCTCGTTGCCCCAACTGTGCTCTTAACGCCGAATCCATCCAACATCTTATGCTGCTCTGCCCGCTTGCCAATTCCTTCAAGAACAAATGCAGCTTTCGTTGCCAGAAGCGCATGCCCTCTAGTGATATCACCTATCTCCTTCGAAATTGGCCTAAACGCCCCTATGACTCTGCCCTTCTCAATGCCCTCTGGCAGCTTCTCCCTGGTTTGATTTTCTGGAACTTATGGAAAGAACGTAATAGACGTATCTTCAAAAACCAACCCACCTCTATGGAATCTTTATGGCTCTCCTTCATTGGTAACCTTCAGGAATCTTTAGCCCTTCATTCATGGCAAGAAGAAGATTTCCCCAAGTAGCAGAGAGAAATCCTCGTCTGGAAAAATTGGAATCTCAAACTGGGGATAACTCTGAAGACACGAAACAAGATGACCACAAGCACTCCTTCGAACTGGATTCCTCCCTCCCCAGGGGTGTTCAAACTAAACTTCGATGGCGCTTCCAAGGGGAATCCTGGGCAAGCAGGTTTTGGAGGTATCATCAGAGATTCTACTGGAGAAATTCAACACCTCTTCTTTGGGTCTATAGGCTGGGACACCAATAATTCTGCGGAGCTTGAAGGCCTCTGGCAAGGCTTGAGATTGACGCTTCAACACAGTTTTTTCCCCATCATTATTGAAGGGGACTCTCAAATCCTCATCCATATTGCCAATCATCTTCTTTCGGGGGCCGATCCTACTAAGGTGACTCACAGTTGGCGTTTGACTGCCCATATTGCTAAGATAAGTGATTTGCTCCACCACAACCGGGCCATTTCTTTCACTCATGTCATGAGGGAAGGCAACAAGGTAGCCGATCTCTTGGCCAATTTTGGCATTGAAAGCAACAGCACGATAACTCATGGCTCCCTCTCTATTATTTATGATGCAGACACTCAACAGAATTTCACTTCCCTGGTGCACAAGGATCGCCTCCCGCCGGATGCGGCTGCCATGGAGAATTAATGCGCCACCGACACATGCGCAGCTCCCAACGCTGCTTGCATGCCTTGCCCACATGGCCTCGCGCATTATCACTGCTGGAGTTATTAATACTCCTTGGGTTGATCATTACTGTATTTACTGCACCCTCGCTCTGTGGTATATGGCGCTGGTTTTGTTATTTGTTTTCACTATGGAGGATGAGCAGCATGCAGGAAGCCATGAGAAACTTCTGATCCCTTCGAGCAGTGCTTGTCCTCCTGGTTCGGCCAATTCTAGCAGCAAAACACAAACTGGGCATCGTTGCAGTGTTCTAGCTTGTCTGGAGACGTTACCGGGCGTCCACTTCTCCAACAACCCTTTCTGGAGTGCTTTCGCCTCCTCTGGCGCTCCGAGCATGCTCATCACAGGTACCTTGTTTCCCTTCAGTTTCAGTTCGCATTCTCAGGATTTTTGTCCCTCTGTCAATCGAACCTCCAGTACTTCTGCTCTTTTGTCTGGTTTGAGTCACCCTGGTGGTCTCCCCGCCTTCTCCCCTACTCCTGACCCCTACTTAGGCAGGCCTCGTCTGCACCATCTGCTATTAGCCATGCCCCGCCTCCGACAAAGAATGCGATTTCGACGTGGTGTTAGTCGAGGCCATATCTCTGATATTCTTCCCTCGCCCCTTTCTGAGCTCAGCTCCTCCTCTGAGGGCGATGATCTCACTCCCCCGCCACCCCCGCGTGGTGGTAGAAGCAGGGGCAGAGGCAGAGGAAGTCTTGCTGGCAGAGGTCGTGGGCGTGCGCGTGTTACAGGTGATGTTTCTTGCCAGCCTGGCGCTCCCTCTGAGCCTCCCTGTCATTCCATCCCTCCTGACATTCACGCTCTCCCCCGTCAGCCCCTCCCTTCTGACGTTTCCCCCCCTCCCTGTCAACCCAATCCTCCAAGCAGTAGGTTACGGGGGTCCACCATCAGGCAAACTACCCAGAACGCGGAACTCCGCTTCCATTGCACCTCCTTCGACTCCATAATCACCGCCTTCATCACTGTGTCCCTTCGTGAAGAAATTCCTCTTTCTGCTCTCCCCTCCCCTCCTCTTGACCTTCGCCCCAATCCCTCTCTTCACATAGGGATGCGCACTGAAGCTGAGCACCAGAACATGAAGACCGACAGTCAGGCAAGAAAGGAGGACAGCAGCGATGGAAATGAATATGCATGCAGAGTTGAAGAGGAACCAATGTCTTCAGAGCATGAGGGTTGATTCCTCTGCCTCAATTATTGCTGGTTTTTTTGTGTTTTACTGTTCCAGTTACCCACCTGTTGGGCAAAATGATGTTTCTAGCTTTTTTGTAGTTATCTACATGTCTTGTATAAAGTCCTGGCCGGTTTCCCTCCTATGGGCGGCCCAATTACTCATGTTTAATGGGTCGGTTTCCCACTATGGGCGACCCAGACTTCTCAAGAACAGTTTAGCTAATCAACCCAGGCTGTCTGGCTTTCACAGCAGCAGCCTTGGCAGTTTTGTATCAGTATTTTCATAATTAATAGAATTAGTCCTATTTAGAAAAAAAAAATATGCAAACTAAAATCTCCTAAAATTGACTATTTATAAAAGTTATAGAGATTGAAAAGAAAATGGAAAGGTAAGACTTGCGAAATTTACAAACTGAAATTTCTTAAAATTGACTAAATATGAGACAGAGAAGGAGTTGTCTAACGATACGGAGGAATTGGTCGGAATCTAGGTAAAAAAATTTAAGAAGTCTTACAGTAGAAAATTTTGAATTATGATTTTGATGGTGGAAATGGATTCAACACCATCAAAAACTTCTAGGAAACTCAAAATATTAAATTTTGATACTTATAATGTGGATTTACAAAAATCTATCCCAGATTTTTTTAGAATCTTACCAAAATTTCCATGATTTTCAAGGTGAAAAAACAGTCTAATTAGACTAGGAGGATAGAGAGTATCTTGAAAAAACAACGAAGATTGATGCCTGCAATTCCCTTTTTTTAATGAGCTCTTTCCTTTATTTTTCTGAATATACTAAATGAATGCCTAAAAACTCATACGGGAATTCTGGTGAATGGTCACCCAATTTTCAATTAAAGAGAAATTTATAGCATTTATGAACGGTTAATAAGGGTATGGACGTTAATTTTTATTTTTTTTAAAGGCTGGGTTTGATTCCAAATGACATTATAAACCTGTTGTGATACGATGAATCGTGATAAGAAGAATCATGAGAAAGTAGGCCTGTGATTAATTTTAATGAATAATAAAATTAAAATAATTCTAATATTTTAGTGAATATGATACTTTTCTAAACAATTATAACAAAGAATGGAATGGGTATCCTCCAGCTCTTTTATTACATTTTCAAATTGAAAATTGGTGAAAATGGCCCTCGAGGATCCATAGCCAGCTACTCTAACAGTAGGATGCAATAGTCACGGTCATCTATCACCACACCATCTATGACATCTACCATAATCTTAAACGCTATAACAGTATAGAATAAAATAATGCCTGCAGGATATGTAGAATATATAATAACATAAAATTAATAAAAATACATTTACAGATTATAACTTTAAATATTATTCTCTATTGTTTCTTTCATGCTGTCAATCAATTGATATATAATCTAAAGCAGTTGGAATGCAACCGTTGTAACCTTCTGTATTCAAATCAAAACGATTAACGAAGGTGATTTAGGGCTGGTTTAATTATGCTATATAAAATTAATATTATTTAAATATTTATATTATTTCATATTAAATATAATAATATTGGTATAATAATATCATCACAATTACCAAGGTCTATACAAAAGTCAGGTCTCACAAACATAAGATTTTTGTAATAAATTTGTTTTCGAGTAGGTGTTCACATTTCCAGCCTTCTTTTTTGGCTGATATTCTATTCCATATCAAAGAACTTCCATATGTATTTTATATTTTCATTTAGCTAAACGAAACATTTTTAGTTTTTCATGCATAAAATCCTCTCACATATATTTACAATTATTATTAATTTGGTTTTAAAACCATCACATATTTATCAATCAATCATTTGAATTACACACCATACAATTGAAAGGAAATATTTTGTGAATTTAATATATATATATATATATATATATAAAATGTATTTTTTTTTCAATCATTGTAAACACTTCATAATGTAATATAGAAAAAATGAACGAAAATAGTTCATGCTCTCTATTGAAATACTTATGTTAAAATTTATTATCAATTAGTTTTCTCACTTTACTTTTTGTGGGTTTAGGGGATTTTAAGTTAAACAAATCATTAATTTTTGTTTCATTGATCTTTATTCTTATGTGGAAGAGTTTGGTCATCTACTTCTCTTCCTATTGTTGAAGGCTACTGAGATTCACCCCCTTTTTCAATGGTGTGCAAACAGTTTTCGGATCCACATCCAAGCTTCTTTCTACTTGATTGTTTGAATCTTTGGTTGTGATATTTTCATTCTTCATGTCCTTCTTATAGTTCTTCAAGTTTATCTCTCGCTCCAATTTCCAACATTTATTCTCTATGTGACCATCAATGTTATATTAGATGCAATGGTTTCTAGGATCTTTGCACTAGTGTGTTTTTCCTACTATATTCTCTTCCTTTCCCACATTCCACTTATTCTTCCCCTGCTTGGAATGTTCCTAGTGTTCCTTTTTCTTTGAACCACTTGTTTTCCATTTCTTCTGGCCTATGTTTTCTACATACTGTGCCTCACAAGAGCTTCATCCATTGTTTTTGGCATGAAAAACATCACTTTATTTTGCATATGGTAGTATAGACCTCCTATATACTTGATTATTACATATAGGTTTTTCTGAGTAATACCTATAATATTACCATATTTCTAAAAATTTTGGTGCACTTTCAAACATTCTTCCCCTGTCTCTACCTAAGATAATACCACTGAATCCGTTGTTCCTTCATATACCTGATACAATAGAATTGAGATTTTGTGAGAGTTTTAAAATAATCCTATTGAGTTACTTTATGATACCCCTCTATCCTAAGTTTTCTATGTGGATTTACCACTGGGTTAGGGATTGTCCATATAATTTCAAATCAGAAATCAAATTTTATGTTCCTCTTCTATATGGTAAATGTTAAAATAAATATTTAACCGTTGCAACCAATAATCTAATTTCAAATCATATATATCTTTTTCATATGGCTTGATATCCACCTTAATGAGAGACTATGGATGGTCCATGGCACTCCAACTAGGCTTCCCTTTTAGGAGTTTCCGACATTCCTTCTGTTCTTCTTAATCCCTTTATTTTTCCTCAAATATGACCTTTTTGGTAGAACCTCCATCTTCCCTAAACAAACTTAGCTTATTTGTTAGGGTGTTGATGAATAAGTTGACATTGTGGTTTATATCTATAACTTACACTTCTATTCATGCAAAACCTCTCCTATGCAAAATATAGAGGATTATCATAAACTAATTTATTGGCCATAACTGGGGTTTTGTGACTTCATTATTAAATTTATCTCATCACCAGTAAATTCACACAAAATACCCAAAAATAAGACTCTCATATCAATGTGATCTTTAAATTATCATGAATTTCACTCACACTTTATCACAATAGATATGTGAAAATAAACTGAAATCTATACTATGAAGGATTATTTCTTTTTAGATTCCATATTTGTTATTAATGTTTTATCGTTTATACATGAAATATAAAATATTTGGAAAATAGATAATAGGTAATTATAATAACTCACAAACCACACTGAACACCAAGATATGCTTTGGGGAATCATTTCAAGAGAAAACCCTATTTTGTCTAGAATGGAATTAGTGCAAGTACAAAGGAGAAGACACTCTTTATGGGTGATTAAGACGTGTGGCTTGTAGGATGCTACAAAAAAAAATCACGCCCTCTATTATCCTCTATTTCTTTATCCAATCTCAACTACTTTGGTCTACTATGGAACAAAATGCTAGCAAATAGAATGCAATTTCTTTTCCTCCTAGTTGCATATTTATGACGTAGCCCAATATCCCAATACAAGTTAAATTTGATCCATTCAATATGAAATATGGCTTACATGATCCAAGCGGATATCGATGGCCACCCACCTATTCCATTTGGAACCACACCATCAATTCTTGTAGCTTTTCATATTCAGCACCACTTACTATTTTTAGCAGGTTTTCGGGTCTTGCACTCCCAGAGCCGTTTTGGAGCCTTAAAGATCTAAGTGGATATTGGTAGCCACCCACCTATTCCATTTGAACCCCTACCATTAGTTCGTTCAGTTTTTAAGTTGTAGCAAAACTTACTATTTTTAGCAGTTTTTTGGGTCCTGAAATTTCAGAGCCGTTTTGAGGCCCTAATCGACGTTTTTTGGGAAATCGGGAGCAACATGTGTCCATGGATCGATGTTGCAAACATCAAAAGTTGTACTCCTTGGATATATCTTTATAATGAGCTATTGAGCGCGCAAAACAGAGATCAGATGCAAAAGTTATGTCCCCGAGAAGTTGAAACACCAACTTACCCAAACGGGGGGCCCACAATTTTGGCGCTTCATCTCCTAGAGTTAGGTTCTTGTACTTTTCACTTTTTCCATTGTTTCTCAATAATGAATAGGCCCTCGAGCCTCATTGTAACATAGTTCAGAGGTATATAGCCACCACATCTCTTCTCAGAGATTCGCTACGAGCACCATAGCTATTTATTTCCATTACGTCTGTAATCATATTTCTGTTATTTGATATTAATGACATGACGCATTATTTCCATTGCATCTCTATGTTTATGGTTATTTCTATATTCTGTTGCATTCCTGCATAAATCCAGATCAGTGGTATCAAAGAGGTCTGCTCTTTCTTTGTTTTTCTTTGCATGTCCCCAACGCGGTCAGGGTATAAGGAGTTAGGGCTCGATCTGGTTAAACCCTTGCAAGATCAACCTTGCAAACCACAGCGACCTCCCATTGTGGAGGAAAACAAAGACGAGGGAGTAGAAGATGCTATCAAAATATTGCTCGAGGAAACCCTCGAGAAACAAAGGAATGCGATGATGGACAACTTTTCTCAGATCCTTCAACGACTTCCCACCTATGACACATATGCAACCAATAGCCACTCTGGAGGCACCACTCCCTTCAAGGTACATGTAAACTTTGATATTCATGTATTTAAAGGACAAATAGATGAAGACGTCGTAGATATATGGTTGAATTTGCTGGAAGGGTATTTCTCGGTCCATGATTTCTCTGACCGAGAAAATATTATTTTTGCACTCCTCAAAGCGACCTCCCATGTCAAAAACTGGTGGGAAACCTACTGTGAGCAAGAGGACGAAGGGGAACCCTCTTTGTTCTTGGCCACACCCACTTTGAATTCGTTCTGAGACGACATCAAGGAACGATATTACCCCGTGGGGAGCTATGAGGACAAATACATCCAATGGACCACTCTGCAGCAACAAAGGGATCAAAATGTGCACGAACTAACGAATTTGTTCCATACCCTGCGCACAAAGTTGGGTATTAAAGAATTAGAGAAAAATTTGGTGCCCAAGTACCACGGTTGTCTACACAAACACATTTAGGAGGAAATGGAGTTCCTCGACATTACATCGCTTAGCATGGCATATCGCTATGCCGCCAAGATCGAGCATAAATTTAAGCAAAAGAAGCGACACTTTGGATTTGAGAATCTGAAAGGTGCCCCTGAACCGAAGAAAAATGGGCAAGGCTGAAGCGTTTCTACTCAGAACAACACCACAAATCAAAATAAGGACACAGGGAAGTGGTGTGAATTTCATAACAGCCCCACTCACAGCACAAGCCAGTGTTGGGCCAAACAGTCATTGGTGGCCGAACTAAAGGCACATGAATCAGATACATTTTATGATTCTGAGTCAGAACCAGACAAAGGCAATGACAAAGGGAAGCAGATCATTGATGCAGATCCCAGTTCCATTGTTTCCACCACCAAGATCTAGAAGGAGGACCTAGAGGATCTAGAGGACGGAGAGCGCCTCTTCTATTTGCAAATGTGGGTGAAGGGTTCTCCACTGCAATTCGTTGTCGATAGCGGAAGCCAAAAGAACCTCATTTCAGTAGATGTCATGAAGCGGCTCAGCCTACCGACCATAGAAGACCCGCAGCCATATACCATCGGGTGGTTTCATCGAGGAAGAGATATCCGCATTTGCCAACAATGTCGCCTTCCATACAGCATCAAGACATTCACGGTTGAGGTATTATGTGATGTTGCTCCTCTTGATGTAGCTGATGTATTATTAGGCCGACCATAATTGTGGAGGCAACATGCTGTGTATGAGTCTAGGCCTCATGCTTCTACTATTACTTTGGGAAATAAATTGTACAGGATACCAGAGGTAGTACTGCCTCCTGTCATCTCTTTGACTACTGTAAAACAACATAGTAAGATTGTTTACCAAACGAGGAAATTCATTTTCCTTACAACTCGCTCACAGGGAAAGAAGAATATTGTGGCCAGAACCTCGAAACAGGGCTCCCCTGCACGGCTGAAACAGATGGAAAAATTCATGGAGGAATATGAGGACATTTTCTCCTCACTCACGGAGGTTCCTCTACAATGTCAGGTCAAGTACTCCATTGATCTGACCCCCAACGCACCTCCACCTGATGTTACCATACCTCCTACAAATACACAGACGAAATCCACACATGTACTGTCTGAGGCTAATAAAGAAACCAAATTTACTAAATGCATCCAGCATGTCTGCCCACAGGTCCATGACATCTTCAACAAATCTAATACCTAGTTCAACAGAATTTGCTTCATCTCAGTGAGGATCTCAACGCAATGGGGACCATTTCTTCCTAAGGAGGGAGGAATGATGCAGGCAGATATTGGTGGCCACCCACCTATTCCATTTGGACCCACACCATCAATTCTTGCACCTTTCACATTCAGCACCACTTACTATTTCTAGCAGGTTTTTGGGTCCTGCACTCCCGGAGCTGTTTTGGGGCCTTAATGATCCAGGTGGATATTTGTGGCCACCCAACTATTCCATTTGAACCCCCGCCATCACTTCGTTCAATTTTTAAATTGCAGCGCAACTTACTATTTTTAGCAGTTTTTCGGGTCTTGAACTTTTGGAGCCGTTTTGAGGCCCTAAACGACGTTTTTTGGGAAAACCGAGAGCAACATCATTCCATGGAATGATTTTGCTCACATCGAAAGTTGTACTCCTGGTATAGATATTTCTAATGAGCTATTGAGCGCGTCAAACGGGGATCAGATGCCAAAGTTACGTCCCCGGAAAGTTGAAACACCAACTTACCCAAACATGGGGCCCACAGTTTTGACGCTTCATCTCCTAGAGTTAGGTTTTTGGAATTTTCAGTTTTTCCATTATTTATCAATAAAAAATAGGCCCTCGAGCCTCATTGTAACATAGTTCAGAGGTTTGTAGCCACCACATATCTTCTCATAGATTCGCTACCAGCACCCTAGCTATTTTATTTCCATTATCTTTTTAAACATATTTATGTTATTTGATATTAATGAAATGACGCATTGTTTCTGCTGCATCTCTATGTTTCTGGTTATTTCTCTATTTTGATGTGTTCCTTCATCAATCTGGATTAGTGGTATCAGAGCAGTTTTCTCTTTCTTTGTTTTTCTTTTCATGTCCCCAACGTGGTCAGGGTATAAGGAGTTGATCTGGTTGAACCCTTGCAAGGTCAGCCTCACAAACCCCGACGACCTCCCATGGCGAAAGAAAAGAAATATGAGGGAGTAGGAGATCTTATCAAAATATTTCTTGAGTAGGCCCTCGAGAAACAAAGGAACGCGATGATGGATAACTTTGCTCGGATCCTTCAATGACTGGTCACCTATGACACATCTACATCTAACAACCATTTTGGAGGCACCACTCCCTTCAAGGTACATGTAATATTTTATATTCCTATATTTGAAGGCCAAAAAGATGCAGACACCGTAGATAGATGGTTGAATTTGTTGGAAGGGTATTTCTCGGTCCATGATTTCTCTGACCGAGAAAATATTATTTTTTCACTCCTCAAAGCCACCCCCCATGTCAAAGACTGGTGGGAAACCTACTGTGAGCAAGAGGTGGAAGGGTAACCCTCTCTATTCTCGGCCACACCCACCTATAATTCATTCCCAGATGGCATCAAGGAACAATATTACCCCATGGGGAGCTATGAGGACAAATACATCCAATGGACCATGTTGCAGCAACAAAGGGATCAAGATGTGCACGAACTGACGAATATGTTCCATACCCTATGCACAAAGTTGGGTATTAAAGAATCAGAGAAACATTTGGTGCTCAAGTACCACAGCTGTCTACACAAACAAATTTAGGAGGAAATGGAGTTCCTTGACATTACATCGCTTAGCACGACATATCGCTATGCCACCAAGATCAAGAAAAAATTTAAGCAAAAGAAGCGAGACTTTAGATCTGCGAATCCGAAATGTGCCCCCAAACCGAAGAACAAGGGGCAAGGTCAAAGCGTTGCTACTCAGAACAACAACACAAATCAAAAGATGGGCACAGGGAAGTGGTGTGAATTTCATAACAGCCCCACTCACAGCACAAATGAGTGTCAGGCCAAACAGTCATTGGTGGCCGAACTAAAGGCACACGAATCATATGCGTTTTCTGATCCTGAGTTAGAACCAGACAAAGGCAATGAAAAATGGAAGAATATCATTAATGTGGATCCCAGTGCCACTGTTTCCACCACCAAGATCTAGAAGGAGGACCCAGAGGATCCAGAGGATGGGGAGTGCCTTTTCCATTCGCAAATGTGGGTGAAGGGTTCTCCGCTGCAATTCCTTGTCGATAGCGGAAGCCAAAAGAACCTCATTTTAGCAAAGGCTGTGAAGCAGCTCGGCCTACCGGCCATAGCACACCCGTAGCCATATACCATCGGGTGGCTTCACCAAGGGAGAGATATCTGCATCCACCAACAATGTTGCCTTCCATACAGCATCAAGCCATTCACGGTTGAGGTATTATGTGATGTTTCTCCTCTTGATGTAGCTGATGTATTATTAGGCCAACCATACTTGTGGAGGCGACATGCTGTGTATGAATCTAGGCCTCGTGCTACTACTATTACCTTAGGAAATAACTTGTACATGATACGAGAGGTAGTACTGCCTCCTGTCATCTCTTTGACTACTACAAAACAAAATAGTAAGATTTTTTCCCAAACGAGGAAATTCATTTTCCTTAAAACTCGCTCACAGGGAAAGAAGAATACTGTGGCCATAACCTCGAAACAGGACTCCCCTACATGGTTGCAACAGATGGACAAATTCATGGAGGAATATGAGGACATTTTCTCCTCAGTCATGGAGGTTCCTCTACACTATCAGGACAAGTACTCCATTGATCTGAACCCTAACGCACCGCCATCTGATGTTATCATACCTCCTACAAATACACATACAAAATCCACACATGTGTTATCTGAGGCTGATAAAAAAACCAAATTTACTAAATGCATCTAGCATGTCTGCCCACAGGTCCATGATAGCTTCAATAAATCTAATACCCAGTTCAATAGAATTTGCTTCATCTCAGGGAGGATCTCAACGCAATGGGGACCATTGCTTCCTAAGGAGGGAGGAATGATCTAGGTGGATTTCGGTGGCCACCCACCTATTCCATTTGGACCCACACCATCAATTCTTATAGTTTTTCACATTCAGCACCACTTACTATTTTTAGAAGGTTTTTGGATCCTGCACTCCTGGAGCCGTTTTGGGGCCTTAATGATCCAGGTGGATATTGGTGGCCACCCACCTATTCCATTTGAACCCCCACCATCAGTTCGTTCAATTTTTAATTTGCAGCACAACTTACTATTTTTAGCATTTTTTTGGGTCCTGAACTTCCGGAGCCGTTTTGAGGCCCTAAACAACGTTTTTTGGGGAAATCAGGAGCAACATGGGTCCATGGACCTATGTTTCTCACATACAAAGTTTTATTCCTTGAATATATCCTTCTAATGAGCTATTGAGCATGTCAAACGGAGATCGGATGCCAAAGTTACGTCCTCGGGAAGTTGAAACACCAACTTACCCAAACGGGGGCCGACAGTTTTGGCACTTCATCTCCTAGAGGTAGGTTTTTGGAATTTTCAGTTTTTCCATTGTTTCTCAATAATAAATAGGCCCTCGAGCCTCATTGTAACACAGTTCAGAGGTCTGTAGTGACCACATCTGTTCTCATAGATTTGCTACCAGAACCCTAGATAATTTATTTCCATTATGTCTCTAAGCATATTTTTGTTATTTAATATTAATGAAACGATGCATTATTTATGTTGGATCTCTATGTTTACGGTTATTTCTATATTATGTTGCGTTCCTGCATAAATCCAGATCATTACAACATGGCCATTATAGAGTCTTCTCCATAGTCCCCACATGTCTATCCTCTTCCCATCAATAACAACGATGGTGTGGCAACCTCTTCAATTATGGTGGTTAATCAAGATACCTTGAATTGTTAGAGGCATAACATTTAAAAAGGAAATTGATTAACTCAATTCTTTCACCATTGGAATGGTCTTCTATTGTATAATAGTTACAAGGGTTCCAATTATCTAGTGGGAAATTTTAACCCCTAAAAAATGTCATTTAACACCTCAAATTGGCCTTATAATGTTTTATACCTAAATTCTCCCAACAAGCCCCCTCCCCAATAAATATGTTCTTATAATTTGATTTTTTTGAGAAAAAGAAAATAAATATAGTTCCTGAAAACATTTAGGTTAATATTCATATTGGAAAATCTCAAGTTTAGGTTCATCATATCTACTATCAAATTCATATTCTTGAAAGTGTAGATCAACACCATGATGGTGCTCATGCAAAACACAACAATTTTCCAAGAGATACTTAACTAGATATACCCTTATATATTATGTATGAAAAGTGGAATGGAAATATTTCATGTATGAAATGTTGGCAAGGTGAATATCTGTTCATTATTTCGTTACACCTCTTCCTACATGCATCATACACAAATTCATTAGAACATCTTCATGATAAAAACTAGGTTGATAAATATAATAGTTAATTCCTTCAAACGTTGTACATAGTTATCATAACCATTTTTAAACATGTATAACATCAATCAAATCAATTATATTAACCTAGAATATAAGAAATTTCAAATGGAGAGTATTTTGTGGCTTGCATTTCAACAACTAAGTTAGTCATTAAAACAATATAAATTATACAAATATGGATCTTAAGGTGAGAACAAAATTATTTTCTTAGAATAAAACAAATTTATTTTACTACTCTTATGCTGACCACTAGGTCACCAAATATTATTTGTCATTTACAAGGGAAAATAAATCTTACAAGGGAAAATAAATCTTTCACTTTGATCCCATGAAATGGCACCAAAAAAAATAGTTTTACTTGTGTTGTTCCGTGTTGTTCCATGTTAAGTAACAATACAAATATGCGATGTGAAATTTAGGAGAATGTCCTCAGTTTACACCCCAAATTTCCTCTTGTACTATAGGGGTAACCCTCTAATTGTCATGAATATTAGTTTCTCTAAGTCACCTTAAAACAACTTATCAATGGGCTCAAATGCCAGGTTCAAAATGCATAGTTTAATAAAAAATTGAAAAAATACTACAATATAGAGATAGTAGTACACTCAAATTATATCTCAAACCTCGAACTCTCCAATGGGTACCTTTGGCCCACAATGAAGATACCTTAAAATTAAAGAAGTGAAGTTTTAAAAGAAAAAACATTCAATAAAAATAACATGATTATGCCTTAATAATTTGGTAAGAAAAAAAACTTATTAAAAATATAGCTGAAGTCACGTCTTCCATAAAAACTTTAACAATATCATATAAATATAACATAAAAACTTATAACAACATCATCTAAATCTAACAGTTTAACCATAACATTAAATTTCATAACAAACAAACGAGTGTTATCATAACCATTATAAAGTTTCATAAGAAAACCTTAAATCATCCCCTAATGTTTTCAATGGAATTTTATTTTTTTTATTAAATTTAGTTTTTTAAATTTAGAAATAATTTTTGAAATTTTCAAAAAAAATATTTTTGAATAATTGCAAAGGTTTATTTTACTAACTAGGTTTGGTTAGTTGTGAAATTTATTAAAATGTTAATAATAAAAATAAATGAAAAGAGAAAATAAAAAAATGGCGCTTAGCATGATTTGATTTGATATGATAATATTGAAAAAAAAAAATTAATTAAAAAATATAAAAATGTCAAAAAAACTTTTTTAATCCCGAAAAATTAATTAAAAGGGAACATATCATGTAAAAAAATAAATACAAGGATATATAATATTAAAATTTTATTATATAATTCATATAATTGCAACTCATTAATTCCAGTGTCTCTATGCCCTTGCTTTATACTATGTTTTTGGTGGATCTCGTAAACTGAGTTTTTGTTTTTGTTGGAGTTATTTCATTTAATATTGTACTTGCTTTTATGCCCTATTTTCTCGGTAAAACTTTAAAGTATTTGATTTTAGTGGAAATTTGTTTCAACTTTTTGAATTTAGATTTATGTTGGTTTAATTTGTATTATATGTAATTGTAGAAATTCATTTAACATTTTATAAGATATTTTTAGTATTAGCATTTGTTTTTTTCTTTCAAGATTATAGATTTTGATGTTACATCGAAACCCATAATGGTGAGGTCATTGATGATAGCAACACTTGCACAAGTAAATGTATTAGTTTATTATAATCTGATATTTTTTTAGAACTTTGAAATCCTTTAACCTATGGAAATTGAACTCTAAACCATTTGTATATTTTATCTATTCTTTCATGTTATTTTAAGAGTAATTTAGTTAAATTAATATGATTGTGTATTTTTTTTTTTTAAACTCAAGTGTCATCACTAGAAATTTGAGGACTCTAACCAAAGATATTACATGTAAGCAATTAAGTTATACTCTTTTGAAATTCATAGGTTATGACTACATATATCTTAGATTTGTCAACTATTATTCAATTATTTATTTTTATATGTATATTTTTATAGGAAAGATGTATTACACCTATTTGTTTCATCTTGGGTTATTCTATCTCTAGACTTTAAAGACCCTTATTTCTTTAGTTCTCCTTTCAAACATGTAGAGATGTTGTCTCTAATTTCTTACTAGAAGATAATTATTGACTTAGCTTAAGTTTTCTTTGCTCCTAAAAAAATATTTTTTTGTTTGTTTAGTATTTTTTAGAGAATGTATAATTTATTTTTTATTTTATTTTTGGACATTAAAGATGGCTTTAACTTTGAGAAAAGTCCTATTTTTTTAATTTTTCTTCTAACATGATAATTGATGTTTTCTTAGTCTTACAAAGAGTGCATTTTGATTTAGTTTCCATTATTGAATGCCTTAAAAGAAAATAAAAACCATCTCTCTTACAATTTTAATACTGAAGAAATTTATATACTCTACACCAAATTTCGTTTGTGCTAAGAAATTTTGTGTTCATTGTTTCATACAAGCCTTTCCTATTTCACTATTTAGACACTTTTCTTTGTATTTATTCCTTCTATTTATGAGAGTGATAAGATTGAATAGATATACATACACATAAATATAAAATATATTCAAAATACTAAAATTAAAAAATAAAATTGAAAATACAAATTAAAATAAATGTATATAGATTTATTTTATAATAAAAACTATAAGTATTATTTTCATTCTTTTTTGTGTGATTCACATGGAGATCATTGGCCCCTAACTCTAAGTCTACTAAAACTATTGTGATCTAATCGTGAGAGCAGTGAGGAGAATCGACAACCTCTCCTTCGATTACCAAGGTGTTTGGCCAGTAGGAAGGTATTTTTAACTACATGAACACTACCAATTAACGTAACTCTCAGAGTTAATTATTACATATATAACAATTTTTTGGGCCAAAAATTGATAACTAGCAATTGCACCTAATGTTGCAAAGAAAACGTCGTAAGGAAGATGTTAGAAAGAGATCAATTATAATTAATTTGATGTGTGGCTATATATAAATTTTAATGTCATTGGAGATATCGATATAGAATGTATAATGTTTGTAATAGACATTGCATTTTCATATTTGACTAGAAAGTTATGGTAGAATTTATTGAAGATATTGTGGATCTGTAAAAAAAATATTGAAATGAATTATTGAAGTTGTTTTTATTTAGTAGGATTTATAATACTATATTAATATGATACTAAAGAGAATACATAATTATATTGTTGAAATAAGTACAAGATGTAATGGAAAGGTTTCTGATGGCAATTGATTTCTATCATGTGGCATTTTAAGAATGTATAACATTTGAAATGTACAAATGAAGAGTGTGCAATTATTGAAATGTACATTTCATTTTAGTATTTTGCAATAAAATTGTTAGTTTTTGTAAAAGATTACAAGTATATCATGAAAAAAATGATTGATGTTGAGCTTGTCAAAGAGTTAGGAGATATGCCGAAGTAATAAGCAACCTACAAAGAGATTTTTTTTTGTTTGAAAAATTAGAAGTTTTTTTTTTTTTTTTTTTGAAAAATAGAAATTAATTTTTTCAACTGATCAATGCGTTATGATGTTCAACTGATCAACTAATAAATTGATGTTCAACTAATCAAACGAAAAAACAGTAAATCAGAAATAAAACAGTAAATCAATAATTAACCTACTACATGATATACTACATAATATTTAATATAACTACATGATATACTACATGATATACTATATTTAATATAGTCAATAGGTTATAATATTTAACTAATCAACTAATAACACCAAACCAATATGTAACCTGAAACATAATATTTAATATTTATAATTATAATATACTCCATGTACTGCATTGTAATCCCTATAAAATTGTGTACAATAGGGACGTACTACTTAGTATAGTGACGTATTACTCAGTAGGATCAATAGGATCGGGATCTCATATACGCAGAAAATTGCAAATACTTGTCAGCAATATATTCAATTTACATATTTGGTCACTATGTAACAGTCCTCTAATTCTCACCGTATTGGTGAAATTAGATCGTACGTGAAGACAATAATCTTATTACTGTGATCCAGTAAAATCAGGGCATCAATCTTATTACTGTGATCCAGTAAAATCAGGGCATCAACATTACTGGTTAGAAATAACATTTTCTACAAACGTATGATGCTATTTTTATTTTTAGAAATGAATGAAATAGGTAGAGGTGGGCATTATTTTTCGGATCATAAAGAGGGTATGCTATCCCACAATATCCGAAATCAAACTCTCTATGAAAAGTTGTCTATTATCAAGGGATTGGGATATGTGGTGTCAAAATTATTAGAGCTCTTTTTAATAATGCGATGTTGTTGTTTATTAGATTTTGAATAGATTTGATAAAGTGTTTTGTTAAGGTATTCTTTGTTATGAAGTTTAGATTGGTTAAAAAGTTTCTAGTTATGAAGTTTTTTATCTAAATAAAAGTTAAATAAAAATAATATATTAAATATAATGAAAATATAATTATATGAAACTTACCAAAAAATAATATAATATTATTGATATGTATCAATAGAATATATATCCTTGCCAAACTTACCAAAAAAATTAATATGATATTGTTGATGTGTATCAATAGAATTTGAAACTCAGTTACCATCAGCACAGTTTATATTTGAAGATCTGTTACCATTATTACAATTGTTATTTGAAAGCCCGGCGTAATTATTTGCTATGATAACAGCATTGATCAGCGTCTGCATTTGCTGATAGATTCGATTGGAAGTCCCAGTAGCATGTGCATTTATTTTGAAGGTTTTGCAGGTATGGCAACTGCAGTCAAAGGCTTCATGATATTGCATGGCCAGAAAGGATGAGTAAGAACTAATTATAGATGCCACGAGGAATGGTACATGTAATCGTGGCTTGAAATTCAAGCGAACCATTATCTTTATCTTTGAATTTAATTGCATATTGAACGTTATAATGGCATATTCAACCGTACTTTTGGGGACAGAAATAGTATTTTGTACTAATGTATGCAGATACTATGGCCAAATGATATCAGAGCATGTGGAAATCATATGGCTGGAAACAAAATTTAGTACAGTTCTCCTCAAACTTTTCCAAATGAAAATCAACATCCATACACAGTTGTGTATTACTGATTAATGGGGATTTGCAATCCCAATATCTGACTTCAAATTCTCTACGAATTCAATCAAATATCATAAGAACACCCAGAAGAATTAATTATTTGAAGGCCCACTTTAATATGATGTTGCTGGCATATGTCATTAGAATTTGGAGATCTGTTATCATAATTACAATTTGTATTCGAGGGCCCCGAGTAATTATTTGCTATCATACGTCCATCGATTCTCATCTGCATTGGTTGATAGATTAGACTGGAAGTTGCAGCGGCACGTTTATTTATATTCGAAGCTTGGCCAATCAAAGGATTATTTGCAGCGATGTTCGAGGGAGGGCAACACTTTATGCTTAAATTTAATTCATATTTTTTTTTTTTTTGTTTGTTATTGGAAATAATTCGTTTCAATTGTCCAACAAACCACAGGTTTTATTTATTTATTTTTAATAATTCACTTACAGTAGGACAAGGTATTCACAAGAGACGAGAGGATGATTAGCATCTACTAAAATATATGTTTTTTTATTTGAAGGTAATTATTTAAATTATAGTTTAAGTTAAAAATTTATAAATTAAATTAATCAATATTTTTTTATGATGGATATTTGTATCCTCTATATGTTTGTAAATTTATGTTTATTTTAATTTCATATTTATTGTACATTGAGAACGATCAATTTTTTATATTAATTTATTTATGTATATAATGGATGTATACATTTGCATAATAAATTTATGAATATAGATTTAGGCTCATTCTATCTTAATAAAATATACACCCAAATTTTATATATTCAAAAATCTATGTACAGCTTTATCTTAAACATGGAAACATTTGAGAAGTGGTTTACTTCTTATTATTATTTAAATTGATATAAAATTATTTTAATTAAGTTAAATATTGATATATATTATTTATTTCAATTTTTTAAATATTTTAAATATGAAAGGTTTTTAGTGCATTATACTATATATTATTTTTGGGATTCAATTTAGTTATTTATTTATGATCATTTCTAATTTCTATGAAAGATAGTTGTAACTCACTAATTTCTCATGATTTTTGAATAGTTCACTTAGAACTCATTGCATCAGGTGATGCTTATAAGAGTAAAGAAGAAAGATTAAAACTAGTAAAATAAATCACATACATTCGGATACAACAACTCATAACACAAGACAAAGATCAAGCAAACAACAATGGAGAAGAAATCTTAAGCTTTACCTTACATGAAAAACCTTGCCTGGCTTGCTAGTTTTCTCTGGATGAGGCAAATTACAAATATATAGATAAGGAGAGAAAGTCTAGAATTCTCTGCATATGTTTTTCATAACTGCACAGTCAATAGACGTGGGCAGTCAACTGCAATCATAAACGAGTAGAGAAGGTCTAAAATTCTCTTCATATGTTTTTCATAACTGCATAGTCAATAGACTTGGGCAGTCCGCTGCAATCTGAGTGGACTGTGGTGTTATTTGAGAAGTAAGCATAGGCTTGGGCTGTTACTGTCTGCCTGTAAAGAGTTGGGTTTATTTGATTCACATATCAGTATAAGAGATATTCATGTTCAATTATTAAATTTAGAATTTAAAAAATCAAATTAAATATATAAATAAATAAATGACTTCCATCACAAACAATCCAAACCAAGAAAAATGAAGCTAATAATTTTGAGTAAAGGGAAATACTTATCTCTCTACATTTTGGTACTATGATCACATATCAAATTCCTATATGGACGATTTGCATCCGTGCCTCTTGGATTGTCAATATGATTCTATTCACTTGTCAATATAATAGGATTTAAGTCACTTGGCTGGATTACAATGATAATAGTTGAAATGGTTTTCTATCCTTTTGCAAAGTTAGTTTGGAGCATTCCACATGTTGGTCTGAATAATCCAAGGATCTATTCAATAAGTAAACTCTTCAACAAGGTGTCTTTAAATTAAGCTTTATGTATGTGAAGAAGTAAATGAATAAAAAAAAATTATATAATAAAAAATAACATTTCATTTAAATTTAAATAATCTATTTTTATGATATTTATTTTATATTTTATATCTATTTTATCTGGTCTGTATTTAGCCTGTATAAAGGGAAATTCATACACAAGGTTAAAATGTGAATGAAATTTAAATAATCTATTTTTGTGATATTTATTTTATATGTTAAATTTATCTTATCTTGCTTGTATCTAATTTGTATAACGGAAATTCATATACAAAATTAAAATGAATTCAGGGAAATTCATAGACAAAGTTAAAATTAATATTCATACATAAAATTAAAATGAATTCAGGGAAATTCATACACAAAGTTAAAATGAATTTACATTTCTTCACATGTTAATTAATAAATTTAGAGAAATTTTAGTTTTTCCAAAAATATATGCTTTTTATTTAGTAATTATGAAATTTATTTAAAGATATTTTTAAAACAAATTCCATATAAATGTGTCTATTAAAATTTAACAAAAATAACCACTATCAATTTACAAGACTTCTCTCTTGAGAATACTTACAATGATCAATTCAAAACTACCACATATCAAATCTGTATGACAATTAATTTCAAATAGCCTACCCAAAAAAATTATGTGTCCTTTGATCTCTACAAAGATTTAATAGGAAAGGTATTCAATTCTAACCTAACTCGACATCAAAACTTCATACAATCCATTTTAAGGTAGCCCTGTATCAAATCTATAAAATTTGAGAGATCGAAAAGAAAATGGAAGGATAAGCCTTGCTAAATTTAAAAACTCAAATCTCGGAAAATTTAAGACGATAGAAATTAATAGCCGCAATGACTATTCATGTGAGCTCTTGGGTTCCTTTCTCTGAATAGATTGATTGAATTTCATACACTAAGACACTAGAATTCTGGTGAAGGGGTCATCCCAAATTTAGTTAAGAGCAGTTTATAACATTTATGAAGTGAAATGATAGATAATAATCATTTTATGGTATGTTTAAAAAACGATAAATATAATTCCTTCATGGAATGCTTCATGCTTCACAAATTAATGGAGAATTTTTCTTCTGTTAGAAGAAAATGATAAGAATTGTATTAAGTAACCATGTTATTAATATTGGAAAATAGAAAAGTTAAAATATTTCTAATAATTTAGAGTGACAAATACTCATAATGTTTTTAAAAAAGTCTATGTAATTATAATTAACAATGGAATGGATATGGTAAACTCTAAGGGAAACATGCTACTAGACGGAGCAGATGCATTCACATTCGTCTTGTATGCATGCAAGCTAATCCGAGCATCCATCCTTCCATCTCCAACCCTATAATAATGATGACTAGTTCTTCTGTGATACTTTCGGATTCAGCAGAAATTAGTGAAAACCTAATCATCATAATGGAATAGAATAGAACCATTTTTGTAAGATATGTAGGATTTATATTCTCACATAATTAAAAAAAATACACTTACAGAACTGTTGAGATGGAAAGGTTTGAGAAAACAACAGCAAAGATGATAAGATTAAAAAAAATTAAAGTTATTTAAAGTTAGCATATTATTTAAAAATTATATTTTATAATATCAAAGATAACATATTACTATAACATAATATAACATACTAGTGTAATATTAAATTTTATGTAATATAATATTATAATATAATATAATATTATGCTATATAAATTTAATATTATATAGTATTATTTATTCATGGTTATATGTCATAATATGATATGATATCATAAGATTTTTTTTTTTTATAAATTTATCAATATTTTATTGGAATATTGTAAGGTTATTTTTACAAAATTTATGGATCATATACAAATAATTTGCAACTAATTAGTTTAGCTTAGTATAGATTAAGTGCTAGATTTATTTCTAAGCATGGATTTAACATGAGCCTCAAGGGATCACTCTATTCAATCTAAGAGAAGCAATTGCAACTAATTAGTTTAGATTCATTTTAAACATGGATCTAACATGAACACATGAATTTAACATGAGCCGAAGGGATCAAACTTGTATTCATTCCATACAGGAAATTTGTAACTAATTAGTATAGATTTATGTTAAACATGGATATAACATGAATTTAGATGGATCAAACTTCCTTTAAAGTGAAAAATTCAATGTGTAAATTTTCATTGTTAAAATTGTATCTTTAAATGATATATAGAGTACAAACTTAAACTTGTAATTCCAAAAAATGTTGGTTAGAATTAGAGAGAAAAAAAATTTAAATATTTTAAATAGAATATGAATCAACCCACATTAAAATGATTTCAAAAAAATTTACAATTATTTAAATTTGCATAATATAATATTGTACTATTAAATTATATAATATAATATAATATTGTATTAAATATAATATAATATTGTATTAAATATAATATAATATAATATAATCTAATCTAATCTAATATTATTTATTCATGGTTATATGTCACAACATCATTTATGTTATCTAGGTTTTTTTTAACAAATTTATCATTATCTTATTGGAATATTGGAAGGTTATTTCTACAAAATTTATCCACCCCATAGAGATAATTTGCAACTAACATGAACACATGGATTTAAAGGGATCAAATTTGTATTCACCCTATAGATGAAATTTGCAACTAATTAGTATAGATTTATCTTAAATATGGATGAACTCACATGGATCAAACTTCTTTTAGAGTGCAAAATCCAATGTATAATGTTTCATTGTTTAAATTGTATTTCAAATGATATATATAGAGTACATAACTTAAATATGTAAGTCCAAAAAATCTTGGTTGGATTTAGAGAGAGAAAAAATTAAAATATTTTACATAAGATGTGAGTCAACCGACATTAAAATGGTTTTTTTTGTTATTAATATTTTGTTATATACAACATTTAAATATTTTCTTTGAAGGATATTTTTCCATATATATATATATATATATATATATATATGAATATTTTATTATATACATATTTAAATATTTTTTTTTAACATTATTTTTTCATATATATAGATATATATGAATATGATATTGACATAAATTAGCTACATAGGTCTTCTAATAGTTTATTTAAATGTGGTGGTAAAATATTTTTGAAAAGTATAAAGTTTAAACTTATTACTCACATTTTTTTACTTCTAATTACTTTAGATAATCTATATTAAGTCCTATGAACAAACAACTAAATATTTATAACATATTTTTTTTTTATTTTATTTTTATCTATTTTATTTTATAATATTTTATTTTATTTGAACATACAATAAATTAAACATTATTCATTACTGAACTATAAAATGAGTCTCTCAACTATAGAATGCCCCGACCTGACCCTGACCCTATCCTACCCTACCCTACCCTACCCTACCCTACCCTATATTTTAATTATTAATATGAAAAGTAATTAAAATATATAACAACACAAAATTAAGAAACAATACACTTAGAGATTACAGGTTTAATAATTCTCCTCTGGTTTTTTTCTTTCAACAAGTTGAAAGATAATGTCAAGAAGTTGAAATGCAATTTTCGTAAGCTTCTCTACTCAATTTATTGAGATCGAAAGATTGGACCAGACAACACCGCCATGATGACATGATAAAAAAATAGGTTCAGGTAATTCAAAGTTTTTTTTCAAATATAAGTTGCATAATATTATCAAATATAATATATAATGTTTAAAATAAATTATTATATCATTTTAAAATTTTATTTAATATTATAACATTATATTTAATAAAATATAAATAAAATATTTATATTAAATTAGTAACTTAAAAAATATATAATTTAATATTATAAAATTATATTATAGTAATCTGTTTTAGTTATTTAAAAATTATTTAATATAAAATTATACTATATATAAGAATGAAAATTGATTTGACAAAATCAATAATTTTTTATATAAATTGCTCTTACTATTTTAATAAATATAACAATAATTTCATATATGCCACCAAGGTCAGGTTAACATTTTGTCTCCATAACCTTGAACCCAAATATATCAACCATGAAATGTGTGGCTTTACAACTTCTATTAAGATTCTTGGACTATTATAATATTTTTAAATAAAATATTCTATATTATTTAACAAAATATTATTATATAATATTGAATAATATTGATGATTGGAGAAAAAAAATAAGGCCTCAAAATTAAATAAAGAAGATACAAAAAATTATTAAAATTCTCATCGATTTAAAGAGAGAAAAGGAAAATGTAAGTTCCAAACATATTTTTTTTCAGTGACTTTTGTTTTAATAAAATATAGTTACATATGAATGATATTTAAAATCATTAATAAAACCTAATGATAACATGGCCTAAGCTACTAAAGTCTTAAGAAAAAAAACATGGTATGCAAGCTAGTCACGGAACCTCGCAGGGAGCAACAGATATATCCCAACAATGTGAAGCCGCTCATTGCTATGTAGGTCATCAAACCCCAACAAAATTTGAAAGGAAAAAGGGCACACACCTTTCAAAAAATATCAGAATGGGAACCCTTGTAACGTCAAAAGATATTCAAATTGATAGGACCGAATGTTGGAAGACATTCTAATCGACACGACATAATGTTGGAAGATACTCTAAACGAAAAGAAAAAAATTGTCGAAAGTTACTATGACTGCAAGAAATACCTCGAGATGCCCTCATAGGCCTCTTCATTACAACAAAAACATAGATAGGAGTGACACACAGTAGTGAAAATATATCATAACGATTTCTTGAGAACCAACCCACACACCACCATCTTGAATAGGGTAGAAAAACTAATCCACAAACGATACCTGCATGAAGAGGTTGCAACAACAAAACCAATGCTTAGACTAAAACTCCAACAATGGCAGTGGAAATCTGTTGGGTATGTGTTATATTCTTTCCATGACTAATCACACATGGGGTGTAATGGGGGGGGTCATAGGGGAGGCTACCGCCCCCCTTGTCGGGGTCCGAGGCAGCACCTCGGCGAAAATTTTTTGGTCCTTAATTTCTAGTGTACGGTCCGCGGCTATGGTTTTGTGCATGGTTTTCACATGGCTTTGGGGTACAATGGTTTTCAGCCCCTGGTAACTTTTTAGATCCGGTCAAAGGAACTATGGTTATGTTCTAATCCAAGGTTAATGTATTAGGGTTTATGTATGCTTCGACATGTATATATATGTGTTGTAACACTAAAAAGAATATAATGAAATATCAAGCTGGTCATCCCGATTTGGGATCCAGGGGAAAATCTCTGTGTTTATCTGTTTTATGTTTTATGCTCTGGCTATTGTTTATTTTATGTTATAAGATTCGTGTGTAGATAATTTATGTTCAAGGTTAAAACCTAAATTTGGTATTGGAGCTATTTTGGCTTCAAGGGGACGCCTTTGCTATGGAGGTTTTTTTGCTTGGGCCTGAGGGAGACCCTGTTCAGTGGGAGATCTACGAGATCGATTCTTGCAGTGAAAGAAGATGGCAAGCGGCAGAAAGAGAGAGATCAAGATATTTAATGGTCAGAGTTTTGAGTTGTAGAAGCTCAAGATGGAGGATCTCCTAGTGGATAAAGATCAATGGACCGTGGTAGATCCAGGTACTAAACCAATGGCAATGCCAGATGAAGACTGGAAGAAATTGGATCAGAAGGCTAAGAGCACAATACAATTGTGTGTCTCAGATTCAGTATTGTTGAATGTATCTAGGGAAGCTACAATGAAGAATTTGTGGGAAAAATTTGGGACTTTGTACCAATCTAAGTCTCTGGTGAATAATTTGTTCCTGCGGAAAAATATGTATAACCTGAGGATGAAGGATGGAGACTCGGTGACAGAGCATCTGAACACGTTCAATATTGTGGTAAGTCAGTTGTTATCTGTTGATATTATAATCTCAAATGAGGATAAGTGCATCAGTTTTTTGTGTTATCTACCAGACTCGTGGGACAGTCTGGTTATTGCAATAGGTAGAAATACAACTACCTTGAATTTTGATGACGTTGTCTCAGCCTTGTTGTCGGAGGAAATGAGACGGAGAAATATGGAGGGCCAAAATGGAGATGCCTTATTTGTACGAGGAAGGTCCCAAAAAAGAGACAAGAATAAGGTTTTTAGTGGGAGATCCAAATCTATAGGGAGATCTAAATCTCTTGGAAAGTTTGTAAAGGAATGTTGGAAATGCAGAAAGGAAGGGGACTACAAAAGGGATTGCAGATCTAAAGCTCCTGAGAAAGGAAAGGGATCTGATGATGCTCCTTCTACAGAGGAAAAAACCACCTCGGATGAAGGTGGGGATGTGTATTTGGCTTCTTCCTCAAATACACATGTAGATCATGAGTCATGGTTGATTGACTCAGGTGCATCCTTTCACTTCACTTCCCATAGGGAGTGGTTCTGCAAGTATGATAAATACGATGGTGGTGATGTCTTCCTAGGGGATGATAGGAAGGCAGAATCGTCAGACGTGGAAATGTCAAGATGAAGCTGCAAGGTGGAAGGATTAGAACACTTCCTAGTGTTCTGCATATTCTTGCATTGGCCAGAAATCTGATTTCTGTAAGCAAGATGGATGATGCAGGTGTAAAAATAGTGTTCGAGAAAGATGCCTACAATATGGTTCGGGGAGCACTGGTATTAATGCAGAGAGTTTGGATTGGAACTCTGTAAAAACTACAAGGTAGCACTGTTATTGATGGGTGTAACAGTTTTTTTGTTCCTGAAAGTGGAGCGGAAAGCCTAGCTGTCTCTGAAGAAAAGACCATGCTATGGCATCAAAGGCTTGGACATATTGGAGAGAAGGGCCTTCAGATACTGCATAGAAATGGTATGGTAGAAGGTATGTCTAATTGCTCTCTTGATTTTGATTTCTGTGAACATTGTGTATATTGGAAGCAGAATCAGGTGAGTTTTCCTTTTGGTGCTAAGAGGGCAAACAAGATATTAGAACTTGTGCACAGTGATGTGTTTGGACCTGTGTCAGTTCCATCACTAGGAAATTCTGTGTAGTATGTTTCATTCATAAATGACTTCTCAAGGAATACATGGATATATTTCTTGAGGAAGAAATATGAAGCCTTTGACAGATTTAAATAATTTAAGGCTCTGGTCGAAAACCAGACAGAGAAGAAGATAAAGGTGTTGAGGACACATAATGGTGGGGAGTTCTGCAAGAAGGAATTTGAAGAGTTCTGTAAGAAGTGTGGTATAGCACGACAAAAGACTACTCCATACACACCTTAGCAAAACAGAGTTGTAGAAAGAATGAAAAAAACACTAATGGAAAAGGCAAGAAGCATGCTCAGTGGTACCGGGTTAGGACAAGAATTCTGGGCAGAGGTAGTGGAGACTGCATGCTATTGGGTTAACAGATAACCTTCATTAGTGTTGGAAGATAAGACTCCACATGAGGTATGGACAAGTAAGAAACCCTCTCTTTCACATCTAAGGGTATTTGGATGTGATGCATATGTACATGTTCCAAAGCAGAAAAGGACCAAGTTGGATAATAAATCTGAAAGGTGCATATTTATTGGGTATAAGGATTGTTTAAAAGGTTACAAGCTTTGGAACCCAGAAACAAGGAAGGTTGTGTACAGTTGAGATGTGGTGTTTAGAGAAGTGAAAGATGTTGTTAAGCATGAAGTACTACCAAAATAACCTGAGAAGATAGAGTTTGATCTAAAGGAGGATGAATCAGGATATACAACAGAAGAAGACTCAGAAGATGAAGAGCCACGAACTCTAGCTATTAGAAGGTCAGTTCAGGAAAGAAGGAATCCAGAAAGGTGTATTCCATCTGCTTTTTGTTCAAGTTTTTCCTTAAATATAACTTATGATGATCCCAGAACTGTCAGGAAGGTAGTAGATTCAGAGGATGGAAAACTCTAGAAGGAGGCCATGGTTGATGAAATGGCATCCTGGCACAAAAATGAGGCATGGGATCTGGTGGAGTTGTCGGCTGGAAGGAAGCCCATCGGGAGCAAATGGGTGTTTAAGAAGAATATGAATGTAGAAAATAAGTTAGATAAATAAAAAGCTCGGTTGGTAGCAAAAGGTTATTCCCAGGTGCCGAGAATTGATTTTGGTGATATTTTTTCTCCTGTCGCCAAAGTTACTTCTATTAGATTACTTTTATGTGTTGCTTCTGCATTTGATTTTGAGAGAGGACAGATGGATGTGAAGACAAATTTTCTTCACGGGGATCTACAAGAGGAGATCTACATGAAGCAACCTGAAGGCTTTATGGTGAAGGGTAAGAAAGAACTGGTATGTAGGCTAAAGAAGAATCTATATGGGTTAAAACAATCACCAAGGATGTGGTATCATAAATTTGATACCTATATACGGGGACTTGGCTTCACCAGAAGAAAAGAGGATCATTGTGTTTATTTTAAATTAATTGGTGACTGTGTTATTTATTTGGTCTTGTATGTGGATGATATGTCGTTGATTGGAAATGACAAATAAATTATCCAAGATTTGAAGACCCAATTTTTCTCCAAATTATACTTGAAGGATATTGGTGCTGCAAACTATATTTTGGGCATGGAAATTAAGAGATATCAGGCAAAGAGGACGCTCTGGTTACACCAGAGGAAGTATGTCGAGACTATATTGTAGAGGTTCAAGATTCAGGATAGTAAACTGGTGAATGTTCCTATTCCTGTAGGTGTAAAGCTGTTTGCTGAACAATGTCCCAACACACAAGAAGAAGAGAAGGATATGTCCCGTGTTCCATATGCAAGTGCAGTGGGTAGCCTGATGTACGCAATGGTCTATACTAGACCAGACATTGCACATGCAGTGGTAGTATTGAGCAAGTTTATGTCAAACCTAGGGAAGGGGCATTGGAAAACAGTGAAGCGGGTTTTAAGATATTTACGTGGCACTAGTGATTATGGCTTGTGCTACCAGGGAAGACCAGGATTGGAAAGAATTTTGGACATTCATGGTTTTTTTGATGCAGACAGGGCTGGAGATCTAGACCAAAGAAGACCTACAAGTGGGTATGTGTTTAGCCTATTTGGAGGCGAAGTCAGTTGGATGAGTAAAAGATAGTTTGTAGTGGCTCTTTCCACTACAGAGGCAGAATACATGGTAGCCACTCATGCGAGCAAGGAGGCATTTTGGTTGCAGATATTGTGTTCAAGTATGGGGTTGGTATAGGAAGCTATAAGGATAGACTGTGACAGCCAAAGTGCAATTTTCTTGGCTAAGAACCCTGCTTATCATTCAAAGACAAAGCACATTAATGTTGAATATCACTTCTTTAGAGATATGGTTGAGGCTAAAAGGGTGTTGCTGGTAAAGGTGGACACTTTGAAGAATGTTGCAGATGCATTGACGAAATCTGTGAGCACTCAGAAGTTCTCTTGGTGTAGAGAAAAAATGGGTGTTGAAAAATTGGGCCAATGAATAAGCTCTCCTATGGCCCCTTGCGAAAAGAAAACAACAAGTTGGAGAATGTTGGGTATTTGTTATATTATTTCCATGACTAATCACACGCGGGGGGGTAAAAGGGGGGGCGGTAGCCCCCCTGTCGGGGTCTGGGGCAGCACCCAGGAAATTTTTTTTTGGTCCTTAATTTCCAGTGGATGGTTTGTGCCCATGGTTTTGTACATGGTTTTGCACATGGTTTTGGCGTACAATGGTTTTCGGCCCCTGTTATTTTTGTAGATCCAGTCAAAGGAACTATGGTTATGTTCTAATCCAGGGTTAATGGATTAGGGTTTATGTATGCTTCAGCATGTATATATATGTGTTGTAACACTAAAAGGAATATAATGAAATATCAAGCTGGTCATCCCGATTTGGTATCCAAGAGAAAATCACTGTGTTTATCTGTTTTATGTGTTATGCTCTTGCTATTGTTTATTTTCTTTTATAAGATTCATGTGTAGATAATTTCTGTTCAGGGTTAAAACCTACAAAATCAAGAAGTAAGGAGTGGAAAGGAAACCTACATGAGCCGATTAGTATGAGATGCACAAAAAATCATGAATTGGGGCGTAAAACACAAGGTACAAGACATCGAGGTGATGGGAAAACCAAAGCAAAAGTTTTACGACTGTTACACCATTTTTTGGTCATCTAACCTGTTACTATTATATGGAACTAAGTACACCATGTAAGAGAAATTTTACCCTAAGTAAAATTTCTTTCACTATGAAAAATAACTTAGTAAACCACCTTTATTAGGTTGTTTATGGTCTAAACAGGAAACTCCATAAGGAAATATTAAATAAATCCACATTTGTTTGATTTTCCTCAAAAAATAATTAGTTAAACAACATTTTAATTAATATTCTTGGTCATATTTACCCAAAATAGGAAAAATAATTAGATAAATTATTATTTATCTTATTATTTTCTAGGAATAATTATTTAAACCTTATTGAAATAATATTCCTTGTTAAATTTTACTAAATAATCCATTAATAGTTAAGTAAATCATTATTTATTTAATTATTACTCAAGCATATCCTTAAAACGATAAACAAATCATTTATTTATTTATTATTTACAAATAAAGGGATTTGACCCAAGTCAAATTCTTTTTCCCTCCAAAAATATAATAAAATATTCCATAAAAGTTGGATCTTGATTTGGTTAATAATATTTTAATTATGCACCAATATCTAGACTAACTCAATATTTTGTTATAAATAGAAGGGTTTTTCGATTCATTCATCACCTTTTGTTCCCTAAAGATCACTTTGGATCTATACTTTTGGTCTAACTTTGATCCACCATCATTGTCATATTTTTCTATCTTTTTGCTTGTGAGCTCCCTTTGAGTTCCATTTTTGTCTGGGTTTTCTACACCATCAAGAAAGAGGAACTTTCGATCTAAAGTGCTGAGGACTTACAAGAACCCATCCCATTGAGGAGAACTAGTAACATCCTTCTATGTTTTCCTCCCACATGCCCTTAATATAAAATTGATTCAACATATTCTTGTCTTGTCTATTGGATGCATGTAGTAAATCTTGTGTTTATTTACTATGTAATGTATTTTGATGCATAGATCTAGATTTTTGCAGCATTTATTTTGATCACATAATTTCATATCTGAAGATATTGGCAACCATATTTGCTGTTACGTTTATTTTTTATGCACAGCTAAAGTGGTATTTTTTCATACACTTGCAAGTAAGATTCATACTAACAAGGGCGACTCCACACGAGTTTACAATTACAACCACTGTTGTTTTTCAGATCCGTGCATATCCATCTTCTTCAAACCCTAGGATTTCTCTTCAGCTTCTTATTTTTCTTTTCTTGATGTTGTTTTTAACCTATAAAACCCTAGAACATTAAAAATTATAACTTCCGTATGCTTTCGGACTTGTTGTGAAGGTGACTGACATCAGTCGCAGCTGAGATGACACATTCTATTGAAACCTACTCCTGAGAGCCAAGAAAGTGCAGGTCACACTTTTTGGCCCTAAACCTGCGACCTAGAGGCTCAGGACATGGAAATCTACCCAAAACCTACGACCTCAGCAAGAAATAGGTGAGAAAATTAAACCTCACTTTTCTGCGGGAATTTTTCAAAACAAAATTTGGGTTTGTCTGGGCCTTTGTTCAGGTTTTTCTGACCTCCATCTCTGCTTGTTTTGGACCTATAATTTTTTTTTTTACTCATCTAAGTGGGAAACTAGCCCCCTAGGGCTTCAGTACCGTCCACACTTTGTGGAAGATTTTTAGCTGCTATAGGTTGTCTGAAATTTTCAGAGTGTTCAGTCATTTTTCAGATCTGATATCTTACCTTCAGATCCATTTCAGATTGGCTTTTTATCCATCAAAATCACCGGCTCCTTTAGTTCTTTTTTGGTTTTCCTCTAGGGCCCACTCCATTTCCCTCGAGGAGATAGGCTTTCGCCACCTCATTTACAACAATTTTTCCTCTGATTTTTTGCTTTTTATCTGCACCCATTTCAAGCAGATCTAACCTTTAGATCCATGCCCCTCTTCACCTTAGATATATTGGCTATTTTGGTGTGTTTTGACTATTTTTTTGGCCACTGATAGACTACTTGTTGAGAGGCCCGCCTCCTTGGGTTTATATTATTGCAAACTAGCTTTTTATTTGTTGTTATTTCAGTTTCATATACTGTTATCTGCAGGTTTATTTACAGTTATATAGCACACATTTTCTTTTTCTCTACAAACGTCTGGGTCTAAAAATTAAAATTTACACACTTTTACACACACACCCTAAGTGAAGAAGACTTTGGTTAACACCACCAACCAAAGACTTTAACATTGAAGTAAATTGATCATCCACCTATGTACCCTTGTTTTCACATTGTAATTAGTTGATCCTGCACCCTTTTGCCTTTGTTGGTCTCTCTTCGCCTTGTGCCGTGTTTATGTAGTCATCATTGCGCCACCAAGGCGTTTATCCCAGAGACTTCTTAGCCTTCATCCTCAGTTCCTGGTAAGAAGACTTACTCCTTCGTGTAGGATTCGAGTTAGTCCTCCACGAAGTCCACACTCCAACTCCTCTTCAGGTTCATTAGGTTCTCCTTCTCATTCCGCCCCCAGTTCTCCTCCTGTCACCTTCACCATGTCTGGTTCAGGACCTAACGTTGGTGGTAGTACCATCCCTAACACTGGGAATACTACTAATGGGACCGCAACAATAACTACTTCATTTTATCCCTTACTCCCCTATATGGCAGGCCTCAGTCTTTCCAATTTTAACCAGTTGATTAATGAGCCTATACACCATGACACTAGTTGGCCTTCTATGCCAACCAAACTCCCTTCGGACATCCCCAAGTTTGAAGGCCTTGCTGGAGAAGATCCTACAAATCATGTTCGATATTTCCACATGTGGTGTTTGTCTTACTCAATTACCGATGACTCTGTTCATCTTCGGTTGTTCCAACGTATGCTTACAGGTGAACCTTCTAAGTGCTATGTTGATCACACATCATCCTCTCATGCCAACTTTGCGACTCTTTCTTGGGTTTTCCTATCTTATTTCCATCTTCCCCTTCGTTACGACACTAGTACCGAACTTTTGACTTCTTTTCGTGAATCTTCTATGACCCGCCTATCCGATCATGCCTAGGAATGGAAAATAAGAAAGATCCTATGTCGAGCCCCTACCTTCAAAGACCGTGTCTACATGGTCTGGTTCCTTAGATCTCTCTTCCTGCTATCGGCAAAGATGTCGCATTGCATTTCCCTCAAATCGAAGAATCCACTCTCCAAATTGCGTTAAAATATGACCTGATCTACGCTCAGTTAGGTAATTTTTATATCATTCTACCTGATCTTTCTAGACTCGGTGGTGCCAATGCACTGGGGGCATCTCATGCCACCAATGGTATAGTTGGAGCTCTCTCTCATCCATACGCTTAGCCTCCCATGAGCTATGGTTTTCTTTAGGGAGGGGCCAACACCTCCTGCACTTATCCCCCTCCCAATAGCATGTATCTAGGATATGACATGCTGCCTCATTTTTCCTAACCTCGTGTTTACCACAGTGTTACCAAACCTCCTTTTTTTTATTTGTATCCTTAGCCTGGTGCTCGAGCTCCTCCAACATTAGCACCTGCTACTCCCTTACCTTTTCAAGCCCCACAACATTAGCCACGATCTCCTCAGGGGTAGGTGTATGCACAGCAGGGCACGACTAATCCTCCTCCCTCTAAAAATAAGAGGAAAGGCACTCAAAATAAATTTTAACCTGGTAATACTGGACCTAATCTGAAAAATAATGCACCTAACACTGCTAACCAATAATAGGGCACCCAGCCCAAGCAGGATAGGCATGTTCGCATGAACAAGCCTTGTTCTTGTTGTGGTGTTTATGGTCATTACATGCATGATTGTGCTCTTTTACCACAGATGAAGTAGATGTGGGAGCCTCAAGCAACATTCTGAGGACAACAATCCTCCCCTTCTGTCCCTCCCAGTGCTGCGCCTAGTCAGTTGAATGTGTTTACTAATCCTTTCCCTCAGCAAGGATTTTTGGCTACCCAACCACCTGAAGGTCAGGTGGCCACTCAACCTCTTCCATTTGGTAACTTCTATTACTAGATTCACATGATTAATTATAACCAACCTATAACCATTGACATCAATCTTCAGACTCGGTCCGGTTAGTACAACAAGACTCCCGCTATGTCTGCCCCTGAGCCACCTCCTTCGGTCCCTATAAAGCCTCTTTCGACACCTAATGGTCCCTTATAGATCCCTCAGCCTAAGGCAGAGGTTCATACCTAGATCCCTAAAGGACCACTACGCCAAAATTCTACATTTGGCAAAGCTACCCATTCCTATAGTATAGTGGATGATTTGGCGTGATCTCCTGCTACCATTTCAATGCAGGAACTCCTCTAGTCATGCCCTTCACAACGAAAATCTCTACTATCTTCCATGGGTGCTGTAGATCATTCTGATGATCGATTGATTGTCTTTGATTTTGACTGATCAAAACATCCTCCTCTTCCTTCTTTTTTCGCCTTCCAAATCCCGGTCAAGATCCAGAACGCCAATGTTTCCCATTGCATCATTGATGAGGGGAAATCCACCTGTGTGATGTACACTTTGGTTTGGAAGCAACTCGGATTACCTAAGTTGCCTCCTTCCACGGTCACTCTCTAAGCGTGAGATGACCATGCCTCCTAGCCCATTGGCCCATTTTGCAATTTTCCTATTACTCTTGCAGGCAAGACTGTTTGTGTTGACGTAGAAGTCATAGATGCCCCATTAGATTAAAACATTATATTGGGTCGTAGCTACACCTATGCGATGTCTACTACCCCATCTACGGTTCACCGTAAGATGTATTTCCCTCATAATAGAGAGATAGTCACCATTAACCAGTTGACATATTACAAAATGAAGTATCAGACCTCCCTTGAGTCCATCATCTATTCGATGGCCAATAAGAAAACCATCAATCCTTTGACCAGTGTCCACAAATATTCCTCATTGCTTGGTACATTCCCTCGTCTTCCTCCTCTTTTCTCTGATCCTATCTCATCAAATGTTTTCATGATGCAATTGTCTTGGGTCGCCCTCAAGTAGCCCGCTTCGGCTAGTCAGTAGCCTCCTCGCCCTCCACAACCTACTCCTAGCACTTTGATTTGGCCTTTTGGACCTCGTCCTCCTCGCCCTTCACCTACAGTTGGTACCCATGAGCCTCTTTACCCTCCTGGAATGGTTCCTCCATGACTTAACCATCTAGGAGTCGTCCCACATGGTCATTACCCCTCTGGTCAGATACCATTCCTAGCTCCCCCTCCAGAAGTATACACAGTACCTGTCATGGATACCCTCTCTCTTCCTAACCTGACCCTTGGGATTCCCATCTGCTACCTTGATCCCCCAGTTGCTACCTCACCTGGTCAAACCAAACCTTATCTTGCTTTGCCCCTTGTTCAACCGGTCCCCATGACTTCTCCCGCTGCTACAGTGCCTCAGCCACCTCAACAAGAACCACTTGTTGTTGCGATCGCTTTGGGTAAGAAGGGAAAAGCTCGAAAGAGGGCACCAGAAGACAAGGCTACCCTGACTGACCCTACTCCTGCTCCACCTCCAAATCCTTGTGCTTTGTGTGATGTCATTGGCCATGCCACGCATAACTGTCCTGAACTGCCCAGTATAAAGCCCATGGTTAATGTTTTATTCCCTGAGTCTACGGTCCCTGAAGCCTTTGTTTCCTCCTCAAATGCAGCCAAGAACCCTAAGACTATTCACACGAATCAACCCTGTGCTTTGTGTGATCTCCATGGCCATTATTCCCACCATTTTCCCCACCTCATGCATTACTGTGCCTATTAGGAGGTAGTTCGAGAGTACAAGGCTGAACATAAACAATCCTCCTCTCTCATACTTGCACAGTATGCTGCGGGATAGCTTGAGGATTTACCCACTCCCATTGACATTCCCCCTTCTGATGTCGAGATGACGGAGCCTACAGCCCCATCCTCTAGCTATCATCATCCATGAGACCCTCGGTGGAAGTTCCCTTTGCATCTTCCCCTGTTGTTTCACTTGACCTCCCTTTAGTGATCACGCTAAGCTCAACATCGGTAGATCCCTTATCTGATTTTTCTTCCATCATCCCCTGTGACGATGCGCAAGTGAACCTTTCTTCTCATGATGATGAGTCAGGTAGCTTCACCGCGTCATGTGGTTTGCCTTCCTCCAGCCACTCCATCTTCTATTGTGATGATGACATCATGGAAGCCTTGTCCACCCCTAACTTCATCTTTCCCACCCATAAGCGGGATGGCACCATTTGTGTCTATGGTGACTTTCAGGGTTTTAGCACAAGCTACACTTCTGGTAGCTCCCACACTCTGTCTCACCATCAGCGTTTGAGTAGTAGAAATCCTACCCATATCACTCCCTCTCACAGTGTGCATTCGATTTCTATTTTGTGCTTAGGTTGCGAGCATTTTTCATCATCCTCATATTTATTGTCTTGTGGCACCTTTCAGATGGACCTCCCATTAACACCTTATATCGGTTATGCTAATGGTACAAGTCGCTACTCCTGGACTCTAGCCTCGACAGGCTGGGCCATCTTTACCCCTTTGCATTCACTTGTTCTCTCGAATGGTGTATGCATTGGTACTGCTACCAATAATCAGGTCGAATATGATGCAGTGCGAGGTTTATTAGCCAATGACCTTTCACATCGCATCCTCCACCTTCATGTAAATTTAGATTCCCTGCTTCTTCTCATGCAATTGAATGGTGTTTATCATGTGCATAATCCTATCCTTTTTAGAAGATATTTACGAGGGAAGCTTTTCGTACGTTAATTTGAAGTCATTGCATTCAATCATGTACCTAGAGCACAAAATCACTATGTAGATAGAATTGCAAACAATATTCCAGATTGGCATTTACCACACGCATTTAACATAAGAAAATAACATAAAACCATCAAAACAATGCATATCCATAATATGTGTCATATAAAATGTTTTAGAGTTCATCAACTCTGATACATATGACATGCCCATAGCAAGTTACAAAAACTGAAAAGTGGGGGCACCACCTGCCCCTACACACCTAATCACTATCTGGAGGATCCCGAGCTAATGGCTCTGCTACCGTAGCTCATAGATCATGAATCCCTTGTTCGGCCATCGCTATGCGCTGCATGACCCCTCACCACTCTGAGTGTAGACCAATGCATGCATATATGTACTAGTCCTCTAAGTCTTTCCATCTGTGCTTGGAGACATTGGTCAGAAACCTCTCACATCTACGACAGATTTCCTCCAGGAGGGCTGCTGTATCCTCATTTTGGGGTGCCCTTGATCCACTAGGTCCTACAGTTCCTGATACTGTAGGATGTCCCATATACCAGGTCAATTTTACCAATGCTATATCTGCATACAAAAAGGTAAAGAATCAATATCACATACAATATTCTGAAACTTTTACAATGCACATAAATTTTTTAGCAATTTGTCACTTACCATCGGGACCCCATACTCGAACAGGGGGTAGTGGAAGATCTAGGTCCCCACGATAACTCATCCCATTGTAAGGATAGTCATTATGTACAATGGCATCTGATCCAAATGCGCAAAAAAATCGGGTCGGAACACTCGTTTGACTGCCGCACCTCCTCCTCTTCACAATATTCACCCCCACCGCCACATCCTGGGCTCTCTCAGGCCCCCATCCTGGAGTTGTATGTGAGGTTGAAGTGTTAGGATCTTCTGAAAAAAGAGAAAGCACAAAACTGTACTATATGCACAATCATGGTTCACTTACCACTTGCATAGCGACAACTATTGTTTCAACGATGACAACATCATCTAGCCCCATCCATAGTAGGTCCCACTCAACTCTACACAAGCATCATCTGCCCTCCAGTGATGTGGTGGAATGCCTTCTTGCCCAGGACCCGCAGCACCGCTACACCTACAACACGGGTCTCTAACCTCTCTAGATCTCCGTGGGTATCCGTGTCCCTTTTACATGGAGACCTGGATGACAATGGTGCTCTAAAAACTCCATGATTTTCCACCCTCGTAGTAACACTGGCTAAGTGTTCCCTACCATCCCAAGTGGTGGGAGATCGGTAAGGAAATATATATCCTAGACCATTAGCATGATTTGATGCCCCTACACTATAAATAACTCATGGTCTAGGTCCTAATAGCTAATAATCCAGGCCAATAAGGGCTCTCCAGATCTCATCAAAGGGTTCTCCACAAAATTCAGAACACCAAACCTGGCCAATGCACTGCAGATACCATGATCCTCCCAGATCTCTGACCGTAATGTGCCCAGGTCTCTCTCCCTCCAGTTGATCCGTAATTCTGCCATATCTGCAAAAAACCATTATATTTGTTAGTGTACAGATAGGAAATACTATATACAAACACAAAACCCCAGTTCTTAGCCAAAAAAAATCACAGAAAACCCCTCTCTGACAGCTCACACTTTTCAGGCACAATCCTAGGACAGGTCATAGTTTTCTTCCCAAAACATGCTACCCAGGTCATAGTTTTTGCCTCAAAAAGTGTGACCCGATCGTGAAGAGGATCAGGGGTCCGTTACTGAGCTTTGGGGACCTAAACTAAACTTTCAATCCACTAAAATGAAAGAGTAGAGTTAGGCCTCTTAGCTGCAACTCACGGATCTCTATTCCAACGTTCGGTTTTTCTACTACGATTGTCGCAAGATTTAGGGCCTTCTCTCCTCTCTACATTCACCACATATCCACATGCAGATGAGTGAATTTGGAGGGAAAATACCTTATCAAAAGAGAAACCCCTAATTTTTCTTTCGCCTGCTATGTCCAAATCGTAGCAGAGTTTGAGAAATCGTCTGTACTGTTGGAAAGCTCTCAAATGGGTATCTGTTAGTTTTTTTTGATTTGATACTTCACCAAGACACATTGTGTCTAAGAAGGGTCACTTCACCACTCCTCAAAATCAAATTTCTTCACGTGTAACACTTGTACTTGGGGTACCACTTTTCCTTCATACTTGTCCATGCTCATGTCAATTTTCATCGTGAGTAATTTTCATGTACTCATGTTTTTATGGTCCCCATTGGACCTTTTTCTGTGTGGCAGCATCATTGCGTCACCCTTGTTTAGAGCATCCGATTTGAGTCATAATCACATTCATGGAGTCTATCCCGAGTCCCTTTGTATCCTGCTATAGTCCTCCATCCTTCATTGCTTGGTTCCTCTCTCGTGTTGCACATTATGGCCTTTAGTCCTACTGTCCCCTATCCCTCATGATATTGTGTCAGTCGCTGCCAGGTCATCCATACCCTTTATGCTCTAACAAGGGAAATGGTCTGTCCAGTAATCAGTACCCCCCATTTCATCATTAACCCTGGTGTCAGTCTCTCAGTCACTCTACTATTTTGTCTTGTGCCTTAGTTTAGGATCCCTTATTACCTCACCTATGGTAGACCTCCTTCTGTTGAAATCAGATCATTCATTCCAAATGAAAATTCTAGAGGGAGATGTACCTTGGTTCCATCTTCCACCTTTTTTTGGTGCCTCGGATGAGGCAAAGCGGTTCCTCATTACCCTTTGACTTGTTTTTTTCTCATTTCTAGCTCCTTTTAGCATGATTGAGATCTGTATGATTGATGGTTCAGTGATTCAGCAACTAATACCAGTGATTCCTCGGTGTGTGTGAGATGTTTCAGCCCTCATGAGGAGGTGGCCCTACAGGTAGCCCCACACATGCCCGGATGACCTCTTCATTACAGCCTTTGATGCATCTCCATATATTTTATGATGCTCACCTTAGCCGCTTGCAACGCCTTCTTGTTTGCATATATCAGTCAAATTTTCAGATCCCTTTCCTGTTTATAGAGGCATTTGGGTTGTATTTGTATCTCATGTACTCAGATATTATTGTATAAGTCTTGTCTATTATCCCAGGCATAATATGTATGTGGGATTCATTATCATGTTTTTACTTGGCTCATGTTTATGCCAGCATGTACTATATTGTTCAATCACCTTTTTACTGGACATACTATTCTTTGTACTTTGTCTCAGCAGGCATAGATATGCCTCCCCCGCCACCTATAGCACAGGTACTCACTCATAAAAGTGACTTGTCACACCTGTAAGTCTTGCCTCCTCAGGGCCTAGTCCTCTACCGCTTTAGTCTACCTTATATTTCTCTCTCTTTGACTTCCCCTTTGGTGTCTAGTGATTGAGTTCTTACAACATACTTTGGTCATATGATTAGCTCCTGAAGCTCGCATGCTGGGGGAAAATTTGTTACAGCATCTTTCGGTCATATAACCTGTTACTATTATATGGAACTAAGTACACCACGTAAGACCAATTTTACCGCAAGTAAAATTTCTTTCACTATGAAAAATAACTTAGTAAACCACCTTTATTAAGCTGTTTATGGTATAAAAATAAAATCCCATGAGGAAATATTAAATAAATCCACATTTTTTTTATTTTCCTCAAGGAATAATTAGCTAAACAACAATTTAATTAATATTCCTGGTCATATTTAACCCAAAACATGAAAAATTAATTAGATAAATTATTATTTATCTTATTATTTTCTAGGAATAATTATTTAAATCTTATTTAAATAATATTCCTTGTTAAATTTGACTAAATCATCCATTAATAGTTAAATAAATCATTATTTATTTAATTATTACTCAACCATATCCTTAAAATGATAAATAAATCATTCATTTATTTATTATTTACCAATAAAGGGATTTGACCCAAGTCAAATTCTTTTTCCCTCCAAAAATATAATAAAATTTTCTGTAAGAGTTGGATCTTGATTTGGTTAATAATATTTTAATTATGCACCAATATCTAGACTAACTCAATATTTTGTTATAAATAGAAGGCTTTTTCCATTCATCCATCATCTTTTGTTGCCTAAAGATCACTCTAGATCTATACTTTTGGTCTGACTTTCATCCACCATCATTGTCATAATTTTCTATCTGTTTGCTTGTGAGCTCCCTTTGAGTTCCATTTTCATCTAGGTTTTCTACTCCATCAAGAGAGAGGAATTTTATATCTGAAGTGTTGAGGACTTACAAGAACCCATCCCATTGAGGAGAACTGGTAACATCCTTCTATGTTTTCCTCCTAGGTGCCCTTAATATAAAATTCATTCAACATATTCTTGTCTTTTCTATTGGATGCATGGAGTAAATATTGTTTTTATTTACTGCTTAATGTCTTTTGATGCATAGATCTAGATTTTTGCGGCATTTATTTTGATCACCTAATTGCAGATCTGAAGATATTGGCAACCATATTTGCTATTAGGGTTGTTTTTTATGCAGAGCTAAAGCGGTATTTTTTCGTACACTTGCAATTAAGATTCATACTAACAATGACAGCTAGGGTTCTAACTGTCGAACCCTCTCCTCCGAAATGTGTTGCTATGAATATCAAATATGAACTAAATTATGTAAGGTCCTAGCTTCAATTTAGATCCATTTTAGATTAAAAATTTGGCTTTTTATTGGAATAAGTATTAATTTGACTATAGATATTGTTTTCTAATGTTATTTGATTGGGTGCGCGATATGAACTGATTTAATTGTATTTATTATTTTTTAATATAATGCAATTAGATGAATGACGTGCATTAATTTGAAAGTAATTATATTAATAGTGTGTATTAATGTTAGTGTATGCATGCAAAATTATTGATGAAATGCATTTATTTTTGTGTTACAGTGATCAACCTATCAATTTCCAAATAAATTAGATCACAAAAATGATGATATAATGCATAATTGGGAAATTACTTGATACAAAGTATGATCTTCTTATCGAAATCCATTGCTTTAAATTGATCTTGTTGAATCGTACGGAGAAGAAGAAATTCCAAACTAACCTACCAATTATAGGAAGAATGAATGGGAAGTCATTTCTCTGTCGTGTAATAATAAATCTACAAATTATAGTGAATTTTAGATTCTTAGACATATAGATCTGTTGTCCTGCATAAGTGGAACACAAATTTTGTTGATGAAGAAAATTCCAATTTTCATATTTATTTAATTCTTAGAAAGGAAATTTGAATCTCATTGACACTAACCAACATGGAAAGTATTATTCCTTTGGAATTCTATGGGATTAAGAAAATAAAATCATTTTATATTATCATTGGCCATTATATATTAAGGGTTGATCTGCTCTAAATGATAATCCAAGGAATTATAGGTATAAGGAATTATTGTTTGATTGCATCAATTAATAATGCCTTTGAATCTAAATCATGAAGAGGAAATGGAACTTGATCTACTATAATGTGACCATGCATGAATGAAAATAGTAGGAGATCTATATCAACCAAAGATCTAACAAAATTTAAAAGGAATCAAATGTGAGTGGAAAAATTAAAGAATGGTTTGCATCATAAGAGATTTTATCCCTTTCAACACTTGATAGATACAAGGTGAATATGGATCTAGGTTGGATACAATGAGAGGCATTGTACATCCCAATATGGTATATATGCTCATGTGACCTCCTCATATTTAAAATCAAAAGGAAGAAAAAAAACGTGCTGGTTCAATTAACTGTAAAAGGGCACGTGCACACACAAACACACACATAATTAGCAAACAATTTGAACTTAGAAATATCCCTAATGTTGCTGTGAGTTTTATGTAGGATTCTACAATCACTCAACAAATACTTTTAACCGATAAAAAATATTTCTTGCACCTACATTTTGAGAGTGGTATGGATTGTCGTCACATATTTACATACCAATATCCTATTCTTGTGAATTAAGTTAGTTCTATGGACTACAACATTAATTGTTGGAGTGGTTTTGTATCCTTTTTAAAATGTTGTATGTGTATGTCACAAACCTTTGATGTATTTCTATGAATATAAAATTGAGGATGCATTCAATAACCAAAATTCTCAACGAAGTCTATTCCATGCAACATTCATTTTATTTTTCTAAGAAATTTAAATTTTATGTCTATAAATATGTGTAATAGAAAAGTAGATGAATAATAATAAAAAAATTAAAAAATTAAAAACTACCTTTTCCATATCCCCCAAATATTTCAATCCAATTTCATCCAAATCCAAATAAGTGACTTCTATGAGTCTCACTCTACTTTAGATTATCCTACGGAAATAAGGTGGATCATGTCTTGCATTAGTTTTGCAAATATGGTAGTGGTTGTTAATGGATTTTTGAAATAATTCTTCAGGATTTCAAGAGGTTTTCACCGGCGATGTTTGCTTTCACCCCTGCTATTTATTTTGGTCATGGATTTTCTAAGTAGAGGGATCAATGAAGTCATGGTGAGAGGTTCAATTTTTAGTTGCACGATCACTAGACATACTAAAATTTCTCATATAATGTTCATGGATGGCGTGGTCTTTGTAGGGGTTGCTAATATTTCTAAATGGAGGATTTTACACCAAATCCTCTATAAATTTAGAGAAGGATCAAGGCTCATCAAGAAGAAAGTGAAATAAGAATTGATTTCGGATAAGCCAGAAGGAGGGTAAATTTTTGAGATTGCATCCTTATTTGAGGTAAACTTGTGCTTTATGGATAAGGCCTTTAGGTATTTAGGATATTCCTTGAAGCCAAACAAATAAGGTTATCTCGATTGGGATTGGATGCTCAAAAAGTTCGAAAATAAGTTGGGTTTGTGGGAAAATAGGTGGCTGACAATGGGTGGTTGATTCATTACGATTAAATCAGTTCTACAGGGAATTTTAGTATGCTAGACGCACCTACTCAAGTTATTGATAACAATTATTAAAAGAATAGATTCAATCATTGAAAATTTTCTCTAGAGAGGAAGAGGTAAGATAGAAAATTTACTTGGCATGCCTTGATGTAATTATGAGGGATGAGGTGGATGGGGTTTGGGGTTTGGGGAATCATAGCCAACGAAAATTTGAACATCAATCTACTAGTTAAAAATGTGTGGAGATCCTTTAAAGGCTCTAGTCTGTGGAAAACTATTGTTGGGTAAAAGTACCTTAACAATATAAATATTTAGGAATGGATAGGTATTGGGGCTCTAGAAAATAAAACAGCCTAAAAAATATGGAGAAGTTTGTTAAACCTTAATAATTGGCTCTTTGGAAACCTGAGATGGGAGGTATGAAGGAGGGATAAGGTTTCTATTGGTCTTGATACCATCAAGGGTGTGGAAGGTAGCCATCTTCTCTCAGCACCAATTAGCTATTTTCTAAATCACACGGGCTTACATTTTATGATTAAACTCACCAATTAGCATGAATATATAATATCCTCACCTATATGGTCAAATGAAAAAGATATATGGTTTTCCATGGCCCATGACGCTGAGTGGGAGAGGCGTAGATATATGCTCTCCTATGCCGACATAACATTGACTGAGGAAAAATATTCTTTAGCTTGGGGTGGTAGTGTTAAGAAAGGGAAACTATCATCCAAGGAAGAAGATATATACATTACACAATGACACAATATTACCAATGGTGGAACATATGTGGAAAAATGTGGAGATGGGAGGTCCCTCTAAAGCTAAAGTGTTCTATGTGGTCAGTGTCCCGCAACTGGATCCTAACATGAGAGAACCGCACAAAAGGGGCTTGATATTTGTACTTTATGTGCAGGAAAAAATGAATAAATTTTTCACTTCTTCCTATAATGCCCATTCACTGCATCTACTTGGCATGATGTATCAATGTTTTACAAATTTGAAATTTTCATAGATAGTTCCTCAATTTATTCGTTTCTATCACAGTGGGCAATGGAGCTGAAATATTATTGAACGCTCCCCTTCTACATATGTTGGGGGATTTGGCAGAGCAGAAATGTTAAAACATTTGACCAAATAATTCCCGATGTGAGGCACACAAGTTTGAAGATCTTGGCATTTTTTTAGGAGATTGAGCCAATGAGGCAAAATCCTCAAAGGAATATTCACTCCTACAAGGAAATTGGGTTGTCAAGTTGGTGGGATACTTTAATGGAGCATCGTGAGAAGGGGCATGTGGATTTGGAGCCTATATTGTTGTAAAACTGAGACAACACTATTGGCTCAACTATTTTGTGGGTTCTAGATCTAATAGTAAAGCTGAAATTTTGTTCCTTTGGGGTGTTAGGAGATGTCCAAGTTGGCATGAAATTGAAGATATTGTGGTTGTAGGTGACTCCAATTCAGTAATTGAGTGGCCTCAAGTTCATTCCATTTCGGGGCACCCTCCCTTTTCCATTGGATGAATGAGATTCGTGTCATGTCAGATTCATTTAAATACATCTCTTTCATGAAAAAATTTTGTGAAAAAAGGTCGGTGGCTGATATCCTTTCCAAAAGAGGCACATCAGCACGATTGAGAGTTGTTAGTTTCACCTCTTTTGATAATAATATGCCTTCAAATTCTTGTAGCTTCATATTCTAGAGGCATAGCCAGTCTATTTCCACTGAAATCTTTGGTTGCTACCTAAGATTGGTATTTTTTCTTTGACATGATATGATGGAATACTTTTTGTGGTGCCATGTTTTGTTAGAAGTAGTGAGACAATGTTGTGATGTTTTATTAGAACTTTGAATATTGGCTTATGATTGGGATAAACAAGTGTTTCGTTTCTTTAAGGTTTTTAAATGTCAATTTTTGTAGGCCTTGGCTCAATAGATGATGTATTTTTTCCCTACCTTTATGATAGATCTTTTCCTTTTGCAATTTTAAAATTTTGGGGATTTTAGCAAGTTAACAATGTAAATACCATTTGTTTTATTTAATGAAAGATAGGTTTTTTTTTCTTTTAAAAAAAATTTAAATAGGTGTATAGATTCCACAAAATACAATTTCAAAACTCATGCACCGAGTTTCTATACATAAATTAAACATTTAAGATAAATTCACAATTGAAGAAATTTGTTTTGCTAATTTTTTTTTTTTTTTAACAGTCCAATATGACCCCGATTTGTAAGTATGTCAAAAGCCAAAATAACAAAAAATAAATAAAATTGTAAAAATAAAATCTGAATAATGTCTACTTAAACAATAACTTACAAAACCATATAAATAAACAATTAAAAAATCATTAAAAAATAAATTGATTAAAATATGAAGAGGTTTACCAAACCTAAAAAAAGACATGGTAAATAAATAAAAATATAAATAAAATAGAGGTATGGTAAATAAATAATTTTATTTTTATTTTTATATTCACTCCATAAACCTCTATATTTACAAAAACTCAAAAAAGAGATTTTATTTAGGTGAGGCCCATGGGCCAAATACCATATTTATAAAAGTGGTATGGTAAATAAATAAATATAAAATAGGTATAAGTAGATAAGGTAAATAAATAAAAATATATCAAATAGGATTAGAAATCAGCATCTAATTATATATCAAGTCTATGGCCCAAATACCATGGACCAATTTATTATTAATAGCATGCAAAAAAATATATTATTAACCCTAACATTAATATTAATATTAATAAAATTATTATTGTTAAACCTAATATTCATATTTATATATTATAATATTAATAATATTGAATTTAATAACTTTAAATTAATACAATATATATATATATATATATATATATATATATATATATATATATATATATTAACTCTAGATATATATGGGAGGGAAGAATAAAGACATATGATAGAGGTGGAGAAATAGGGGGAGTGGCAAGGGAGAGATGGAGGTAAACTGAAGGAGAAGGGAGAGGAGGAATGAAGAGAGAGACAGAGGGAGAAGTGGAGAGAGAGGGAGTGACAAGAGAGAGATGGAGAGATAATGTGTATGTTTAAAGGTGAAATAGAGAGACATAGAAGGAGTGATGGAGGCAAGGGGGGAGAGAAGGAGAGAGAAGGGGAAAGGGAGGGATATAGTAAAATTGTTGAAGAGAAATATAGAGTGACGTGGAAAGAGAGAGGATTGGAGGGAAGAGAAAGAAAGAGAGAATTAAATGGAAGAGAGAGAGAGAGAGAGAGAGAGAGAGAGAGAGAGAGAAAGTAAGCGGCAAGGGGAGCACATAGAGGGAGGCGAGAGATAAAGGGAGAGAGTGGACTTGGGAGAGAGGAAGAGATTGATGGGTGAAGAGAGAGGATTGTAGGAGAGAGCGAGAGAGAGAGAGAGAGAGAGAGAGAGAGAGAGACATGGGGGAAGAGGGAGGGAGGTATAAGAGAAAGGGAGAGAGAGGAAGGAAAAGAAAGGGGACTTGAAAGATAGGAGGATAGAGGGAGGAAGATAAGAGGAGAGGGAGGGATAAAGAGATGGAGTTGTAGGGGGGAGAGGGAGGGATATAGAGAAGGTGCTGGATGGGGAGAGAGGGAGGAAATAAGAAAGACATAAGGAGTGAGTATTTGAGAGAGAGAGGGAGTGACAAGGGAGAGATGGAGAAATATTGTGTATGTTTTCGGGTGAGATAAAGAAACAAACGAGGAGAGATGGAGAGAATAGGGGAGAGAAGAAGAGATAGAGGCATATAGTAACAAAGTTGGAAGGTGAAGATAGAGAGAGAGAGAGGTGGGAGAGAAAAGAATAGAGAGATTGAATAGAGTTAGGGAAATAGAGATGGAAATGAAGGGGGAGAGAGAGGGAGGTAAGAATAAAGACATAGAGAGTGAAAGGTGGAGAGAGAGAGAGAGAGAGATAGAGAGGGAGTGATAATGAAGATGGAGATAAAGGGAGAGAGGATAGCAGGAGGGAGAGGGAGAGGAGGAGGGACTGATATATAGATATATTGAACAAAGAGAGTGTATTTTTTAGGCCTTATATAGAGATACAAATGGAGATAGAGATCTAGATGGAAGGTGAAGATAAAGAAGAGGTAGATGGAGACAGGGAGGGAAGGACGAAGAGATTGATAGATGTGGAGTGGGAGAGTGTATGTGTTTCATGGGGTGTGATAATTAGGGGAATTTTGAGGTTTAAAATGGGCCTCCTAAGGAAATTATAAAATAATAGTGGAAATAATAAAATAAGATTTGATTACATCATCAAATTTTGGAGGGAAAAATGAAAAAAAGTAACTAATTTTTTAACTTGTATTTTCAACTTATCTCCCAAAGTTTTTACTCAAATTTCAAGAGGGAGTACGCATTGGATAAAAAATTTAATTCCTCATCCAAGGTGTACCCATATTTCATACTTTTGATGGATAATACTCCACGAAAAATGAGAAATACATGAAAAATGTTATTGAAATCACATTTTTTCATGTATTTCTCATTTTTAGTGTAGTAGGGTCCATCAAAAGTATGAAACATGGGTACTCCTTGGATGTGGAATTAACGTTAGCATCCAACGAGTACTCCCACTCAAAATTTGAGTAAAAACTTTGGGAGATAAGTTGAAAAAGAAGTTTTATTATTTTATTATTTTTTAATATTTTTACCCGTTTACTTAAAAAATAGTGAATCATCCCCCATGGTTGACATCATCATCTTGAATCCTATTGGTTCTTAAAAAAATTATTTTGGTTGTACATTTTTCTTAGGAAGCCCATTTTAGACCTCAAAATTCCTCTAATGAAAGAGACAAAGAAGGATAGATGGAGGGAGATATATATATAGATAGATAGATAGATAGATAGATAGATAGAGAGAGAGAGAGAGAGAGAGAGAGAGAGAGAGAGAATATTTCTTGCACTAGATGCATTGATTTCAATGTAAATGATTTCTAATCCTATTGAACTAAATGCATTTATTTTAGTGTAGATGGTGATTTATAATCCTTTTTTATTTCTTGTACTAGGTGCTTTGATTCCAATGTAGATGTTTGCTTTTAATCACATTTTCCTGTTTTCACTGGATACATAGAATTGAGTGTAGATGTTGATTTCTAATCATACTTGATTACTTGCATTAGATGCATTGATTTCAGTGTAGATGTTTTTTAATCTTATTTTATTTCTTAAATTAGATGAATTGATTTCATTGTATATGTTGATCTATGATTTGATATAATTGGATGTATGATGGTACATTAATCTTCAAGTCATTGTATTAATAGTGTGCATTGATTTCAGTGTAACCACAAAACATTACTGACAATGTACGTTGATTTTTGTATTATAGTAACTAAACCTATTAATATTGGAGAGCAAGAGAGACAAAATATGATGTTTACTACGACAACTCGAGCTAAATATTTAAATTTTTTAAGATTCCAACTTTCCTTTTCATATATATGAAAAGGTTACACAGCTAACAAGGGTGACAATAAGAATAGTACAAGAAAATAGTTTGAGATTGATGACAATGAAAACTATTTGTAATTCACTACTTTCTTATTATTCACATTTTCTATCATTCAATATTATTACATTGTGACTTTGCATTTAAAAATTTTATTTCATCATTTTTCATCATTAAAGTTATTTTACAATATTTATCATCTCAACAAAGTGAGGTAACGAAGAAAATTTAAAATTAAAATGATCAATAAATCTCAAGCATATTCGGCATATTTAAAATGGTCATATTAATATTAGATGTATTTACATATTATTGATAAATTAGTCATATGTTCCTCATGTTATCGATAGATTTTCCTTGGCCACACATGACTGAAACTAGCCTATATCCATCTTAACTCTGGATCTATCAAGAGCCGAGAAGGATCAAATCTCTCGAGGTGCAAACCTTTCCTCAAGTTTTTCACTCAAAAAAGAGGTTTGCACCTCAAGAGAATTGATCCATCTCGGTGCTTGATAGATCCGGAGTTAAGATAGATCTATACTGGTTTTAATATTCCCCTCCTCAATATACTCCCCTATTTAATAATTATAGTTTATTCAAAAAGATCCTAAAAAATAAATTCCACCCAAGTTAAGATTTATAAAAGAGACACCACAATCAATCTATAAAAGATTCTCTCAAATAAATTCCTAAGACAATCCATTCCAAACTATGAACATATCCGATCCATAAGACAATCAATCTAAAAACAACCCACACTTCTCGATTTAATAGGCCATGCATTTAATTCTAAGCTACCCCACATCAAATCAACCAACAATCGATTGTAAGCAAGTCTTGTATCAAATCTAGTAGATGTATGTGGGTTTCTCCGCAAGAATTTAATAGGACATGCAATCAATTCTAAGCCATCCCACATCAAATCAACCAACAATCAATTCTTTGGAAGCCTGGTCTCAAATCTATAAAAGTTCGAGAGATTGAAAAGAAAATGGAAAGGTAAGACTTGCTTAATATGCA